>OX402556.1:120000-125000 GCA_948098915.1 Lampropteryx suffumata | reverse complement strand
CATCACATAATTTGACAATACAATAAACGAATAAACAGACAACCACACGGCCCTTAAAACAGAGCAACACTAACACACAGTGCTCCCATTGGCCCTTCCTGCTGACCTCACAACACGTTCAGCGTATTTTAGGAATTCACCGCGATAGTCGCTGTCCCCAACAAACTTGCTATAGTTATTACATGTTATACAAGATTTAAACCTAGAGCTAATTTCGTGGCGCCAGGCGCCATACCTAGGGCAGTCGTCAAGAAGGTGTGGCACAGTCTCCGGTGTAACTGAGTCGCATATACAATTTGGAGATGGTGACAACTTGAATCGGTGAAGGTAGTCGCGGAACCCCCCATGCCCGGTGAAAAGCTGTGCCATGATGTTGGACATTGGGATCTTGAGTACTGTCCTGTATCCCTCCCGTGCACTAGGGAAGAAGAGCTTTGTCACTTTTCCTGTCTCCGTCTCAGTGTAGCGCTTATTCCACAGGTCTATCGTCTTCTGGCGGAGGGAGTATTTAACATACGATATAGGGATCTTGTCATACGCGGGTCTGGTCTTTTTTGTTAGGGCAGCTGCTTTTGCCAGTTCGTCTGCTCTTTCGTTACCAGGAAAGCCTTCATGAGCCTTTATCCAGTGAAGATGCACGTGTCTATCATCCTTCCGCAATTCATGGATCTGGGCCTGGATTTCAGCTACTATGGGATGTGTGTTAGCTGGGTCGGCAATTGATTCCAAGGATGATCTGGAGTCGCTTATAATACTGGCGCTATGAGTTTTGTACCTTGTGATCATTTCAAGGGCTCTGAGGATAGCTGCAAGCTCAGCCTGATACACAGAACAATAAGGGGCCAGTAAGAAGTTCGTTAGGTTAGGTTAGGTTAGGTTAGGTTAGGTTAGGTTAGGTTAGGTTAGGTTAGGTTAGGTTAGGTTAGGTTAGGTTAGGTTAGGTTAGGTTAGGTTAGGTTAGGTTAGGTTAGGTTAGGTTAGGTTAGGTTAGGTTAGGTTAGGTTAGGTTAGGTTAGGTTAGGTTAGGTTAGGTTAGGTTAGGTTAGGTTAGGTTAGGTTAGGTTAGGTTAGGTTAGGTTAGGTTAGGTTAGGTTAGGTTAGGTTAGGTTAGGTTAGGTTAGGTTAGGTTAGGTTAGGTTAGGTTAGGTTAGGTTAGGTTAGGTTAGGTTAGGTTAGGTTAGGTTAGGTTAGGTTAGGTTAGGTTAGGTTAGGTTAGGTTAGGTTAGGTTAGGTTAGGTTAGGTTAGGTTAGGTTAGGTTAGGTTAGGTTAGGTTAGGTTAGGTTAGGTTAGGTTAGGTTAGGTTAGGTTAGGTTAGGTTAGGTTAGGTTAGGTTAGGTTAGGTTAGGTTAGGTTAGGTTAGGTTAGGTTAGGTTAGGTTAGGTTAGGTTAGGTTAGGTTAGGTTAGGTTAGGTTAGGTTAGGTTAGGTTAGGTTAGGTTAGGTTAGGTTAGGTTAGGTTAGGTTAGGTTAGGTTAGGTTAGGTTAGGTTAGGTTAGGTTAGGTTAGGTTAGGTTAGGTTAGGTTAGGTTAGGTTAGGTTAGGTTAGGTTAGGTTAGGTTAGGTTAGGTTAGGTTAGGTTAGGTTAGGTTAGGTTAGGTTAGGTTAGGTTAGGTTAGGTTAGGTTAGGTTAGGTTAGGTTAGGTTAGGTTAGGTTAGGTTAGGTTAGGTTAGGTTAGGTTAGGTTAGGTTAGGTTAGGTTAGGTTAGGTTAGGTTAGGTTAGGTTAGGTTAGGTTAGGTTAGGTTAGGTTAGGTTAGGTTAGGTTAGGTTAGGTTAGGTTAGGTTAGGTTAGGTTAGGTTAGGTTAGGTTAGGTTAGGTTAGGTTAGGTTAGGTTAGGTTAGGTTAGGTTAGGTTAGGTTAGGTTAGGTTAGGTTAGGTTAGGTTAGGTTAGGTTAGGTTAGGTTAGGTTAGGTTAGGTTAGGTTAGGTTAGGTTAGGTTAGGTTAGGTTAGGTTAGGTTAGGTTAGGTTAGGTTAGGTTAGGTTAGGTTAGGTTAGGTTAGGTTAGGTTAGGTTAGGTTAGGTTAGGTTAGGTTAGGTTAGGTTAGGTTAGGTTAGGTTAGGTTAGGTTAGGTTAGGTTAGGTTAGGTTAGGTTAGGTTAGGTTAGGTTAGGTTAGGTTAGGTTAGGTTAGGTTAGGTTAGGTTAGGTTAGGTTAGGTTAGGTTAGGTTAGGTTAGGTTAGGTTAGGTTAGGTTAGGTTAGGTTAGGTTAGGTTAGGTTAGGTTAGGTTAGGTTAGGTTAGGTTAGGTTAGGTTAGGTTAGGTTAGGTTAGGTTAGGTTAGGTTAGGTTAGGTTAGGTTAGGTTAGGTTAGGTTAGGTTAGGTTAGGTTAGGTTAGGTTAGGTTAGGTTAGGTTAGGTTAGGTTAGGTTAGGTTAGGTTAGGTTAGGTTAGGTTAGGTTAGGTTAGGTTAGGTTAGGTTAGGTTAGGTTAGGTTAGGTTAGGTTAGGTTAGGTTAGGTTAGGTTAGGTTAGGTTAGGTTAGGTTAGGTTAGGTTAGGTTAGGTTAGGTTAGGTTAGGTTAGGTTAGGTTAGGTTAGGTTAGGTTAGGTTAGGTTAGGTTAGGTTAGGTTAGGTTAGGTTAGGTTAGGTTAGGTTAGGTTAGGTTAGGTTAGGTTAGGTTAGGTTAGGTTAGGTTAGGTTAGGTTAGGTTAGGTTAGGTTAGGTTAGGTTAGGTTAGGTTAGGTTAGGTTAGGTTAGGTTAGGTTAGGTTAGGTTAGGTTAGGTTAGGTTAGGTTAGGTTAGGTTAGGTTAGGTTAGGTTAGGTTAGGTTAGGTTAGGTTAGGTTAGGTTAGGTTAGGTTAGGTTAGGTTAGGTTAGGTTAGGTTAGGTTAGGTTAGGTTAGGTTAGGTTAGGTTAGGTTAGGTTAGGTTAGGTTAGGTTAGGTTAGGTTAGGTTAGGTTAGGTTAGGTTAGGTTAGGTTAGGTTAGGTTAGGTTAGGTTAGGTTAGGTTAGGTTAGGTTAGGTTAGGTTAGGTTAGGTTAGGTTAGGTTAGGTTAGGTTAGGTTAGGTTAGGTTAGGTTAGGTTAGGTTAGGTTAGGTTAGGTTAGGTTAGGTTAGGTTAGGTTAGGTTAGGTTAGGTTAGGTTAGGTTAGGTTAGGTTAGGTTAGGTTAGGTTAGGTTAGGTTAGGTTAGGTTAGGTTAGGTTAGGTTAGGTTAGGTTAGGTTAGGTTAGGTTAGGTTAGGTTAGGTTAGGTTAGGTTAGGTTAGGTTAGGTTAGGTTAGGTTAGGTTAGGTTAGGTTAGGTTAGGTTAGGTTAGGTTAGGTTAGGTTAGGTTAGGTTAGGTTAGGTTAGGTTAGGTTAGGTTAGGTTAGGTTAGGTTAGGTTAGGTTAGGTTAGGTTAGGTTAGGTTAGGTTAGGTTAGGTTAGGTTAGGTTAGGTTAGGTTAGGTTAGGTTAGGTTAGGTTAGGTTAGGTTAGGTTAGGTTAGGTTAGGTTAGGTTAGGTTAGGTTAGGTTAGGTTAGGTTAGGTTAGGTTAGGTTAGGTTAGGTTAGGTTAGGTTAGGTTAGGTTAGGTTAGGTTAGGTTAGGTTAGGTTAGGTTAGGTTAGGTTAGGTTAGGTTAGGTTAGGTTAGGTTAGGTTAGGTTAGGTTAGGTTAGGTTAGGTTAGGTTAGGTTAGGTTAGGTTAGGTTAGGTTAGGTTAGGTTAGGTTAGGTTAGGTTAGGTTAGGTTAGGTTAGGTTAGGTTAGGTTAGGTTAGGTTAGGTTAGGTTAGGTTAGGTTAGGTTAGGTTAGGTTAGGTTAGGTTAGGTTAGGTTAGGTTAGGTTAGGTTAGGTTAGGTTAGGTTAGGTTAGGTTAGGTTAGGTTAGGTTAGGTTAGGTTAGGTTAGGTTAGGTTAGGTTAGGTTAGGTTAGGTTAGGTTAGGTTAGGTTAGGTTAGGTTAGGTTAGGTTAGGTTAGGTTAGGTTAGGTTAGGTTAGGTTAGGTTAGGTTAGGTTAGGTTAGGTTAGGTTAGGTTAGGTTAGGTTAGGTTAGGTTAGGTTAGGTTAGGTTAGGTTAGGTTAGGTTAGGTTAGGTTAGGTTAGGTTAGGTTAGGTTAGGTTAGGTTAGGTTAGGTTAGGTTAGGTTAGGTTAGGTTAGGTTAGGTTAGGTTAGGTTAGGTTAGGTTAGGTTAGGTTAGGTTAGGTTAGGTTAGGTTAGGTTAGGTTAGGTTAGGTTAGGTTAGGTTAGGTTAGGTTAGGTTAGGTTAGGTTAGGTTAGGTTAGGTTAGGTTAGGTTAGGTTAGGTTAGGTTAGGTTAGGTTAGGTTAGGTTAGGTTAGGTTAGGTTAGGTTAGGTTAGGTTAGGTTAGGTTAGGTTAGGTTAGGTTAGGTTAGGTTAGGTTAGGTTAGGTTAGGTTAGGTTAGGTTAGGTTAGGTTAGGTTAGGTTAGGTTAGGTTAGGTTAGGTTAGGTTAGGTTAGGTTAGGTTAGGTTAGGTTAGGTTAGGTTAGGTTAGGTTAGGTTAGGTTAGGTTAGGTTAGGTTAGGTTAGGTTAGGTTAGGTTAGGTTAGGTTAGGTTAGGTTAGGTTAGGTTAGGTTAGGTTAGGTTAGGTTAGGTTAGGTTAGGTTAGGTTAGGTTAGGTTAGGTTAGGTTAGGTTAGGTTAGGTTAGGTTAGGTTAGGTTAGGTTAGGTTAGGTTAGGTTAGGTTAGGTTAGGTTAGGTTAGGTTAGGTTAGGTTAGGTTAGGTTAGGTTAGGTTAGGTTAGGTTAGGTTAGGTTAGGTTAGGTTAGGTTAGGTTAGGTTAGGTTAGGTTAGGTTAGGTTAGGTTAGGTTAGGTTAGGTTAGGTTAGGTTAGGTTAGGTTAGGTTAGGTTAGGTTAGGTTAGGTTAGGTTAGGTTAGGTTAGGTTAGGTTAGGTTAGGTTAGGTTAGGTTAGGTTAGGTTAGGTTAGGTTAGGTTAGGTTAGGTTAGGTTAGGTTAGGTTAGGTTAGGTTAGGTTAGGTTAGGTTAGGTTAGGTTAGGTTAGGTTAGGTTAGGTTAGGTTAGGTTAGGTTAGGTTAGGTTAGGTTAGGTTAGGTTAGGTTA
>OX402556.1:105000-117500 GCA_948098915.1 Lampropteryx suffumata | reverse complement strand
AAACCCACCACCCTTTGCGTGTTTCCCTCTGACATGATCAGAGACTGTATTTACTAACCTGGAATATTTTAACTGCTGTTTTATTTACATTTGCTATGCCCTCGTGGGGCTATATGGCTTAACTAAAATACTTATATATAATTTACAAATTTTACTGCAACATTATATATCTTACATTTATCATACTATACACTTTATACATTTTTTACATTTATCATACTATTTACTACTTTTACTTTTACTTTTCCCTTTTTTTTTTTTTTTTTTTGTTGGTGGAATGTGTACTCTGACATAGAATCTTAAGATCCTAGCTTTCTACATTCCCCATTTTTTTTTTTTTTTTTTTTTTTTTTTTTTTTTTTTTTTTTTTTTTTTTTTTTTTTTTTTTTTTTTTTTTTTTTTTTATATCTACATCTAATCTACATTCACATCAGAGCATATCATCATCATCATATATCTATACACAGCTATGTTTTATTTCTCTTTCTTACTACTTCTGTCACTTTGATGCAATACGTCAGGAACTTGTCCCTGTCGTCACCAGCCACTATCTCTGCGTAATTCTTGGGAACTACTTGGGTGCCCAGGTATGCCTCAATGTTGTACCTCTCCAAAGTGTGTATAGGGCACTCAGAGAGGATGTGTACCAGAGTTTCGTCAGTGTCTGGGTCGCAGGCGCACGACGGGCTGTCCTTGCACTTGAAGCGATTCAAGTACGCTGAGAACCCGCCATGACCCGTGAGCACCTGTGTAGTGTATTGTGTGGATGTGATTTTGCGCGTGATTTTGTAAGCGGCGGTGATGTCAGGAAAGAATAATTTTGTCACCTCGGCCGTGGTACCAGACTGGTAACGCCTATTCCACTCGTCAAGCGTTTCATCCCTGATGAGCCGCTTTACGAACGAAACAGGGCACCTATCGTAATCCGGTTTTCTCTCGGAGTACAAGGCGGCTTCCTTGGCAAGCTGATCGGCCCTTTCATTTCCCTCCAACCCCGCGTGTGCCTTTATCCAGTACAAGTCTACAGACTTGCCCTGTCCAAAAGCTCGCTTAAGGTTTTCACGCGATTCTACAGCTAAGGGGTGGAGGGCAGAGACATTAACGACAGTTAGTAGGGCTGCCATCGAGTCGCTGTACACTCCAAAAGAAACTTCCTTCCTACTCAGTATCACTTCCGAGGCTTTTTTGAGTGCTAGTATCTCTGCTTGATATACTGTGGCATATGACGGCAATGTAAGCTTCACGGCTTTGGTTTCGGCGGCTCCATTCCATAAGGATAGTGCCGCCCCCACCTTACCGTCAATCTTACTTCCGTCTGTGTAAATGAAAATGTCGTGTGCGTGTGTGTGTATCTGTGTGTCTTCGGTGATGTGTGTTATGTCGATGTCTATGTGTTCTGCTGGGTGTGGTGTGTGTAGAAATGAGTGTGGAGTTTCAATGTCTCGGCCACATAGATCAGGCCTGGGCATCCCCCTCCTGGCCTTATAAAGGGCGGCTGCCTCTTTTATACGGAGGTCCAGTGGAAGTGTCCCAGTCAGAACCAGGGCCGAATTGAGGGAAACTGTGCGGTATGCTTTGCACATTTTTTGCGCAAATCCCCGTTGCAACATATCCAGCTGCTTGCGCGTGGAGATCTTGTCCGCAGCCGAGGCCCATGCGCCAGCTGCATACGTTATAACGGGTTCTACCGCCGCCATGTAGATGGTTTTTACAATTTCGTGGTTGAGGCCCCAGTTAACTCTGGCCGCTTTTGTGAGCTGCCTGTAGAAGCCCGCTGATTTCTTACAAATATTGGCTACATGTGAGTTAAAGGTGAGCTTGTTATCTATTGTGAGGCCCAAGAGTTTGATCTCCGGCTTGTGATCGATCGCTATTCCGCCCATGCTGAGTCGAGGGTTGTCATATTTGAGCTTGTTTGTTATCGTAAGACAATTGGTCTTATGCGCAGCAAATTTAAGTTTATTCTGGACACCCCACGCCTCAACATGTGCGAGAACAGGATTAGCCTGGGCTTGAATCTCTTGGGCCGTGTTTCCTACGAACGACAGCACCACATCGTCAGCAAAAGCCTGCACTGTGATGCCCTTATGCTCTAGGTCTTTTAGGAGTGGGTCCAACAGGAGATTCCACAAGATGGGTCCGGCAATCGAGCCCTGTACACATCCCTTTGTGGTGCACTTGCGAATTTCCTCACCTGCGTAGCGAACGGTCACCTCTCTATTTGACATGTAGTCATCCAGCACTCTTCGTAGGTTTAGCGGACACCCTTCTTCTTTAAGTCTAACCTTTATTGCCGGCCACCAGGCACTGTCAAACGCACCTTCAATATCAAGTGAGACTAGTGTGATTATCTTCCTGTCTTTGAGCTGCGATCGGATGTTATTTACCAGCGTGTGTAAGGAGTCTTCAGTACTTCTCTGCGGCATAAAGCCGTACTGGTGTACGCTCATGTTCGGCAACAAATGGAATTTCATCCGTCCCACTAACATTTTCTCATAAATTTTTCCTAGTACCGGAAGCAAACCAATGGGGCGGTAGGACTTTGCCGCTGTGTAGTCGTCTTTACCGGGCTTCTTTAGGATAACTACTGTGGCCCGCTTCCAGTCACTAGGGAAAGAGCCTTTTTGTAAACATTTATTAACAATGCACAGAAACAATTCGGGGTCACTGTTAATAGCCATGCGGCAAATGTCAGATGTCAGTCCGTCTCCACCTGGAGCCTTTTTGGGATTGAAAGCATTGACAGCCATACGTAGTTCAGTGCTAGTGAAAGGGGGGTCCGATACATCAGTATCTGATTCCCCATTTGCAATTTTCGCTTGATTGCGTACGTGCGTATGGATGTCGTTATCGGTGCTCTCAAGGTCCTCCGGGAAGAAGGTCTCCGCGAGATGTTTTGCGGACATCGCTGCGTCTAGCTGTGTTCCTCTGTGCTTCAACAACTGGTCTTCCTCTCTGGCGGTGGTGCGCTTGAGAACCCTATAAATACTGTCCCAGACCGTTTCACGGTCTTGCTGTGTGCAGAAATTTTTCCACGATTTCGTTTGCGCATCAGAAACAGCGGCTTCATACTCCCTTTTGTGTTTCAGATAGTCTTCAACAACAACAGCTCTGCGACGAGGCGCCGCCCATCGGACTCTGCGTTTCATCGTGGCAACGTTCTTCTTCATTTTCGCGAGGTCTTCAGACCACCATGGTAATGAAAGTATGTCTTTTTTCTTTTTAGTGGGTATGGATAATTTAGATGCTTCTACTATGATATTATTAAATTTACATGCTAATTGATCAATTTCTATTTTACTATTTGCTAATTTTATTGTTTCTGTATCTATATGATTTTCTGTGTTTAGTCTAATTAAATTTTCCCTAAATTTCTGCCAATCTGCCTTTTTGGTGTTAAATAGCCTGGTGGTGCGTTCTACTTTCATACCCTTGGATCTTTTTAAGGATATGAGGAAGGTCATAGCATTGTGATCCGAACTAGTCAATCCTTCCTCTACTCGCCACCTTTCCACGAAGTCTAGCAAGTCCTCTGAGCATGCTGTTATGTCGACGTAGCTGGAGTACCGCTTATTCCCTCTGATAGTGTCAAAGGTTGGTATGTTGCCGCTGTTCAAAATGTGCAGGTTACTCTCATGCAACAATCCCGCCATCTCCTCTCCCCGGTTGTCTATCTGGGTGCTCCCCCACCACGTACTCTTGGCGTTGGCATCGCCTCCTATGATCATCTTCTTACCAAAAGATGTGCCTTCTATTTTCTTTAGATGTTCTAAGTAAGGCTCTATGGGTTGATCGGGCTCAAAGTAAAACGAAACAAGGGTTATGTGCCAAGCACTAGTCTTAACCTCTACCACCACGATGTTGTTGGTAGTGAGTTCCGGGTGTTGGGTTACGTCTAGGCTCGAGTCGAAGATGGCAATGACTGCCTTGACGTTTTCTGGACCAGCACTTTGGTATAAGCGGACTCCTCCTTGCGTCTTCATCTGATGCCCGGCGCCCACGTACGGTTCTTGTAAGAGGGCAATGGCTGTGTGTCGTTTGCTAGCCTCGAGTAGTACTTCCTCTGTTGCGAGCCTTTTTCTTTGGAGATTCGCCTGGATTACGTGGTAGGGAGAGTTGCTATAGTTTTTGCTTGGGGCGCCCTTAACAATACTGAACTGCTGACCGCGCCATCCGGTCCCATTTCCTACGGATAGGGCAGTCCATGCTAAAGGCGTTGTGTTCCTTTTGCGTTAGCTGGGCCCGGCAGCAGTTCCTGCAGGAAGGAGGGGCTCCCGCGTCAGTCCATGTAGGGCAGTCCGTTAAAATATGGCCTGCATTTCCGCAATGGCTGCACCAGACCTCCTTCTCCCCGCAGAAACCCCTGCTATGACCATAGCCTAGGCATTGGGAGCACTGTACCAGCGGTGACTGATCCTCCACCTGAATCCTCTGCAGGTCGATGTGCATAAAGCCCATGTTGGTCAGTCTGCCCCAGATCTTGGGGGACACCTGTAATACGATGTGGTGCGTGTGGGGGTTGCGGGTCTTCTTTTTATATTTAATTGCGACGCAATTGTCTTCATCACTCAGGTCTTGGAATACTGCCTTATTTTGCTTGCGCATCGCCTCGAGTACCTCGGCGTCAGAGCGTGCTCTGAGGACACTCTTGGCGACGATAAGGGGGTCTTTATTCTTTGCAATCTCTGCTACCAAGTCTTTGCTAGCGTTGTCCAGCCTCTTCTTCACTTTTTCCCTTTCTTCCTTAGTGTCGCATGACATTATTACCTTCCCTCCCTTGGCCTTCCGTATCCTCGATACGGTCACCCATCCTTCCTTCGCGTCTACTGCTTCCCTTATCCTCTCCAGTACGGTATCTCCTGTATCTGCCTCGTTCTTGGAGGTTACGATTACGGAATGCAGTGTAGGGCGTGCATCGATGGCCTTCCGGGGGGTTGCTACTTGCATTGTGTTCTGGTGCTGTTCCTTCAACGAGCGGATCTCGTCAAGTATGGAGTCTAGTTTGGCGTTTACATTCGAATCCTCTTTCGCACTTCCCTCAGCTAGTTCAAAAGACTCTGTTTTGTCTGCTACAGTTTTGCCGCTCTTATTCATGTCCTCCAAGGTCAACCGAAGATGTTTAAAGGTCTCAGTCAGGTCTCGTTTGATTTCTCCCTTCATGTTTCTTGTGTCTCCCAGTCTGTTGCTGGCGAATGATATCAGCTCGAGCAGCCCGACTAACAACGGCTTACTACGGTTACTCGCGATGACATCACTCGCCGTCAACTCTGGGGTGTTGGTTGGCGGTTTTGGTTTTACCTTGGACACGGCCCCGGTCGAGGTCTTTGTGACGTTTGAGATCTGATGCACCATGACAGTCCCGGTGGTGGCTTTAGCTGTCTGCGATGGTGGTTTCGCCACGGTCTTCCTCTCGTAATTTCCGCTCAACCTGCGTACTGCCGATGTCGCAGGGTTCAAGTCAAAGGTGGTGTTTAGAGGGGGTGCAATGGCCTTCCTCGGACTCGGTTTGGTTACCGGCACGCATGTGCTGAGAGGGGACGTTGTCATTTGTGGCGAGCTGGTGGTGGTGACGCCTTTGGTGATAGACCTACGACCGGTCGAGTTCGCGTTTGGTGTCCGTAACATTTTCGTCCGGGGATGCGTCAACAAGTGATGTAAACTATTTAATTAATCTAGATTAAACCTAATAACGATATTGCGCACGAAAAAATATAAAGTTTTAAGATTAAAAATAAATTTTTAATATCCTCATACAGAATATTGGGCCAAAATCCACTTAAGTGAGCCAAGATGGGAGGGTGGGCGGGCGCGTTTTTTATTTTTCCTGTGCTAATTCTTTCTTTTATCGTTTCAGGTGCTCGCGGGAGTGTTGGATAGCGGCGTATTAGGTGTGGCTGAAGAAAGAATCGACCGGAATCGACTGTAGCGAAGACCTATTTTTCTATGAAACGGTACTTTAAAACTGGCAAAATGTGATTTTAACAGGCAGAACTGTACTTAATAGTCCCCTAATTTAGGTCTCCACCTGCTGGCGCACGTTCTTAAGCCGATGCAATCTGTTTTAAACCTCTAAAACTTCTTAAAATAGCCGAAAATGAATTTTTTAAAATTTTAAAGCCGAAAATATTGTAAAATTAATTTTGTAAATGTGGTCCAAAATGTTTAAGACTGTTGATTAGAAGCACTAGTAGGCACCGTTAGCTGTTATTTACCCTTGATGAAACACTTACAACTCTTTATTTGTGCAGAAAGATGTTATTTTTACACTGGTTTAGGTTAGGTTAGGTTAGGTTAGGTTAGGTTAGGTTAGGTTAGGTTAGGTTAGGTTAGGTTAGGTTAGGTTAGGTTAGGTTAGGTTAGGTTAGGTTAGGTTAGGTTAGGTTAGGTTAGGTTAGGTTAGGTTAGGTTAGGTTAGGTTAGGTTAGGTTAGGTTAGGTTAGGTTAGGTTAGGTTAGGTTAGGTTAGGTTAGGTTAGGTTAGGTTAGGTTAGGTTAGGTTAGGTTAGGTTAGGTTAGGTTAGGTTAGGTTAGGTTAGGTTAGGTTAGGTTAGGTTAGGTTAGGTTAGGTTAGGTTAGGTTAGGTTAGGTTAGGTTAGGTTAGGTTAGGTTAGGTTAGGTTAGGTTAGGTTAGGTTAGGTTAGGTTAGGTTAGGTTAGGTTAGGTTAGGTTAGGTTAGGTTAGGTTAGGTTAGGTTAGGTTAGGTTAGGTTAGGTTAGGTTAGGTTAGGTTAGGTTAGGTTAGGTTAGGTTAGGTTAGGTTAGGTTAGGTTAGGTTAGGTTAGGTTAGGTTAGGTTAGGTTAGGTTAGGTTAGGTTAGGTTAGGTTAGGTTAGGTTAGGTTAGGTTAGGTTAGGTTAGGTTAGGTTAGGTTAGGTTAGGTTAGGTTAGGTTAGGTTAGGTTAGGTTAGGTTAGGTTAGGTTAGGTTAGGTTAGGTTAGGTTAGGTTAGGTTAGGTTAGGTTAGGTTAGGTTAGGTTAGGTTAGGTTAGGTTAGGTTAGGTTAGGTTAGGTTAGGTTAGGTTAGGTTAGGTTAGGTTAGGTTAGGTTAGGTTAGGTTAGGTTAGGTTAGGTTAGGTTAGGTTAGGTTAGGTTAGGTTAGGTTAGGTTAGGTTAGGTTAGGTTAGGTTAGGTTAGGTTAGGTTAGGTTAGGTTAGGTTAGGTTAGGTTAGGTTAGGTTAGGTTAGGTTAGGTTAGGTTAGGTTAGGTTAGGTTAGGTTAGGTTAGGTTAGGTTAGGTTAGGTTAGGTTAGGTTAGGTTAGGTTAGGTTAGGTTAGGTTAGGTTAGGTTAGGTTAGGTTAGGTTAGGTTAGGTTAGGTTAGGTTAGGTTAGGTTAGGTTAGGTTAGGTTAGGTTAGGTTAGGTTAGGTTAGGTTAGGTTAGGTTAGGTTAGGTTAGGTTAGGTTAGGTTAGGTTAGGTTAGGTTAGGTTAGGTTAGGTTAGGTTAGGTTAGGTTAGGTTAGGTTAGGTTAGGTTAGGTTAGGTTAGGTTAGGTTAGGTTAGGTTAGGTTAGGTTAGGTTAGGTTAGGTTAGGTTAGGTTAGGTTAGGTTAGGTTAGGTTAGGTTAGGTTAGGTTAGGTTAGGTTAGGTTAGGTTAGGTTAGGTTAGGTTAGGTTAGGTTAGGTTAGGTTAGGTTAGGTTAGGTTAGGTTAGGTTAGGTTAGGTTAGGTTAGGTTAGGTTAGGTTAGGTTAGGTTAGGTTAGGTTAGGTTAGGTTAGGTTAGGTTAGGTTAGGTTAGGTTAGGTTAGGTTAGGTTAGGTTAGGTTAGGTTAGGTTAGGTTAGGTTAGGTTAGGTTAGGTTAGGTTAGGTTAGGTTAGGTTAGGTTAGGTTAGGTTAGGTTAGGTTAGGTTAGGTTAGGTTAGGTTAGGTTAGGTTAGGTTAGGTTAGGTTAGGTTAGGTTAGGTTAGGTTAGGTTAGGTTAGGTTAGGTTAGGTTAGGTTAGGTTAGGTTAGGTTAGGTTAGGTTAGGTTAGGTTAGGTTAGGTTAGGTTAGGTTAGGTTAGGTTAGGTTAGGTTAGGTTAGGTTAGGTTAGGTTAGGTTAGGTTAGGTTAGGTTAGGTTAGGTTAGGTTAGGTTAGGTTAGGTTAGGTTAGGTTAGGTTAGGTTAGGTTAGGTTAGGTTAGGTTAGGTTAGGTTAGGTTAGGTTAGGTTAGGTTAGGTTAGGTTAGGTTAGGTTAGGTTAGGTTAGGTTAGGTTAGGTTAGGTTAGGTTAGGTTAGGTTAGGTTAGGTTAGGTTAGGTTAGGTTAGGTTAGGTTAGGTTAGGTTAGGTTAGGTTAGGTTAGGTTAGGTTAGGTTAGGTTAGGTTAGGTTAGGTTAGGTTAGGTTAGGTTAGGTTAGGTTAGGTTAGGTTAGGTTAGGTTAGGTTAGGTTAGGTTAGGTTAGGTTAGGTTAGGTTAGGTTAGGTTAGGTTAGGTTAGGTTAGGTTAGGTTAGGTTAGGTTAGGTTAGGTTAGGTTAGGTTAGGTTAGGTTAGGTTAGGTTAGGTTAGGTTAGGTTAGGTTAGGTTAGGTTAGGTTAGGTTAGGTTAGGTTAGGTTAGGTTAGGTTAGGTTAGGTTAGGTTAGGTTAGGTTAGGTTAGGTTAGGTTAGGTTAGGTTAGGTTAGGTTAGGTTAGGTTAGGTTAGGTTAGGTTAGGTTAGGTTAGGTTAGGTTAGGTTAGGTTAGGTTAGGTTAGGTTAGGTTAGGTTAGGTTAGGTTAGGTTAGGTTAGGTTAGGTTAGGTTAGGTTAGGTTAGGTTAGGTTAGGTTAGGTTAGGTTAGGTTAGGTTAGGTTAGGTTAGGTTAGGTTAGGTTAGGTTAGGTTAGGTTAGGTTAGGTTAGGTTAGGTTAGGTTAGGTTAGGTTAGGTTAGGTTAGGTTAGGTTAGGTTAGGTTAGGTTAGGTTAGGTTAGGTTAGGTTAGGTTAGGTTAGGTTAGGTTAGGTTAGGTTAGGTTAGGTTAGGTTAGGTTAGGTTAGGTTAGGTTAGGTTAGGTTAGGTTAGGTTAGGTTAGGTTAGGTTAGGTTAGGTTAGGTTAGGTTAGGTTAGGTTAGGTTAGGTTAGGTTAGGTTAGGTTAGGTTAGGTTAGGTTAGGTTAGGTTAGGTTAGGTTAGGTTAGGTTAGGTTAGGTTAGGTTAGGTTAGGTTAGGTTAGGTTAGGTTAGGTTAGGTTAGGTTAGGTTAGGTTAGGTTAGGTTAGGTTAGGTTAGGTTAGGTTAGGTTAGGTTAGGTTAGGTTAGGTTAGGTTAGGTTAGGTTAGGTTAGGTTAGGTTAGGTTAGGTTAGGTTAGGTTAGGTTAGGTTAGGTTAGGTTAGGTTAGGTTAGGTTAGGTTAGGTTAGGTTAGGTTAGGTTAGGTTAGGTTAGGTTAGGTTAGGTTAGGTTAGGTTAGGTTAGGTTAGGTTAGGTTAGGTTAGGTTAGGTTAGGTTAGGTTAGGTTAGGTTAGGTTAGGTTAGGTTAGGTTAGGTTAGGTTAGGTTAGGTTAGGTTAGGTTAGGTTAGGTTAGGTTAGGTTAGGTTAGGTTAGGTTAGGTTAGGTTAGGTTAGGTTAGGTTAGGTTAGGTTAGGTTAGGTTAGGTTAGGTTAGGTTAGGTTAGGTTAGGTTAGGTTAGGTTAGGTTAGGTTAGGTTAGGTTAGGTTAGGTTAGGTTAGGTTAGGTTAGGTTAGGTTAGGTTAGGTTAGGTTAGGTTAGGTTAGGTTAGGTTAGGTTAGGTTAGGTTAGGTTAGGTTAGGTTAGGTTAGGTTAGGTTAGGTTAGGTTAGGTTAGGTTAGGTTAGGTTAGGTTAGGTTAGGTTAGGTTAGGTTAGGTTAGGTTAGGTTAGGTTAGGTTAGGTTAGGTTAGGTTAGGTTAGGTTAGGTTAGGTTAGGTTAGGTTAGGTTAGGTTAGGTTAGGTTAGGTTAGGTTAGGTTAGGTTAGGTTAGGTTAGGTTAGGTTAGGTTAGGTTAGGTTAGGTTAGGTTAGGTTAGGTTAGGTTAGGTTAGGTTAGGTTAGGTTAGGTTAGGTTAGGTTAGGTTAGGTTAGGTTAGGTTAGGTTAGGTTAGGTTAGGTTAGGTTAGGTTAGGTTAGGTTAGGTTAGGTTAGGTTAGGTTAGGTTAGGTTAGGTTAGGTTAGGTTAGGTTAGGTTAGGTTAGGTTAGGTTAGGTTAGGTTAGGTTAGGTTAGGTTAGGTTAGGTTAGGTTAGGTTAGGTTAGGTTAGGTTAGGTTAGGTTAGGTTAGGTTAGGTTAGGTTAGGTTAGGTTAGGTTAGGTTAGGTTAGGTTAGGTTAGGTTAGGTTAGGTTAGGTTAGGTTAGGTTAGGTTAGGTTAGGTTAGGTTAGGTTAGGTTAGGTTAGGTTAGGTTAGGTTAGGTTAGGTTAGGTTAGGTTAGGTTAGGTTAGGTTAGGTTAGGTTAGGTTAGGTTAGGTTAGGTTAGGTTAGGTTAGGTTAGGTTAGGTTAGGTTAGGTTAGGTTAGGTTAGGTTAGGTTAGGTTAGGTTAGGTTAGGTTAGGTTAGGTTAGGTTAGGTTAGGTTAGGTTAGGTTAGGTTAGGTTAGGTTAGGTTAGGTTAGGTTAGGTTAGGTTAGGTTAGGTTAGGTTAGGTTAGGTTAGGTTAGGTTAGGTTAGGTTAGGTTAGGTTAGGTTAGGTTAGGTTAGGTTAGGTTAGGTTAGGTTAGGTTAGGTTAGGTTAGGTTAGGTTAGGTTAGGTTAGGTTAGGTTAGGTTAGGTTAGGTTAGGTTAGGTTAGGTTAGGTTAGGTTAGGTTAGGTTAGGTTAGGTTAGGTTAGGTTAGGTTAGGTTAGGTTAGGTTAGGTTAGGTTAGGTTAGGTTAGGTTAGGTTAGGTTAGGTTAGGTTAGGTTAGGTTAGGTTAGGTTAGGTTAGGTTAGGTTAGGTTAGGTTAGGTTAGGTTAGGTTAGGTTAGGTTAGGTTAGGTTAGGTTAGGTTAGGTTAGGTTAGGTTAGGTTAGGTTAGGTTAGGTTAGGTTAGGTTAGGTTAGGTTAGGTTAGGTTAGGTTAGGTTAGGTTAGGTTAGGTTAGGTTAGGTTAGGTTAGGTTAGGTTAGGTTAGGTTAGGTTAGGTTAGGTTAGGTTAGGTTAGGTTAGGTTAGGTTAGGTTAGGTTAGGTTAGGTTAGGTTAGGTTAGGTTAGGTTAGGTTAGGTTAGGTTAGGTTAGGTTAGGTTAGGTTAGGTTAGGTTAGGTTAGGTTAGGTTAGGTTAGGTTAGGTTAGGTTAGGTTAGGTTAGGTTAGGTTAGGTTAGGTTAGGTTAGGTTAGGTTAGGTTAGGTTAGGTTAGGTTAGGTTAGGTTAGGTTAGGTTAGGTTAGGTTAGGTTAGGTTAGGTTAGGTTAGGTTAGGTTAGGTTAGGTTAGGTTAGGTTAGGTTAGGTTAGGTTAGGTTAGGTTAGGTTAGGTTAGGTTAGGTTAGGTTAGGTTAGGTTAGGTTAGGTTAGGTTAGGTTAGGTTAGGTTAGGTTAGGTTAGGTTAGGTTAGGTTAGGTTAGGTTAGGTTAGGTTAGGTTAGGTTAGGTTAGGTTAGGTTAGGTTAGGTTAGGTTAGGTTAGGTTAGGTTAGGTTAGGTTAGGTTAGGTTAGGTTAGGTTAGGTTAGGTTAGGTTAGGTTAGGTTAGGTTAGGTTAGGTTAGGTTAGGTTAGGTTAGGTTAGGTTAGGTTAGGTTAGGTTAGGTTAGGTTAGGTTAGGTTAGGTTAGGTTAGGTTAGGTTAGGTTAGGTTAGGTTAGGTTAGGTTAGGTTAGGTTAGGTTAGGTTAGGTTAGGTTAGGTTAGGTTAGGTTAGGTTAGGTTAGGTTAGGTTAGGTTAGGTTAGGTTAGGTTAGGTTAGGTTAGGTTAGGTTAGGTTAGGTTAGGTTAGGTTAGGTTAGGTTAGGTTAGGTTAGGTTAGGTTAGGTTAGGTTAGGTTAGGTTAGGTTAGGTTAGGTTAGGTTAGGTTAGGTTAGGTTAGGTTAGGTTAGGTTAGGTTAGGTTAGGTTAGGTTAGGTTAGGTTAGGTTAGGTTAGGTTAGGTTAGGTTAGGTTAGGTTAGGTTAGGTTAGGTTAGGTTAGGTTAGGTTAGGTTAGGTTAGGTTAGGTTAGGTTAGGTTAGGTTAGGTTAGGTTAGGTTAGGTTAGGTTAGGTTAGGTTAGGTTAGGTTAGGTTAGGTTAGGTTAGGTTAGGTTAGGTTAGGTTAGGTTAGGTTAGGTTAGGTTAGGTTAGGTTAGGTTAGGTTAGGTTAGGTTAGGTTAGGTTAGGTTAGGTTAGGTTAGGTTAGGTTAGGTTAGGTTAGGTTAGGTTAGGTTAGGTTAGGTTAGGTTAGGTTAGGTTAGGTTAGGTTAGGTTAGGTTAGGTTAGGTTAGGTTAGGTTAGGTTAGGTTAGGTTAGGTTAGGTTAGGTTAGGTTAGGTTAGGTTAGGTTAGGTTAGGTTAGGTTAGGTTAGGTTAGGTTAGGTTAGGTTAGGTTAGGTTAGGTTAGGTTAGGTTAGGTTAGGTTAGGTTAGGTTAGGTTAGGTTAGGTTAGGTTAGGTTAGGTTAGGTTAGGTTAGGTTAGGTTAGGTTAGGTTAGGTTAGGTTAGGTTAG
>OX402556.1:50000-100000 GCA_948098915.1 Lampropteryx suffumata | reverse complement strand
AAGTGAGACTAGTGTGATTATCTTCCTGTCTTTGAGCTGCGATCGGATGTTATTTACCAGCGTGTGTAAGGAGTCTTCAGTACTTCTCTGCGGCATAAAGCCGTACTGGTGTACGCTCATGTTCGGCAACAAATGGAATTTCATCCGTCCCACTAACATTTTCTCATAAATTTTTCCTAGTACCGGAAGCAAACCAATGGGGCGGTAGGACTTTGCCGCTGTGTAGTCGTCTTTACCGGGCTTCTTTAGGATAACTACTGTGGCCCGCTTCCAGTCACTAGGGAAAGAGCCGCTTTGTAAACATTTATTAACAATGCACAGAAACAATTCGGGGTCACTGTTAATAGCCATGCGGCAAATGTCAGATGTCAGTCCGTCTCCACCTGGAGCCTTTTTGGGATTGAAAGCATTGACAGCCATACGTAGTTCAGTGCTAGTGAAAGGGGGGTCCGATACATCAGTATCTGATTCCCCATTTGCAATTTTCGCTTGATTGCGTACGTGCGTATGGATGTCGTTATCGGTGCTCTCAAGGTCCTCCGGGAAGAAGGTCTCCGCGAGATGTTTTGCGGACATCGCTGCGTCTAGCTGTGTTCCTCTGTGCTTCAACAACTGGTCTTCCTCTCTGGCGGTGGTGCGCTTGAGAACCCTATAAATACTGTCCCAGACCGTTTCACGGTCTTGCTGTGTGCAGAAATTTTTCCACGATTTCGTTTGCGCATCCGAAACAGCGGCTTCATACTCCCTTTTGTGTTTCAGATAGTCTTCAACAACAACAGCTCTGCGACGAGGCGCCGCCCATCGGACTCTGCGTTTCATCGTGGCAACGTTCTTCTTCATTTTCGCGAGGTCTTCAGACCACCATGGTAATGAAAGTATGTCTTTTTTCTTTTTAGTGGGTATGGATAATTTAGATGCTTCTACTATGATATTATTAAATTTACATGCTAATTGATCAATTTCTATTTTACTATTTGCTAATTTTATTGTTTCTGTATCTATATGATTTTCTGTGTTTAGTCTAATTAAATTTTCCCTAAATTTCTGCCAATCTGCCTTTTTGGTGTTAAATAGCCTGGTGGTGCGTTCTACTTTCATACCCTTGGATCTTTTTAAGGATATGAGGAAGGTCATAGCATTGTGATCCGAACTAGTCAATCCTTCCTCTACTCGCCACCTTTCCACGAAGTCTAGCAAGTCCTCTGAGCATGCTGTTATGTCGACGTAGCTGGAGTACCGCTTATTCCCTCTGATAGTGTCAAAGGTTGGTATGTTGCCGCTGTTCAAAATGTGCAGGTTACTCTCATGCAGCAATCCCGCCATCTCCTCTCCCCGGTTGTCTATCTGGGTGCTCCCCCACCACGTACTCTTGGCGTTGGCATCGCCTCCTATGATCATCTTCTTACCAAAAGATGTGCCTTCTATTTTCTTTAGATGTTCTAAGTAAGGCTCTATGGGTTGATCGGGCTCAAAGTAAAACGAAACAAGGGTTATGTGCCAAGCACTAGTCTTAACCTCTACCACCACGATGTTGTTGGTAGTGAGTTCCGGGTGTTGGGTTACGTCTAGGCTCGAGTCGAAGATGGCAATGACTGCCTTTACGTTTTCTGGACCAGCACTTTGGTATAAGCGGACTCCTCCTTGCGTCTTCATCTGATGCCCGGCGCCCACGTACGGTTCTTGTAAGAGGGCAATGGCTGTGTGTCGTTTGCTAGCCTCGAGTAGTACTTCCTCTGTTGCGAGCCTTTTTCTTTGGAGATTCGCCTGGATTACGTGGTAGGGAGAGTTGCTATAGTTTTTGCTTGGGGCGCCCTTAACAATACTGAACTGCTGACCGCGCCATCCGGTCCCATTTCCTACGGATAGGGCAGTCCATGCTAAAGGCGTTGTGTTCCTTTTGCGTTAGCTGGGCCCGGCAGCAGTTCCTGCAGGAAGGAGGGGCTCCCGCGTCAGTCCATGTAGGGCAGTCCGTTAAAATATGGCCTGCATTTCCGCAATGGCTGCACCAGACCTCCTTCTCCCCGCAGAAACCCCTGCTATGACCATAGCCTAGGCATTGGGAGCACTGTACCAGCGGTGACTGATCCTCCACCTGAATCCTCTGCAGGTCGATGTGCATAAAGCCCATGTTGGTCAGTCTGCCCCAGATCTTCTTTAGGATAACTACTGTGGCCCGCTTCCAGTCACTAGGGAAAGAGCCGCTTTGTAAACATTTATTAACAATGCACAGAAACAATTCGGGGTCACTGTTAATAGCCATGCGGCAAATGTCAGATGTCAGTCCGTCTCCACCTGGAGCCTTTTTGGGATTGAAAGCATTGACAGCCATACGTAGTTCAGTGCTAGTGAAAGGGGGGTCCGATACATCAGTATCTGATTCCCCATTTGCAATTTTCGCTTGATTGCGTACGTGCGTATGGATGTCGTTATCGGTGCTCTCAAGGTCCTCCGGGAAGAAGGTCTCCGCGAGATGTTTTGCGGACATCGCTGCGTCTAGCTGTGTTCCTCTGTGCTTCAACAACTGGTCTTCCTCTCTGGCGGTGGTGCGCTTGAGAACCCTATAAATACTGTCCCAGACCGTTTCACGGTCTTGCTGTGTGCAGAAATTTTTCCACGATTTCGTTTGCGCATCCGAAACAGCGGCTTCATACTCCCTTTTGTGTTTCAGATAGTCTTCAACAACAACAGCTCTGCGACGAGGCGCCGCCCATCGGACTCTGCGTTTCATCGTGGCAACGTTCTTCTTCATTTTCGCGAGGTCTTCAGACCACCATGGTAATGAAAGTATGTCTTTTTTCTTTTTAGTGGGTATGGATAATTTAGATGCTTCTACTATGATATTATTAAATTTACATGCTAATTGATCAATTTCTATTTTACTATTTGCTAATTTTATTGTTTCTGTATCTATATGATTTTCTGTGTTTAGTCTAATTAAATTTTCCCTAAATTTCTGCCAATCTGCCTTTTTGGTGTTAAATAGCCTGGTGGTGCGTTCTACTTTCATACCCTTGGATCTTTTTAAGGATATGAGGAAGGTCATAGCATTGTGATCCGAACTAGTCAATCCTTCCTCTACTCGCCACCTTTCCACGAAGTCTAGCAAGTCCTCTGAGCATGCTGTTATGTCGACGTAGCTGGAGTACCGCTTATTCCCTCTGATAGTGTCAAAGGTTGGTATGTTGCCGCTGTTCAAAATGTGCAGGTTACTCTCATGCAGCAATCCCGCCATCTCCTCTCCCCGGTTGTCTATCTGGGTGCTCCCCCACCACGTACTCTTGGCGTTGGCATCGCCTCCTATGATCATCTTCTTACCAAAAGATGTGCCTTCTATTTTCTTTAGATGTTCTAAGTAAGGCTCTATGGGTTGATCGGGCTCAAAGTAAAACGAAACAAGGGTTATGTGCCAAGCACTAGTCTTAACCTCTACCACCACGATGTTGTTGGTAGTGAGTTCCGGGTGTTGGGTTACGTCTAGGCTCGAGTCGAAGATGGCAATGACTGCCTTTACGTTTTCTGGACCAGCACTTTGGTATAAGCGGACTCCTCCTTGCGTCTTCATCTGATGCCCGGCGCCCACGTACGGTTCTTGTAAGAGGGCAATGGCTGTGTGTCGTTTGCTAGCCTCGAGTAGTACTTCCTCTGTTGCGAGCCTTTTTCTTTGGAGATTCGCCTGGATTACGTGGTAGGGAGAGTTGCTATAGTTTTTGCTTGGGGCGCCCTTAACAATACTGAACTGCTGACCGCGCCATCCGGTCCCATTTCCTACGGATAGGGCAGTCCATGCTAAAGGCGTTGTGTTCCTTTTGCGTTAGCTGGGCCCGGCAGCAGTTCCTGCAGGAAGGAGGGGCTCCCGCGTCAGTCCATGTAGGGCAGTCCGTTAAAATATGGCCTGCATTTCCGCAATGGCTGCACCAGACCTCCTTCTCCCCGCAGAAACCCCTGCTATGACCATAGCCTAGGCATTGGGAGCACTGTACCAGCGGTGACTGATCCTCCACCTGAATCCTCTGCAGGTCGATGTGCATAAAGCCCATGTTGGTCAGTCTGCCCCAGATCTTGGGGGACACCTGTAATACGATGTGGTGCGTGTGGGGGTTGCGGGTCTTCTTTTTATATTTAATTGCGACGCAATTGTCTTCATCACTCAGGTCTTGGAATACTGCCTTATTTTGCTTGCGCATCGCCTCGAGTACCTCGGCGTCAGAGCGTGCTCTGAGGACACTCTTGGCTACGATAAGGGGGTCTTTATTCTTTGCAATCTCTGCTACCAAGTCTTTGCTAGCGTTGTCCAGCCTCTTCTTCACTTTTTCCCTTTCTTCCTTAGTGTCGCATGACATTATTACCTTCCCTCCCTTGGCCTTCCGTATCCTCGATACGGTCACCCATCCTTCCTTCGCGTCTACTGCTTCCCTTATCCTCTCCAGTACGGTATCTCCTGTATCTGCCTCGTTCTTGGAGGTTACGATTACGGAATGCAGTGTAGGGCGTGCATCGATGGCCTTCCGGGGGGTTGCTGCTTGCATTGTGTTCTGGTGCTGTTCCTTCAACGAGCGGATCTCGTCAAGTATGGAGTCTAGTTTGGCGTTTACATTCGAATCCTCTTTCGCACTTCCCTCAGTTAGTTCAAAAGATTCTGTTTTGTCTGCTACAGTTTTGCCGCTCTTATTCATGTCCTCCAAGGTCAACCGAAGATGTTTAAAGGTCTCAGTCAGGTCTCGTTTGATTTCTCCCTTCATGTTTCTTGTGTCTCCCAGTCTGTTGCTGGCGAATGATATCAGCTCGAGCAGCCCGACTAACAACGGCTTACTACGGTTACTCGCGATGACATCACTCGCCGTCAACTCTGGGGTGTTGGTTGGCGGTTTTGGTTTTACCTTGGACACGGCCCCGGTCGAGGTCTTTGTGACGTTCGAGATCTGATGCACCATGACAGTCCCGGTGGTGGCTTTAGCTGTCTGCGATGGTGGTTTCGCCACGGTCTTCCTCTCGTAATTTCCGCTCAACCTGCGTACTGCCGATGTCGCAGGGTTCAAGTCAAAGGTGGTGTTTAGAGGGGGTGCAATGGCCTTCCTCGGACTCGGTTTGGTTACCGGCACGCATGTGCTGAGAGGGGACGTTGTCATTTGTGGCGAGCTGGTGGTGGTGACGCCTTTGGTGATAGACCTACGACCGGTCGAGTTCGCGTTTGGTGTCCGTAACATTTTCGTCCGGGGATGCGTCAACAAGTGATGTAAACTATTTAATTAATCTAGATTAAACCTAATAACGATATTGCGCACGAAAAAATATAAAGTTTTAAGATTAAAAATAAATTTTTAATATCCTCATACAGAATATTGGGCCAAAATCCACTTAAGTGAGCCAAGATGGGAGGGTGGGCGGTCGCGTTTTTAATTTTTCCTGTGCTAATTCTTTCTTTTATCGTTTCAGGTGCTCGCGGGAGTGTTGGATAGCGGCGTATTAGGTGTGGCTGAAGAAAGAATCGACCGGAATCGACTGTAGCGAAGACCTATTTTTCTATGAAACGGTACTTTAAAACTGGCAAAATGCTATTTTAACAGGCAGAACTGTACTTAATAGTCCCCTAATTTAGGTCTCCACCTGCTGGCGCACGTTCTTAAGCCGATGCAATCTGTTTTAAACCTCTAAAACTTCTTAAAATAGCCGAAAATGAATTTTTTAAAATTTTAAAGCCGAAAATATTGTAAAATTAATTTTGTAAATGTGGTCCAAAATGTTTAAGACTGTTGATTAGAAGCACTAGTAGGCACCGTTAGCTGTTATTTACCCTTGATGAAACACTTACAACTCTTTATTTGTGCAGGAAGATGTTATTTTTACACTGGTTAGGTTAGGTTAGGTTAGGTTAGGTTGGGGTGCAAGGTCGGGTAACCTCCTCGTGGTGCACCCTGGTAACACCGTGGGATACTTCTTTAGTTCGCTAAAGAAGTATCGCACGGTGGCCAATAACCCGACACGGAGGATCTCTCCACGTGTCCCTCTGATTAGCAGAGGGCACCGTGAGACGAGGCAGGGGGAGAGGACCGCACCTGCGGTCCTGGGAAGGGCCAAATCTCAAGGTCTGGCGCTCGCCGAGGGGAGTATTGGTGTGTGAGTCGGGACCTGTGCTTTTTTGGTACAAGTCTGGACTCACATACCGGTATGGTCGGGGGGAACCCGGCCGCTAGGGCGTCACAGAGGAAACCACCTCTCTAAAAAAGGAATGGGGTTAAGGGACCAAATCTCAAGGTCTGGCGCTCGCCGAGGGGAGTATTGGTGTGTGAGTCGGGACCTGTGCTCTTTTGGTACAAGTCTGGACTCACATACCGGTATGGTCGGGGGGAACCCGGCCGCTAGGGCGCCACCAAGAGGACCTCACCTCGTTAAAAAAGGAAATACAAACATGAAAAAAGCTGTTCAGGAAAAACGTCCCCAGGCGGGTCCCGGCCTCTTAGAGGTCGGAGAATCCCGCAGTGCTCCGGCACTCTGCCCCTCGTACTCTGGGGGGGGCACTAACCGCTTTATACATGCTCCGTTAAGATCAGGGGAGGACAATGGGGTTTTTAGAAAACCAGGCGTAACCAGCCTGATATCAGCAAGTGACGGAGGGGAGTCGGACAGTTCAGTCAAGTCCGTCTCCTCTACCAACTCAACGGCGTCGCGGATGCTGCGCAGTTCCAGGCGCAAGAGAGCAATTGAGCCTGCAGAAGAAGTTGGGCATGACGCCTTGGTCTCCCAGGAGACTAAGCGCGCCATGTTTTTAAGGGACCAGGGAGACAGTGATGTCTTCAACCCCCTCGTGGCGCCCTTGGATATAAGGTCCAAGGCAAACCTACCGAGAGAGGATGATTTGGAGAAAGAAATGCGGGTGCAGACGACTGAGGAGCTGGGCGCCTCCATAAGGGTCGAGTTGCAGACCGTTGAGAAGATCGCCGACAAGTCCAAGAACTTGAGAGGCGATTTTGTCAAGGGTCTGCGAACGGCGGCCAGGAGGGCGGAGGCGGTGTCGAAGGAGCTCGCTCAGCGGGCTTCTGTCGATGCCAACGTGGAGCGGCTGGAGCGTGAAAACTCCGAGCTGCGCACCAGGATGGCCAGTCTCTCCAGTCAAATGGAGAAGCTGACGGAGATAATCCGTCGGCAGCAGGCCGGTTCCCAGGCCAGCGCTGAGAGCGCGGCCATTCCGGCGACGACACCACCTGTCGCCGGAGGGAACGACTGGGAGGGCCGGTTCATGGAGCGCATAGCGGCTCTAATGGACCAGAAGTTGGCTGCAGCTCTAAGGGCTCAGCCGACTTCCTCCCAGGGATGCGCAGCTCCAGCTCCCGCTAGGGCAGGACCATCGGCCCGGTCTACCGGCAAGGGGCAGGCCAAACACCCACCGCCGCCCAGGCCGGCCTCCCCGCCACCCGCGCCGTCGCAAACCGCGCAGACTAAGGAGCCAACGGCACCAAAGTCTACGTGGGCGACTGTGGCGGGGAGGAAGAAGAAGAAGGCTCCCGCGCCTCAAAATCCCGGCCCGTCAGCTGGCCCGAATGTTGGCCCGAAGACCGGCCCAAAGGCCGCTCCCCGGGCCGACCCAAGGGCCGGCCAACGGCCTGGGAGGCCCAAGGCAGCTCCGAAACCCGCGCCTGCGCGGCTGCCATCTTCCGCGGCGATTACAGTGACGGTTCCGGAGGGTTCCGACCTCACTCTTGCCGCGGTGATGGCGACCGCCAAGGCCCGGATCAAACTGGCTGATGTGGGAGTGGACCAGGTCCGCTCCAAAAAGGCAATAACTGGCGGTCTCATTTTGGAGGTGTCCGGGCCCGACTGCACCTCCAAAGCAGACGCCCTGGCCGAACGCATGCGCGTGGCCCTCGCCGATCTGGGTGTGCGTGTTGCACGCCCGGTGAAAACGGGGGAGTTGCGGCTGAAGGACCTCGACGACAGCGTCACACCTCGTGAGGTGTTGATCGCGGTCGCCGAGGCCGGAGGCTGCAAGACCGATGATGTGCGGGTGGGCGACATACGCCGCTCACCCACTGCCCTGGGCACGGTATGGGTCCGTTGTCCACTAGCTTGCGTGCGCAAGCTAGCAGCGGCAAAGCACATCGTCGTCGGCTGGGTGTCTGCTCGGGTCGACTACCTGACCACGAGACCGCTCCAGTGCTTCCGGTGCTTGGAGTACGGGCACGTACGCAGCATGTGTCAGAGCACAGCGGACCGCAGCACTTTGTGCTACGCGTGTGGCGAACCCGACCATCGGGCTAGCGAGTGCACGCGTCCGAACCGGTGTCCGCTGTGCTCCGACAAGGGCTGTAAGGCTGACCACAGGATGGGTAGCAGAACATGCAACCCTCCTAAGGGGAGGAGGAAGACGCATCAGCCTCCTCCTCCTCCCCGCTCAGCCCCAGCACCGGAAGACAGGGCGGCCCCAACAAAGGGGGCCGCCCAGTCGGGCCAAAGCCCGCCGCCCCAGGAGGCCATGGAGGCCCTGTAATGGATCACACCATTACAGTCCTCCAGTGCAATTTGAACCACTGTCGGGGTGCACAGGACCTAGTCCTGCAAACCTTCGCGCAGTGGTCAATTGCACTTGCCGTAGTTGCGGAGCCCTATCGCGTACCGGACCACCCTCGCTGGTTCGGGGACGATATGGACTCCGTCGCTATTTACTGGGGTGGCGGCCAAGGTGACCCCCCCTGTGCCCTTATTGAGAAGGGACAGGGTTTCGTGGCCACGAAATGGGGTCGCTTAGCCGTTGTGGGCTGCTACGTCTCTCCCAACAGTACCCTCGTCGAGTACGAGGCGTACTTGGACGCGGTGGGAAACTGCATTCGCAGGTGCCTGCCGTGTCCCGTCCTTGTCCTGGGCGACTTCAACGCGCACTCTCGTGCGTGGGGAAGTCCTCAGGACAACGCTAGGGGAGAGACCGTGGTGGAATGGGCGGCGGGTATGGACCTCCGATTATTAAATCGGGGGTCTGTAAACACGTGTGTGCGGTGGCAGGGTGAGTCGATCGTGGATTTATCATGGGCGACTCCTTTTGCCACCCACCTGGTGACGGGATGGAGAGTAGCGGAGGAGATGGTCACACTATCCGACCATCGCCACATCGTTTTCGGTGTGGCCCTCCGCCCTCCCGCACGTGTGTCCCGCCGCAGTAGCAGCCCGCCGCGACGATGGGCCCTCAAGCGGCTCGACAGGGATCTGTTCGAAGCCGCAACCATCGTCGCGGCCTGGCCGGAAGGCCCCGCCGGAGAGGATCTGCCCGATCCTGGGAGGGAGGCTGCTTGGTTCCGGGCATCGATGACGTCGATATGCGACGCCTCGATGCCCCGAGCCAAGCCAACCAAGCGCAGGGCGGTGTACTGGTGGTCGGAGGAGATAGCGCAGTTGCGGGAGATCTGCTTGCGCTCCCGACGCCAGTACACTAGGACCCGGAGGAGAAGGCGAGCCATTGCCGAGGAGGTGGATAGAGTTTACGAGGTATACCGAGGCGCTACCAAAGCACTCCAGGCGGCTATAGCAGCCGCTAAAGCTCGATCTTGGAGTGAACTCCTGGAGGGACTGAACAGGGATCCATGGGGGCGCCCGTACCGAATGGTACTGGGCAAGCTCAGACCGTGGGTCCCTCCGTTGACGGAGACCCTGGACCCCGAGTTTGTGGGAAGTGTCGTTGATACGCTCTTCCCTAGGGTCCAGGACAGTCCCTTGCCCCCCGGCACATCGGAACCGAACATCTGGTCCGATGAACTGGGGGTCACTGACCAGGAGTTGGATCGAGCGGTAAGGCGCCTAAGGGCTCGTAACACAGCGCCCGGGCCTGACGGGATTCCCGGTCGGGCCTGGGCGCTGGCTCTATCCGCCGGCTTGGGGGACAGACTGAGACGGCTGTTTGACAGCTGTTTTCGTTTCAGTGTGTTCCCCAAGGAGTGGAAGGAGGCAAGATTGGTCCTCTTGAAGAAGGACGGCAGGGCCGCAGATTCTCCCTCTGCGTATCGTCCCATTTGCCTGCTAGACGAAGCCGGCAAATTATTCGAAAGAATAATTGCCGATCGTCTATGCACACATCTGTTGCAGGAAGGTCCCAACCTGTCGGATGACCAGTATGGTTTCCGGCGGGCCCGTTCGACAGTGGACGCGATCCTTCGGGTTCGTTCTCTGTCGAACCAGGTAGTGTCCCGGGGCGGGAGGGCGTTAGCGGTATCTTTGGATATCGTTAACGCCTTTAACTCCCTGCCCTGGAGGGCGATCCGGGAGGCCCTCGTGTTTCACGGAGTGCCCCCCTACCTGCAGGGTATTGTTGGGGCCTACTTGCGTGACAGATGTGTGCAGTATGTGGGCGGGGACGGTGCATTGCACCAGAGGGGGATGAGTTGTGGGGTTCCGCAGGGGTCCGTTTTGGGCCCACTGTTGTGGAACCTCGCATACGATGCGGTCCTGCGCGTTGAACTCCCTGTCGGCGTACGAGTTGTCTGCTACGCAGACGACACTCTCGTATTAGCCGGCGGGGTCTCCTTCGACGGGACCAAAGGGCTCGCCGAGCTTGGGGTGGCATGTGTCGTGGACAAGATCCACGAGCTGGGTCTTCGGATAGCGCCTCATAAGACCGAGGCGCTGTGGTTCCACAAGCTTCCGAGGGGAAGGGAACCACCCAGCTTGTCGATTCGCGTGGGTGACGTTGACGTACAGGTGGGGCGGTACCTCAAGTACCTAGGCCTCACCTTGGACGGTCGCTGGGACTTCGGGGAGCACTTCAAACGCTCTGTCCCCCGGATTCAGAAGGTGGTGGGTGCTCTGCACAGACTGCTGCCAAATCTCGGGGGACCACGGGAGGGCGTTCGCCGCCTCTACGGGGGGGTAGTGCGATCGATGGCTCTCTACGGAGCACCCGTCTGGTCTGATAGACTGGCGGGTGTTAGGCGCTACAGACTGCTTTATTGCAGCCTGCAGCGCACTATAGCCATTCGAATCGCACGGGGATATCGGACGATATCCTTTGAGGCGGCCACCATCTTGGCGCGGTTCCCGCCGCTCGACATCTTAGCGGAGACGGACGCACGTGTGTACGTTCGTCTTCGATATGATGACGGGAGCGGAATCGCGCCTATTGAAGTGCGGGCCCAAGAGCGTCGACGTGCGCTCCGTAGATGGCGCGAGCGGCTCGAGGAGCCAAGATGCTCGCGTCAGCGTATCGTCGGCGCGATTGCGCCCAACCTCGAAGCCTGGCTGGGAAGGGGGTACGGCAACGTCACCTACAGACTTACTCAGGTACTTACCGGACACGGTGTGTTCGGTGAGTACCTGAGTAGGATCGGACGCGAATCGACAGCACAATGCCACCATTGTGGGAGCGACAGGGATTCCGCGCAGCACACGCTGGAGCAGTGCTCAGCGTGGTGCCTGGAGCGGCGGACCCTGGTCGCTAGGATCGGGCAGGATCTCTCTCTGCCAGCCGTGGTCGAGGCCATGCTGGTGGATGAGACGGCGTGGAGGGCCGTGGCCTCTTTCTGTGAGACCGTTATGGTTCGGAAAGAGGCCGCTGAGCGGGATCAGGAGAGGGCCGATCCCGCTCGGAGGAGGCGGCGGCGGGGTGCTGACAACGGCCGCCCCGCACCGCCTGCCCCGTGAGGGGGCGAGTGGTATCCCCTGCCAAACAGGGGACCTTTTGGGTCCGTGGTCGGCTGGAGTGAGGGCTCTGGCTGGCTGGATACGGATCCCGGGAGGGCGGCGACATTTGTGGCAAATGTCGCCGTAGCACGCGAGGGTGCCGGGCGTGGCTGTGGGTGCCATTACCGGGACTGTGCTCAGAGCACGATGCGAGAGGGGCACCGGTGCGTTCCGTATGGAGATCCCGGAGCCCCTTGACATGCATCGAGGCTGGCCACCAGGTGGTTTTTAGTGGGTCGTCGAGGTCGACAACCCCACACTACCCAACTGCGACCCTTAATCGTAGTTGGGTGTCTGCTAGCAGATTTTCCACCTGCCAAAAAAAAAAAAAAAAAAAAAAAAAAAAAAGGTTAGGTTAGGTTAGGTTAGGTTAGGTTAGGTTCCACGGACCTCCCACGGACCTGCTAGGTTGTCCTAGTGGGCGGGGAGGTGAACCCCGACGTGGCGCGTCCCCAGGTGGCGGATAGGGGATCGGCTCCCAGAAATGGGAGCTACCGGTTTACCGGCGCGGACCAAACACCAAAGGAGGGAGTGTTGCGTCGTCCTGCCCGGTTTTCCGCGAGTCGGCTGTATGGGTCAGTTTCCTTGCGGGATTCCGAGTGGGGCGGTGCTTCGTGCGGTGCTACGTGCAGCGCATCTCGCGCAGGCGGGACGCCCTTTTCAGGGCGCAAGGGGGGGTTACTGTTGGAGAATCGGGGGACTCTCTAACGGTCTGCACGACCCCCCTGCATGAGGGCACGAGGGGTGATTTTTGGTATGAGCAAATTCACCCCTCTATACAGGAGAAAGGGCCCTTTTTAGGGCCAACCACCGGGGCAAGATGGTTGAATGCTAACGCGACCCCAACTTGTCCCACAAAGGTGGAAGAGGGACTCATCCCAGGTTTTTAGTGGGTATGCTGCCGTGAGGTAGGCGGAGACTCCCACATAACCACCTTGCTCCCCCGGGCAGGTGGTATCCATAAAGGATTTTCCTGGGTCAAAAAAAAAAAAAAAAAAAAAAAAAAAAAAAGGTTCCACGGACCTCCACGGACCTGCTAGGTTGTCCTAGTGGGCGGGGAGGTGAACCCCGACGTGGCGCGTCCCCAGGTGGCGGATAGGGGATCGGCTCCCAGAAATGGGAGCTACCGGTTTACCGGCGCGGACCAAACACCAATGGGGGGAGTGCGGCGTCGTCCTGCCCGGTTTCCCGCGAGTCGGCTGTATGGGTCAGTTTCCTTGCGGGATTCCGAGTGGGGCGGTGCTTCGCTTTGGGGAGGGCAGAGTTGGGCTCGGCGTGCGCTTACCCCGCCGTCTGGCAGGCAGTGGGAGACTAGTCTTTCCTGCCACCAGCTCGAAATCGTAATCCTGCAACGGTAGCGGTCATGTCTCGTTACCTGAACAGGACCGATGGTCTTGGCTTGGTCGCCCGGGCTGCGAGGAGTTAACCTCTATAAAAAATCCCGTCGGACAAGTGGTGGTGGCAGCACGAGGTCCTTTCTCTTACGAGGATGGCTGGCCGGTAAAGTCAGTCGCTACTGCTACCTAGGCGTAGGCCTTGGTTAGGTCCACCTAACCCTTCCCGGATACACGTGGGCACTGTCCGGGTCGTAGTACCCTTCCCCGGTACTCGTGGGAATTTTGATGGATTTGTTCGCTAAAACCCAAAAGGAGGGCGGTCGCCTTGAATGCCGCACTGAGGGAGCTGCTGCAGAGCCTGCAAAGGTGTCTGGTGCGGACGCTTCGGCGTCACAGATGGAGGTGGTTGCTTCGGCAATAGTGAAGGCTAAGCCTTCAAAACAAGCGCGGGACGCCTCCGGGCGTTTCCTTAAAGGCCCTTCTCAGGGCCAAACCAAAGGCCCTTCTCAGGGCCAAGCAAGAGGTGGCGAAGTATCGCTTTATGGAGGAGACTCGGAGGTTTCGGGAGCAGAAACTCCGATTTCGTTCCGCGATATTGAGATCGCCGAGGGCAGTCGACGGAAGCGGCCGTCGTCGTCCTTGTTCTTCGCTCCCGGGTGTTTTGACTCGGACACGGAGACTGAGGCTACGGCAGCCGTTAAAGTCAGCACGGCTCGGAGAGGGAGGGGGAAGACCACGACGGCGGGACTATCCTTCCGTAAAGACTTCCCTAGGCCTGTATCGTCGGATGGCGAGTTAGAGGAGATCCTTCAACGCAGGCAGTTTAAGAAGGGTTCCATTATGGAGGCTTCTTGCCTCGCTACAGATACCGGCGCCGATTCGGATGCCGTGACGATGGGGATTGACGTCACGGAACTGAACGCGCAGGAGTTGAGGGCACATGCGGGCGAGAAACTCGCCTGCATTTTTGAGGTTGCCAGGAAATCTGGGAACCTCAAAGGAGAATTTATTGGTCGCCTCAAGAGCTCTGCGTCGACTTTGAGGGAAGTCGTGGATGCCCTTGCATCCAGGAGCGAAGCTGAGGAGACGCGACAGCTGAGGGCGACCAATAGCCGCCTGAAGCTGGAAGTGGAGGCCATGAAGGCCGAGATAAAGGCGCTACGTCGTGGCTTCACAGAAGCCAAGACGGCCGCAGCTGCCACTACCACCACTACTGCCGAGACGGAGGCTACTCTTTTGGGGACGGCCGATATCCTCGAAAAACTGGAGAGGTCCCTAACAATAAGGTTAGGGAATATGCTGGACGCCCGACTCGCGGGACTAATGGATCGGTCTGTGCCAGCATCGCCGGTCCGCCCTCCTTTGAGTGCGGATAAGAAGAGGGCGACAGCGGCGGCAGCGGCGGCAGCGGCAGCGGCTACCACCGCGCCACCAAAACCTAAACCGGCTCGAAATCCCGCCTCTAACGAGGCCAGGACTCCCGCCGGCAATGACGGACCCTCTACCTCCACTCATGGCCCAAACCAGGCTGCTCCACAGGAGCAAACCTGGGCCAGAGTGGTTGGTAAAGGGAAAGGAAAGGGAAAGGGGAAGTCTTCCCTTCCCTCTTCCTCTGCACCTGCTGCCCCCGTGGCCCGGGCTCCTGCCAAGAAGCAGGCAGCCAACACGGCCAAGGCGAAAAAGACGGCCTTGAAACCCCCTAAATCCGCGGCGGTTGTGCTGGCTCTTCAGCCGGCAGCTGTGGATAAGGGGGTGACGTACAGCGCCGTTCTCCAAATGGCGCAGGAGAAGGTCGACCTTAAGGAGCTGGGTATCGACCAGCTCCGTTTCCGTCAGACGGCTACGGGGGCAAGGATGCTGGAAGTTCCTGGCCCCCAAAACTCCGAGAAGGCGGATCGACTCGCGGAGAAGCTCCGCGGTGTCCTGTCGGAGGTGGCAAACATCGCTAGGCCTACTAAGACCGCCGATCTTAAGATCACGGGCCTGGACGATGCCGCCACGAAGGAGAAGGTGGCGAAGGCGGTAGCAGAGGCCGGATCCTGCGACATACTGCAAGTTATGGCGCGGGAGATCCACCCCGGCCCCTACGGCACTGGCTCCATCCTGGTGTCCTGCCCGGTTTCGGCAGCCAAAGTGCTGTCGGATAAGGGCCGTATATTAATAGGCTGGAGCTCAGTGCGTGTGGTGGCGTTAGAGGCGCGTCCCATGCGCTGCTATAAGTGCATGGGACTAGGGCACACACGTGCTCTGTGCACCGAGCTGGCCGACAGGAGGGACCAGTGTTTCCGGTGTGGAGACACTGGTCATTGGGCGGCTGCCTGCGAAAAGGCCGAACCGAGATGCGCAATATGCGCAGAATCGAAGAGGCCCTGCGGGCACGTAATGGGGGGACGTAACTGTGTCCCTCCAAAGACAAAGGGGATGGCCAACAGGACCCGGCCGTCCCCTGTCGGCGGACGCCAAGCGGCAAACGAGGAGGTTGTGATGTCTGATTAATGGATCAAGTCCGACATCACAACCTTCTCCAGACGAACCTCAATCACTGCGCTGGGGCTCAGGATCTTCTGATGCAGACCCTAGCGCAGTGGCAGATAGACCTGGCGGTTGCTGCGGAGCCGTACTACGTCCCCCCCCATTCCTGTTGGGTGGGGGATCTGGACGGCTCCGTGGCCATTATAGGACGGTCGGGGTCATCCGTCCCTCTCTTAGTTGAAGAGAGGGGCTCTGGGTACGTGGTGGCTAAGTGGGGAGAGTACACCGTCGTCGGCGTATACTTCTCCCCCAACAAAACCGCTGCAGCACTGGAGGTCTTTATGGATCTCCTTGCTGCGGCGGTGCAAAGACAGGCGCCGCGTCAGGTCCTTCTAATGGGGGACCTGAACGCCAAGGCCCGAGACTGGGGCAACCGCCTCACTGACTCTCGCGGTGAGATTGTCAGGGAGTGGGCGGTTGCCACAGGACTGACCCTGCTAAACAGAGGGTCGGCCGTTACTGTTGGAGAGTCGGGGGACTCACCAGCGGTCTGCACGACCCCACTCGTTGTCTGTGGGGTGACCTGATATGAGCCAGGTCACCCCACCATAGGCGCAGTAGCCCTACCAAGGGCCACCCACCGGGGCAAGATGGTGAATGCTCACGCGACCCCATCTTGCCCCACATAGGTGGAGGACGGACTCATCCCGGGTTTTTAGTGGGTATGCCACCCTTTTGGGTGGAGACTCCCACATAACCACCTCGCCCCCCCGGGCGAGTGTGGTATCCATAAAGGATTTTCCCGGGTCAAAAAAAAAAAAAAAAAAAAAAAAGGTTCCACGGACCTGCTAGGTTGTCCTAGTGGGCGGGGAGGTGAACCCCGACGTGGCGCGTCCCCAGGTGGCGGATAGGGGATCGGCTCCCAGAAATGGGAGCTACCGGTTTACCGGCGCGGACCAAACACCAAAGGAGGGAGGGTTGCGTCGTCCTGCCCGGTTTTCCGCGAGTCGGCTGTATGGGTCAGTTTCCTTGCGGGATTCCGAGTGGGGCGGCACTTCGTGCGGTGCTTTGTGCAGCGCATCTCGCGCAGGCGGGACGCCCTTTTCAGGGCGCAAGGGGGGGTTACTGTTGGAGAATCGGGGGACTCTCTAACGGTCTGCACGACCCCCCTGTGTGAGGGCACGAGGGGTGATTTTTGGTATGAGCAAATTCACCCCTCCATAGAGGAGAAAGGGCCCTTTTTAGGGCCAACCACCGGGGCAAGATGGTTGAATGCTAACGCGACCCCATCTTGTCCCAGAAAGGTGGAAGAGGGACTCATCCCAGGTTTTTAGTGGGTATGCCGCTGTGAGGTAGGCGGAGACTCCCACATAACCACCTTGCTCCCCCGGGCAGGTGGTATCCATAAAGGATTTTCCTGGGTCAAAAAAAAAAAAAAAAAAGTTTTTTTTTTTTTTTTTTTTTTTTTTTTTTTGCGTTAGGGGGGGGAAATCCTCATGGATACCCTTGCGGGTTATGTCGGACTCTTACCGACTAAAACCCACCCCCTTTGCGTGAAGTCCTCTGACATTATCAGAGATTTTGTCTGTCGATGTGAGGTTTAACTAATTAAAACATACTCAGACCCGCGTGGGGTGACATAAATAATTTGTGACATAAAATTTTTAGAAAACAGGATTTTAAAATAACAATATTTAAAACACAATTTAACATACAGTCCTATTTACTATTTATACTATTCTTAATATCTAACAAAGTATATCACAGAAAAAGATCACGTATACAGCTAGACTATATCCTACTTATATTATACCAATTTTACATGTTATTATAACTAATTCTATAAATGCCAAAAAGCGTATTACACATAATTACGTATCAACATTTAATGACTAGTTATGTATGTGTTCGGATATTCCACCTTGGCTGTTCCGACCAGCGCTGCGAGCTGATTTTTAAAATGTGCCTCTGTTCTTTGGGGATACTTACCCCGCACGTCTGTGTTCCTGTGCTTGTGTTTGATTCTATTGTGTATAATGTGTCTGATGTGTCTATGTTGTGTATCTGTTTAGTGTTATTTTCGCGCTGAAACTGTGCCCTTTTCTCATGAAAAGGGGCCAAGTTGTCGTTGCTATGGTGTGTTTGTGCTGTGCGGTGTAAGTATTGCCCCTTGGCGTTTTCCATTTTGATCTCCAATACTGTGCCCGGGACCACCTTAGCAATACGCCACCGTGGATCGGGCCAGAGCCTCCCATTTCTTCCTGACCGCGCATTCATCGCTGAATGCGTTGTGGTCGACTCTGGACTGGTTGGCGCATATGCAGTTTGTGCATTTCGGTTCTCTTCCCAAGTTCCAGTCCTCGCAGACTGACTTCATGTGTGGCCCCCCGCAATGGCTGCACTTTTCAACGGTGTCCTTGCAGAACCGTCGCCCATGCCCATAACCCAGGCACATCGAACACTGGATTAGTGGCGACTGGTCCGCAACCGTCACTCGCTGCAGGTCGATCATCACAGATCCTGCATCGATCAAGCGCCTCCATATGCTGGGGGACACCCTAATTACCACGTGGCCTGTCTGTGGATTCCGCGTCTTTTTCCTAAAAAGCACTTCCATCTTTGTTTGATTTCGGTCCAGGTCCTGCAGCGTTTTCCTGTTTTGTGCCCACAAAGCATCGATGACGTCCTCGTTTGTGTTATAATTAAACAAATTTCTGAGGACGACAAGTGGGTTCTTATTTTTGACCTCTTCGACTATCAGGTGGTCTTCGGCTTTCTTTAGTTTTTCCCTCACCTTTTCCCTTTCTTCCTTCGTTCGACACCCCACAATAACTTTTCTGTCTTTGGCCTTGCGAATTCTCTCGACCGTCACTTCCCCTTCCTTGGCGTTTACGGCGGCTCTTATTCTCTGGATGATCTCCTCCCCGGTCTCCGTCTCATCCTTGGCGGAGACCACCACAGAGTGGAGCGCTGCTTGGTCTATTTTCTGCTTTTTAGGGAGCCCCGCGACTGTGGCATATGTTGCCCTGTCTTGCCGCTCTATGGTGTCTTTGAGATTTTCCATTCTCTGGGTGTTCTCGGCTATGAGATGGGCTTGCTCCTCCAAACGCTCAAATAGGCGCTTGGAGAAGCAGTCCATGTCTGCCTTCCCCAGAGCTTGGTTCTCGTTTGGAGCGGTCGGTTCGTCGGCGGTTTGCATCCCTGTATCAGTTTTATTGCCTTCTACTGTAGGTGATAGTGACGGTCTTGATCTCTTGACCAGATCAACTTCTTTGATCAGTTGAAGGAGCCTGTCAGCTTGTGTCTGGATTTCCTTCTTTATAACCCCGTTCATGTTCCTGGACTTATCGAGCTGCTTTCCTATTTCCTTAACGCATGCTTCCGCTTCAGCCTTCCTGTCAACGGATTTAATTTTGACAGGTGCTTTGGGTGGGCTCCGCTCTACTCTGTTCGTTTGCGGAAGCACCAGCTTCAGCTTCGTTTTACTTGGGCCGTCCACAGGCCTCTTTGGTGTTATTGAGTACATACACAGGTCAACACAAACAAGTAAATAAAGTCAGAGTCTAAAATTTAAAATGAATAAAGTATATAAAATACACGGTCAAACAAAATTAAATTAAATATGTGTCAAAATGTAAAAGTTAAGATTAATAAGATTATTAAGTAAATTAACGTAAAACACTATTAAACAATAAAGCAGGCACAGCCTATCGTTGTCAGATTTAAAAGTTGAAAGAAAAATTTTTGGACCCCCCCTTTTTTTTTTTTTTTTTTTTTTTCTCAGGAGATCTACTAGAAACTTTTTCCAAACTACCTGTGCGGTCGAAAGTGGCCTAGCCCTTACCGTTCCTGAGATATAGGGGAAGAGAGGTACGTAGCGGTAGGTAGGGCTATTCTATAAATAGATTTTTTTGGCTTTTTTGGTTAATTTTGAGATTTTTTTGCACGTTCGGGTAGTAGGATTGGTTTCTAGACTGATCCTGTGGTCCAAAAAGGCCTAAGTTTGACCGTTTGTTAGTTATTTAACTTTTTGTGTTTTACATAAAAAAAAATTTTAAAATAAAATAACAATATAAACTAAATAACGCGATTAAAATTAGGTAGGACTTATAGTAGGATCTGTTTCAAAGGTTGGGCCGTGGTCAAAAACGTCCTAACCCCTGCCGTTCCTAAAATACAGGTGTTTTTGTATTTGGTTTTTTTCTTTTCCTTCTTCTTCTTTTTTTTTTCTGAAGAGGTCGAAGTAGGATCGGTTTTAAGGGCTAGGCCGCAGTCAAAAAATTCCCAACCCTTGCAGATTCAAAGATACGGGCCTACAAGTGTTTCTTAACTTTTTGCGGTTGGTAATCTGACTAATATTAAAATGTTTTCGCGCGCTGATGCGACAAAAATTTAAAAACTATATAATATTGTAAAGCTAAATGTGCTCGACCTACCTACAAAATTTCGACCTAGGTCGTCGCTACAGATCTTATATAAAATGAACTACAAACTAACCTAAAACCGCAAAAAGCTAAAAATACCTATAACTTAGCCTAAACTTATCTTAAAAATCCGCTGAAGGTGCCTCCCTGGTCCTGGTAGCGTCCTCTTCAGTGTGGTGCGGTCAAATGTGCCAAAAGGTCACTGAATCAGTGACCTTGCGACCGCGTGAAAGTTGTTTTTTTGGCGATAACCCAGCCGCCCTGCGTGGAAATTTTCAGGAAAAGGTGTTGCCTGAAAGGGCTTCGCAGGGCGCTTCTAGCCGTGGTATAAAAACACTGGGTCACCGCTGTAGTTTTTCCACAAAAGCACTTTGAAATTTTACGACACAACAAAAACCACTATTTCGCGAATAACTCCGCGGTCACAACACTAGGAGCGGCGCGGTTTTCACAAGCGTGTGCGCCTTCTCTCTCCGCAACTTTTGGTATATGACCCGGGTTATTTGGAACACTTTATCCCACAACTTTGGTTTTCGAGGCGCGAGGTAGATCTTTTACTCGCCGGTTTTGGAGGCGCCAGGAGCTGGACTGTGGTTAGGTTAGGTTAGGTTAGGTTAGGTTAGGTTAGGTTAGGTTAGGTTAGGTTCCACCCACGGACCTGCTAGGTTGTCCTAGTGGGCGGGGAGGTGAACCCCGACGTGGCGCGTCCCCAGGTGGCGGATAGGGGATCGGCTCCCAGAAATGGGAGCTACCGGTTTACCGGCGCGGACCAAACACCAAAGGAGGGAGTGTTGCGTCGTCCTGCCCGGTTTTCCGCGAGTCGGCTGTATGGGTCAGTTTCCTTGCGGGATTCCGAGTGGGGCGGTGCTTCGTGCGGTGCTACGTGCAGCGCATCTCGCGCAGGCGGGACGCCCTTTTCAGGGCGCAAGGGGGGGTTACTGTTGGAGAATCGGGGGACTCTCTAACGGTCTGCACGACCCCCCTGCATGAGGGCACGAGGGGTGATTTTTGGTATGAGCAAATTCACCCCTCTATACAGGAGAAAGGGCCCTTTTTAGGGCCAACCACCGGGGCAAGATGGTTGAATGCTAACGCGACCCCAACTTGTCCCACAAAGGTGGAAGAGGGACTCATCCCAGGTTTTTAGTGGGTATGCTGCCGTGAGGTAGGCGGAGACTCCCACATAACCACCTTGCTCCCCCGGGCAGGTGGTATCCATAAAGGATTTTCCTGGGTCAAAAAAAAAAAAAAAAGGTTAGGTTAGGTTAGGTTAGGTTAGGTTAGGTTAGGTTAGGTTACCACCACCGTTGGGGGACCCCCCACAGTGCTTGCGTCCACGTCGCGTCCCCTGGAAACAACCCGGATCTGTCACCGTAACGGAGTGGCAGACCGGGCTTGGCTAAAGTGCACTGTGTGTTATAGATTATCTTGCGGTTAACTATAACAATGTCTGAGGCTATGCCTATTAAACCTGCGCGGGACGCCCTCGGGCGTTTCCAAAAAGGCCCTTCTCAGGGCCAACCAACAGGCCCTTCTCAGGGCCAACCAAAAGGCCCTTCTCAGGGCCAACCCAAAGGCCCTTCTCAGGGCCAACCAAAAGGCCCTTCTCAGGGCCAACCAACTGGAGGCGACGTATCGCATGTGGACGAGGTCCAATATGAAGACGTGGAGGTTTCAGAAGCAGAGGCTTCGATTCGACGGAAGCGGCCGTCGTCCTTGTTCTTTGCGCCCGGGTGTTTTGACTCGGACACGGAGACCGAGGGAACGGCGACCGCTAAGGTCAGTACTGCCCGGAGAGGGAGGGGAAAAACCACGGTGGCGGGTCCTTCGACCCGTAAAGACTTCGCAAAGCCTGTGTCGTCGGATGGAGACCTGGACGAAATCCTTCGACGCAGGCAGTATAAGGGTACAGCGACGGAGGCTTCTTGCTCGGCAACCGACACCGGCGCTGAGTCAGATGCCGTGCCGATGGTAGGTGACCTCACGCAATTAAACGCGCAGGAGTTGAGGGCCCAGGCAGGTGAGAAGCTCGCCTGTATTTTGGAGGTTGCCAGAAAGTCTGGGAACCTCAAAGGCGAGTTTGTTGGCCGCCTCAAAAGTTCCGCGTCAACCCTGAGGGAGGTCGTGGATGCCCTGGCGTGCAGGAGCGAAGCGGAGGAAACGCGACAGCTGAGGGCAACAAATAGCCGCCTAAAGCTGGAAGTGGAAGCCATGAAGTTGGAGCTGAAAGCTCTACGTCGTGGCTTCACTGAAGCCAGGACGGCCGCAACCGCCGCCGCCACCACGGCAGCTACAGAGACGGAGGCTCTCCCCGCAACTCCTTTGGGGACGGCCGATCTCTTCGAGAAGCTGGAGCGGTCCCTAACAATAAGGTTAGGGAACATGCTGGACGCCCGGATATCGGGACTCAAGGATCGGTCTGTGCCAGCACCGCCGGTCCGCCCTCCTTTAGGGGTCAAGAGAACGGCACCGGCAGCAGCGGCAGCGGCTGCCACCAAACCACCAAAGCCGGCAACCAAGCCGGCTCCCGACTTCGCCCCTAAAGGGGCGGCTGACAATGTGGGACCCTCCACCCAGGGCCCAAGGCAGGCTGCTCCACAGGAGCAAACCTGGGCCAAAGTGGTGGGAAGGGGAAAAGGAAAGGGAAAATCTTCCCTTCCCTCTTCTGCACCTGCTGCCCCCGCGGCCCGGGCTCCTGCTAAGAAGCAGGCAGCAAACATGGCCGACAAGGCCAAGAAGACGGCACTGAAACCCCACAAGTCCGCGGCAGTCGTGCTGGCTTTGCAGCCGGAAGCCGTGGAGAAGGGAGTGACGTACAGCGCCGTCCTCCAAATGGCGCAGGAGAAGGTGGACCTCAAGGAGCTGGGTATTGACCAGCTCCGCTTCCGCCAGACAGCCACGGGGGCAAGGATACTGGAAGTTCCTGGCCCCCAAAACTCCGAGAAGGCAGACAGACTCGCGGAGAAGCTCCGCGGTGTCCTTGGGGAGGTGGCCAACATCGGCAGGCCAACTAAGACCGCCGATATAAGGATCACGGGCCTGGATGATGCGGCCACCAAAGAGAAAGTGGCTAAGGCGGTAGCAGAGGCCGGAAGCTGTGACGTCCGGCTAGTTGTGGCCCGGGAGATCCACCCCGGTCCCTACGGCACTGGCTCCATTCTGGTGTCCTGCCCGGTTTCGGCAGCCAAAGTGCTGTCGGATAAGGGCAGAGTACTGATAGGATGGAGCTCAGTGCGTGTGGTGGCCCTAGGGGCGCGACCCATGCGCTGCTATAAGTGCATGGGACTAGGGCACACACGTGCCCTGTGTACCGCGTCAGCCGACAGAGGGGACCTGTGTTTCCGGTGTGGAGACACAGGTCATAAGGCGGCCGCCTGCGGGAAGGCCGAACCTCGCTGCGCAATTTGCGCAGAGTCGAAGAGGCCTTCCGGGCACGTGATGGGGGGACACAAGTGTGTCCCTCCAAAGACAAAGGGGCCGGCCAACAGGACCCGGGCTACCCCTGGGGCCACAGTTCCGCCCGCCCCTGAAGCCGGACGCCAAGCGGCAAGCGAAGAGGTTGTGATGTCGGATTAATGGATCAAGTCCGACATCACAACCTTCTCCAGACGAACCTAAACCACTGCGCTGGGGCCCAAGATCTGCTAATGCAGACCCTAGCGCAGTGGCAGATTGACCTAGCGGTTGCCGCGGAGCCGTACTACATCCCCCCCCATTCCTGTTGGGCAGGGGATCTAGACGGCTCTGTTGCCATTATTGGACGGTCGGGATCAGCCCTCCCTCTCTTAGTAGAAGAGAGGGGCCCTGGGTACGTGGTGGCCAAGTGGGGGGAGTACGCCATCATCGGCGTATACTTCTCCCCCAACAAAACCGCTGCAGCACTGGAGGTCTTTATGGACCTCTTAGCCGCGGCGGTTCAAAGACAGGCGCCACGTCAGGTCCTCCTAATGGGGGACCTGAACGCCAAGGCCCGGGACTGGGGCAACCGCCATACTGACTCTCGTGGGGAGATTGTCAGGGAGTGGGCGGTTGCCACAGGACTGACCCTGCTGAACAGAGGGTCGGCCCACACGTGCGTGCAGTATAACGGGGGGTCTGTGGTGGACCTATCGTTCGCCTCCCCGGTTGCTGCAGCACGTGTGCAGTCCTGGAGGGTAATGTCGGAGGTGGAGAATCTCTCGAACCATAAGTATATTAGGTTCGAGCTTCTCCACTCCGACAACCCAGGAGGATCGCAGCGCGTGGTGCGGGCAAATTTCCCGCGCTGGACGATTAGTCGCCTTGATGCCGAACTGGCAAAAGAGGCGGCTATTGTCCAGTCGTGGTCTGCCACGGCCACGCACCCGGAAGTGGACGTTGCAGCGATCCACTTCCGCGAGGCGGTGACGGCAGTGTGTGACGCTGCAATGCCGAGGTCCCGTGGCCGTCCCGACCGCCGCCAGGTCTACTGGTGGTGCTCGGAGATAGCGGGTCTCCGAGCTGTCTGCTCAGAGGTGCGTCGGCCTTACGCCCGCTGTAGGGGGCGGCGTAACGGCCGCACTGATGAGCAGATGTCAGCAGAGGAGCTTGAGGTTGAGCGCCAGCTGTACAGCGCTTACCGCGAAGCGAAGCGGGAGCTGCAGCTGGCGATCTCCAGGGCCAAGTCCCAGGCTTGGGGTGAGGTCCTGGAGGGCCTCGATAGGGACCCCTGGGGGCGTCCATATAAGGCCGCCCGGAAGAATTTCCGGGGCCAGACGTCCCCGGTAGCGGAGTCCCTTGACCCGGAGGTGATGGTCAGGGTGTTGGGGGGGCTATTCCCTAATAGTAGCCCCAATCACCACCCTCCGACGATGGTGCCGTCCTTCCCGGAGGACCCGGTTGAACCGGCTTCCGTCCCGACATTGTCCGAGGTGGAGATGGCGGTGGCGGTTGGCCGCCTCCGGGGCAAGAGGACTGCCCCGGGTCCTGACGGAATTCCGGGGCGAGTCCTCGGGATCGCCCTAAGGGAGATGGGCGATCAGCTTCGGGAACTCTTCGACGTGTGCCTCGCGTCGGGGCGGTTCCCGAAGCCGTGGAAGGATGGCCGATTGTGCCTGTTAAGGAAGGAGGGTCGACCCGCCGACTCTCCTTCTGGATACAGGCCAATTGTGTTGTTGGATGACACGGGTAAGCTGCTCGAAAGAGTGATAGCGGCCCGTGTCATCCGGCACCTGGAGGGGACTGGGCCAGGATTATCCGAGGCCCAGTATGGGTTCAGAGCGGGGCGGTCTACTATAGATGCCCTGCTCTGGCTCAAAGGGTGGACGCAGCAGGCGGTCAGCGAGGGCAACAAGGCGTTGGCTGTGTCACTTGACATAGCCAACGCCTTCAACAGCCTCCCGCACGGAACAATACAGGAGGCGCTCCGGTATCACGGAGTGCCCCTGTATCTGCGGAGGCTGTTGGCTGACTACCTCCAGGACCGCGAGGTCCTGGTGGAAGGACGCGACGGTCTGAGGCGCCGTCGCGTCGCCTGCGGGGTTCCACAGGGGTCGGTCCTGGGACCACTTCTGTGGAACATTGGCTACGACTGGGTGCTCCGCGGCACGCTTCCTGCAAGTATGCAGGTTGCGTGCTACGCGGATGACACCCTAGTCGTAGTTAAGGGGAGGGACCTCAGGGAAGCGGTGCGGTTGGCCACGGTCGGTACAACGCTCGTGGTCGACCGCATACGCTCCCTGGGGCTGGAGGTAGCCCTCTCCAAGACCGAGGCCCTATTGTTCCATGGGCCTCGGGGGGGACCCCCTCCAGGCACGCGGGTGTTACTGGACGGGGTCTCTGTCCGGGTTGGGACCCAGATGAGGTATCTGGGTCTCATCCTGGATGGGAGGTGGGCTTTTGGGGCCCACTTTACACAGTTGGCCCCAAAAGTCGTGGGAGCCGCGGCCGCCTTAGGGCGGCTGCTGCCCAACGTGGGTGGCCCGAACGCCACATGCCGCCGACTATACTCCGGAGTAATCCGGAGTATGGCCTTATATGGGGCACCGGTCTGGGCGGACGCCCTCGTCCGCAGCAATAGGACCCTGCTGCGACGTCCGCAGCGGGTCATTGCGACGAGGGCAATACGCGCGTACCGGACGGTGTCCTGGACGGCGGCGTGCGTGCTGGCCGGAGATCCCCCCTGGGAGCTCCAAGCGGAGATCCTCGCCGAAGTTTACCACTTCGTGGCGGCGAGGAGATCCGGTGGAGACCCCCCAGCGTGGGATGAAGTCGCCAGCATGCGGCGGCAGGCACGGGCCGCTCTGTTGCGGCGGTGGACGGAGGACCTAGCGCCACCGGTCCCTGGGCAGTGGACGGTGGAGGCGATCCGCCCGGTCCTCCAGAAGTGGGTGGGCCGGCGTTTTGGGTCGCTGACCTTCCGACTGGTGCAGGTGCTCTCCGGACACGGTTGTTTCGGAAAGTACTTGCACCAGATCGCGAGACGGGAGGCCAACCCGGCCTGCCAAGAGTGTGGGGCGCCGGAAGACACGGCGCTCCACACGCTGGAGGTGTGTGCCGCATGGGGACCCCAGCGACACACACTTTCGGCACTCGTGGGTCGCGATCTCTCTCTGCCGAGCGTGGTTAATGCCATGCTCGGCAGCGAAAGATCGTGGCAGGCGGTGGTCTCTTTCTGCGAAGCAGTCATATCGCAGAAGGAGACCGCAGAGCGGGTCAGAGAGAACGACGCCCGAGCTGACCCGCTCCGGCGCAGACGTACAGGAGGTAGGAGGAGGCGTTTCGCCCACCTCCTCCCTCCTCCGTAGTGGGGTTACTGTTGGAGAGTCGGGGGACTCTCCAGCGGTCTGCACGACCCCACTCGTTGTCTGTGGGGTGACCTGATATGAGCAAGGTCACCCCACCATAGGCGCAGTGGCCCTACTAAGGGCCACCCACCGGGGCAAGATGGTGAATGCTAGCGCGACCCCATCTTGCCCCACATAGGTGGAGGACGGACTCATCCCGGGTTTTTAGTGGGTATGCCACCCTTCGGGTGGAGACTCCCACATAACCCTCTCACCCCCCCGGGCGAGAGTGGTATCCATAAAGGATTTTCCCGGGTCAAAAAAAAAAAAAAAAAAAAAAAAAAAAAAAAAAAAAAAAAAAAAAAAAAAAAGGTTACCACCACCGCCACTGAAGAGACGCGGCAGCTGCAGGCGCGGGTCGACCGCCTGCAGTCGGAGGTCAGCCAGCTGCACCAAAAGCTGGCTGAAGTTACGGCCCGGCCTACCCAGGCTGAGCCCAAATCGGCGGCAGCGGGCCCCTCCTCCTCCTCCTCCAACCTTGAGGATATTATCCGAAAGGTTGTTATGGAGGAGAGGGCGTTCACAAGAGCCTGCCTCGATGGCATCGAGGATAGGCTCTTGCCCGAGAAACGCCTGCGTCCGCCACTAGCGGCAGACAAAAGGGCGAAAAAGCCGGGGCCACCTCCCCCAGAAAGGGAGGACGCCCAACTCCCTTCGACCACCCCATCCAACCAGTCGTGGTCGGAGGTGGTCAAGAAGGGAAAGGGCAAGGCGAAAGCGACCGCCGCCCCTACCACCCCTGCCACCTCATCCTGCCCGCCCCAGGCGGCAGGTAAGGGCAAGGGGAAAGGGAAGGGGAAGACGTCGGCCCCGAAGCCCGCCGCCGCTGCACCCGCAGCTAAACGGGCTCCCGCCGGTGGGAAGAAGCTTCGGGCTCCTCCCAAGACTGCGGCCGTCGTGGTGACTCTCACCACAGAGGCTGCAGAGCGAGGGGAGACGTACGAGTCTGTCTTGAAGCGGGCTCGTACAAACGCCGATCCCACCCAACTGGGGATCGGTGCAGTCGCGTGCCGCCGAACGGTAACCGGGGCTCGAATCTTCGAGTTCCCGGGGGCCCAGGGCGGCGCCAACGCAGACCTCTTCGCAACGAAGTTGCGGGAGGTCATTGCGGACGCGGCCAAGGTGGCCAGGCCCGTGAAGTCGGCGGCCTTGCTGGTGACCGATCTAGACGATTCGGTCACCAAAGAGGAGGTGGTGGCGGCCATTGCAGCCATAGGGGGCTGCGATACCGCAGCGGTGCAGGGTCGGGATATTAGGCCTGGCCGCGGCGGCATGGGCACCATCCGCCTGGAGTGCCCAGTCGTGGTGGCCAAAGCCGTCCTCGCCAAGGGGCGGCTTCCGGTAGGATTCAGTTCCTGCCGGATCCGGGCACTTGAAGACCAGCCATTGCGCTGCTTCAGGTGCCACGGTCTCGGCCACATGCGGGCTCTCTGTCCGTCCAAGGTCGACAGGACAGAGAGTTGTTTCCGCTGCGGCAAGGACGGACATAAGTCCGTCGACTGTAAGGCCGCCAAGCCGCACTGCGCTATATGCGCAGCCAGCGGCTGCCCGGCGGAGCACATTATGAGGGGGAGGAACTGCAATCCTCCCCCGAAGAAGGGCAAAGCGCAGGCGCCGACCCCGCCTGTCGCTGCGACCGCCCCGGCGGCCGATGAGGGAGAAGCGATGTCCGACTATGATGGATAGAGTCGGACATCGCATACTCCAGGCGAACACCAACCACTGCAAAGCAGCCCAGGACCTGCTATTGCAGGTCCTGGCTGAGTGGTTGGTGGACGTGGCGGTAGTCGCCGAGCCGTACTCGGTCCCTGGCCATTGGCTGGGTGATAGGGACGGCTTGGTTGCGTTGGTGACGCAGTCTTCCACGGACTCCCCTCCCCTCTCGCTTTTAGAGAGGGGACCGGGATACGTGGCCGCCGCGTGGGGAGAAATAGCCTTGGTAGGGGTGTATTTCTCCCCTAACCGCCCTCTTCAGGACTTCGAGAATTTTCTCGAAGTCCTGACAGCCGTTATCGGCCGGGCGGCGCCGCGCCAGGTCGCCGTTGTGGGCGACCTGAACGCCAAGTCAGTGGCCTGGGGAAACCCGGCCGCCACTTGCAACGTCCGGGGGAGGGCCGTCGAATTCTGGGCGGCCTCCTCCGGTGTGTCCCTCCTCAACAGAGGGACGGTCCAGACGTGTGTGCGGCGACGGGGAGGGTCAGTGGTGGACGTTTCGTTCGCCACCCCCGTTCTGGCCGCACGCGTCGTGGACTGGCGGGTAGAATTGGTGGAAACGATGTCGGACCACAGATACGTGCGGTTCGACATCTCCACCAACCAGAGCCCACCGAGGACGGCCCCATTGGGCCGTTCTCCCTTTCCACGGTGGGCTCTCACCCGCCTCGACCGCGAGGCGGCCAAGGAGGCGGCCTTCCTCCGGGACTGGCTCGACCCTCCCATCGACGTCCTAGACGTCGACGGCGCAGCGGTTGAGCTCCGGAGGTCCCTGACTGAGGTGTGCAACTTAAGCATGCCTCGGTCCCGCCGCCCGCCCCCTCGACGCGCCGTGTATTGGTGGTCGGGGGAATTGGCGGGACTCCGGGCCGCCTGCGTAGTGGCAAGGAGGGCGTTTGCGCGGAGCCGACGGCGGAGCCAGAGAGACCTCGAGCATGAGGACCTTCTTTACGCCTCCTACGTGGAGGCAAAGAGGGTCCTTAAGGTGGCGGTGAGCGCCGCCAAAGATGCGGCGCGAGCCGAGATGCTCGAGGGTCTCGACAGGGACCCGTACGGGAGGCCATACAAGGCGGCGCGAAACAAACTGCGCCCCTTTGGTCCCCCGCTCACGGAGTCCCTGGAGCCGGCATTGCTGGATGGGGTGGTTCGGTCCCTATTTCCATCTGGGACCGACGATTTCAGCCCACCAGCAATGGACCCCCCACGGGGGGTGGCTCCGCCGGAGGAGGACGTCCCTCCGGTCGCGGCGGAAGAGCTTGCCGCGGAGGTTCTTCGCCTTCGCGGTAAGAAGACGGCTCCGGGGCCGGACGGCGTCCCGGCACGGGTGGTGGCCATCGCTGCCTTCCAGATGGAGAGGAGGTTTCGGGACCTTTTCGGCGCTTGTTTCGCGTCGGAGAAGTTCCCGAAGCCTTGGAAGGAGGGGCAGCTGTGCCTCCTCCGGAAGGAGGGACGCCCGGCGGACTCCCCCTCGGCTTACCGACCCATCGTACTGCTCGATGAGGTCGGTAAACTGTTCGAGGGGATAGTCGCCGGGCGGCTAAAAGGCCTCCTCCGGGAGGTGGGGCCGGATCTGTCGGACGCCCAGTTCGGTTTCCGAAGGGGGCGTTCGACGATCGACGCGCTGGCCCGCCTAAAGGGCCAGGTGCGGGAGGCAGTGGAGGTGGGGGACGGGGTGTTGGCTGTGTCGTTTGACATAGCCAACGCCTTCAATTCCGTTCCCCACTCCACGATACTTGAGGCACTCCGTTATCATAGAGTGCCTCAGTATCTGCGGAGGCTGCTGGCTAGCTACCTGGAGGACCGAGCGGTCCTCTTGGTAGATAAAGCTGGCCAGCTGCGGCGGTACGGGGCCGAGGCCGGTGTTCCACAGGGGTCTGTCCTAGGACCCCTCCTGTGGAACATCGGCTTCGATTGGCTCCTGCGGGGAGCTCTCCTCCGAGGCACGAGTGTCATATGCTACGCAGATGACACTCTCCTTACTGCCCGGGGGAGAGACTGGAGGGAGGCGGCGAGCCTGGCCTCGGCCGGCGGATCGCTGGTCGCAGGCAGGATCCGCCGGCTTGGTTTGGGGGTTGCGCTGCATAAAACCGAGGCCGTGTATTTTCACGGGCCTCGGCAGCGCACCCCACCTGACGCCCACATCGTAGTTGAGGGCGTCAGGGTCGAAGTGAAGGCCCAGATGAAGTATCTGGGCCTGGTGCTTGATAGCAGGTGGCGCTTCGGCCCGCACTTTAGCGGGCTGTCGACGCGCCTGCTGAAGACCGCAGGGGCGCTTTCGTGGCTCCTCCCAAATCTGGGAGGGCCCAAAGCGCGATGCCGGCAACTTTATGCCGGCATCCTGAAGAGTATGGCCCTTTACGGGGCCCCCATCTGGGCGGACTCCCTCCATAGGAGGGAGAATGCCACCGCACTGCGCAGGCCCCAAAGGGCCATCGCGCAGCGAGTGGCGAGAACCTACCGCTCAGTAGGTTTCTCGGCGGCATGCGCTCTGGCGGGCACCCCTCCTTGGGAACTCGAGGCGGGGGTGCTAGCCAGAGTGTATGAGTGGACGGCGGGGCGTAGGGCGCTCGGGGAGTGCCCCGCCCCGGAAGAGCGGGAAGCCGTTCGGCGAGAGGCGAGGGATGCCGTCGTCCAGCATTGGACGGAGAACCTCGCCTCCGCCGTATTCGGGCGCCGGACGCTGGACGCTCTCGGGCCAGTCCTAAAGGATTGGCTCGAGAGGCCGCACGGCTTCCTGTCGTTCCGTATGGTGCAGGTGCTTTCCGGGCATGGATGCTTTGGAAAATACCTGCATCAGATCGGCAGAGAGGCGGCGCCGTCGTGCCACGAATGTGGTGCGACGGAGGACACGGCGGAACACACCCTCGAGGTGTGCCCGTCGTGGTTCGAGCCGCGCCGCGCCCTTGTGGCGGCAGTGGGGCCGAACCTCTCACTTCCCAGCGTGGTCAACGCCATGCTGGAGAGCGAGGGGGCCTGGGTGGCGGTGGCCTCCTTCTGCGAAGACGTCATGTCCCAGAAGGAGGCGGCAGAGCGCGCGCGGGAGGAAGATCCTCTCGCGGCGCCTCTACGTAGGCGGAGAAGGGGTATGAGAAGGCGACAATAGTCGTTTTCCCTATCTCTGTGGTGGCGAACAGCGGGAGATAGGCGTGGGGACGCCTTCTCCCGCATTGCACCGTTCACCACCCCCGTCGAGCGGGAACGGCCGAGCACTGCGGTCGTTCCCGGGCCCCTCTCTGTGATGAGGGGCGAGGAGGCCCCGCTGTAAAGGCGGGCGGTCGTCGGCGGGGGACTGGTTGCGAAGGCTCTTGCCAGTTTCCCAGTCCCCCTCCATGAAGACGATGCGGGAGTGCCGCTGGGTTGTTTAGTGGGTATACCGGTCCCTTACAGGGCCGGGGAGTCCCACATACCCCACCCCATCCCCATGGGGGGGGGATGCGTAATGCATTTTTCCCAGCGTCAAAAAAAAAAAAAAAAAAAAAAAAAAAGGTTAGGTTACCACGGACCTGCTAGGTTGTCCTAGTGGGCGGGGAGGTGAACCCCGACGTGGCGCGTCCCCAGGTGGCGGATAGGGGATCGGCTCCCAGAAATGGGAGCTACCGGTTTACCGGCGCGGACCAAACACCAAAGGAGGGAGGGTTGCGTCGTCCTGCCCGGTTTTCCGCGAGTCGGCTGTATGGGTCAGTTTCCTTGCGGGATTCCGAGTGGGGCGGCACTTCGTGCGGTGCTTTGTGCAGCGCATCTCGCGCAGGCGGGACGCCCTTTTCAGGGCGCAAGGGGGGGTTACTGTTGGAGAATCGGGGGACTCTCTAACGGTCTGCACGACCCCCCTGTGTGAGGGCACGAGGGGTGATTTTTGGTATGAGCAAATTCACCCCTCCATAGAGGAGAAAGGGCCCTTTTTAGGGCCAACCACCGGGGCAAGATGGTTGAATGCTAACGCGACCCCATCTTGTCCCAGAAAGGTGGAAGAGGGACTCATCCCAGGTTTTTAGTGGGTATGCCGCTGTGAGGTAGGCGGAGACTCCCACATAACCACCTTGCTCCCCCGGGCAGGTGGTATCCATAAAGGATTTTCCTGGGTCAAAAAAAAAAAAAAAAAAAAAAAAAAAAAAAAAAAAAAAAAAAGGTTAGGTTAGGTTAGGTTAGGTTAGGTTAGGTTAGGTTAGGTTAGGTTAGGTTAGGTTAGGTTAGGTTAGGTTAGGTTAGGTTCCACCCACGGACCTGCTAGGTTGTCCTAGTGGGCGGGGAGGTGAACCCCGACGTGGCGCGTCCCCAGGTGGCGGATAGGGGATCGGCTCCCAGAAATGGGAGCTACCGGTTTACCGGCGCGGACCAAACACCAATGGAGGGAGTGTTGCGTCGTCCTGCCCGGTTTCCCGCGAGTCGGCTGTATGGGTCAGTTTCCTTGCGGGATTCCGAGTGGGGCGGTGCTTCGCTTCGTGGAGGGCAAAGTTGGGCTCGGCGTGCGCTTACCCCGCCGTCGGGCAGGCAGTGGGAGACTAGTCTTCCCTGCCACCAGCTCAAAGTCGTAATCCTGCGACGGTTGCGGTCATGTCTCGTAACCTGAACAGGACCGATGGTCTTGGCTTGGTCGCCCGGGCTGCGAGGAGTTAACCTCTATAAAAAATCCCGTCGGACAAGTGGTGGTCGCAGCACGAGGTTCTTTCTCTTACGAGGATGGCTGGCCGGTAAAGTCAGTCGCTACTGTGACCTAGGCGTAGGCCTTGGTTAGGTCCACCTAACCCTTCCCGGATACACGTGGGCACTGTTCGGGTCGTAGTACTTTTCCCCGGTACTCGTGGGAATTTTTTATGGATAATTTCACAAAAACCCAAAAGGAGGGCGGCCGCCTGAAATGCCGCATTGAGGGAGTTGCACAGCCTGCAAAGGTGTCTGGTGCGGACGCTTCGGCGTCATCGAAGGGAGTAGACGCTTCGGTGTCGAATTTCGTCGCCAAGGAAGCCGTGGTGGTCCTGAAGAGAGTGGACGCCGTGGTGACCCCGGTGGCGGAAATACTACACAAGACCAGATGTCCATCCCTGGTCAGTAGTTTCGGGAGTGCAGAGTCACTGAACTCTGTTATGTCGGTCGTTTCCGACAGCCGGACTAGGTTCTGGCGAAAGAGGCCTAACGCCTCTAGGAGGAATAGTGAGAGCAGTGGGTCCGAGTCGGACCAGAACTCTCTCCCCGCAAAGCCGACCACGTCGTCAAAGCGCGGTCGCGGCAGGCCCCCAACAACGGGTCAGTATGTCGGCTTGGCCAAAGCCAAAGCTGCATACTTAGCCGCCGAGCGTCAGGCGATAGAGTTGGAGGCGGAAAAAGCGGTGGCGGCAGCAACGCCCGCATCGCGTTCTGACGCCGCCAACAAGTACCTGGGTACTGTGGCATCTTGGGGCCCGACAAGAGAGGCCCCAGCAGTCGCCCTGTCTACCCGGGTGAAGGAGAGCCTGACGGCCATAGAATTGGTCGGCAATAAGTCGGGCCACCTTAAAGGCACCTTTCAAAGTGCTTTGAAAAAGTCAGTGGAGGTGCTACGAGAGGTGTTTGAGGAGTTGGCCTCTCGAACGCCTGCGGAAGAGGTGACTCGGCTCCAAGCGGAGAACCACCTTCTTAAGGGACAGTTGGACCGGCTCGGTGAAGAGTTGGCCGCTCTCAGGGCCGAGGTGCGGAGCAACAGAGAGCGCACTGCTCCCACTCCTGTGGTCGAACTGGAAGCCTTAGGGCAGGATCTCCGAGCCTCTTTGGCAAGAGTCGATGCTCGGCTTGAGAGCTTGGAGGTGGACGGGCGGCTTTTGCCAGCTAAACGCCACCGTCCACCTTTGGCGGTAGATCGACCGCGGGAAGCTCCGCAAAGAGAGAAGGAAGTGGCGGCGCCTGTGCCACCGGCCCCGGCCCCTAGGAAGGCTAGGCCCCTAGGACCGGCTCAAAAGCCTGCCCCAACTCCGGCTGCAAGGCCGAGTAAGAAGACGCTAGCGCCTCCAAAATCTGCCGCCATACCTGGCAAAAAGAAGGCTAAAGAGGGCAGTGGTACTGCACCTCCCCCAGCTGCCTCTCCTCAGGCCGACCCTGCTCAGACAAGCAATGCTAGTCGGACTCAGGATAAGGAGGGGTGGCAGACGGTAGGCCCACGGCGCAACAAGCAGCGCAAGGCCCCGGCAGACAAGGCGCCAAGGACATCGGCGCCTGTCAAGGCAGTACCACCCCAACCGGGTATTAAAAAACTCCGGGCTCGCCGTTCCACTGCGGTTGTGATCGCGCTGCAGCAGGGGGCTGAGGAGAGAGGGAGGACGTACGGGGAAGTGATCGCCGAGGCCAAGTCCAAACTGGACTTGGAAGACCTCGGGATCCCCTCCGTACGCTTTCGGCAAGCGGCGACTGGGGCACGCATTTTAGAGGTCCCAGGAGCAGCAAGCGGGGACAAGGCCGACTTACTGGCGGAAAAGCTTCGAGGGTTGTTCGCCTCGGAGGACGTGAAGGTCTCCAGGCCGATAACCTCAGTCGACCTTAGGGTAACCGGTCTAGATGACTCGGTCACCCCGGAGGAGCTGGCGGCTGCGGTCGCTAAAGCTGGAGGGTGTTCGCCGGACAATGTAAAGTCTGGCGATATACGGAAGGGACCTTCCGGCGCGGGCACAGCACTAGTAAAGTGCCCCGTTGCAGCTGCCAAAAAAGTGGCAGCCGGTCGCCTCCGGGTCGGATGGGTGGCAGTCGGGGTGAAGATCCTCGACACCCCTCCGCGCCGGTGTTTCCGGTGCTTCGCACAGGGCCACATCTGGGCCCAGTGTTTATCAGAGGTCGACCGCAGCCAGAACTGTCTGCGCTGCGGTCAAGCGGGCCACAAAGCCCGGGAGTGCTCCGCCAAGCCCCACTGCCCTGTATGTGAGGCAGCTGGGAAGAAGGCGGACCACCTCGCTGGGGGCAAGGCCTGTGCCAAGCCCCCAACAAAGAAGGCAGCTAAGAAGGCCGCGGCAAAAGCTAAAATGGCTAAGCCACAGCCTGCAAACCCGCCTCCAGCGGGTAGCTCGGAGGATCCAATGGAGGTTCATTAGTTATGGACCTCCGATTCCTGCAGGGGAACCTTAACCACTCCGCCGCGGCTCAAGACCTGTTGGTCCAAGCTATGGCGGAGAGGCAGGTCCATCTTGCTGTTGTCGCCGAGCCGTATCGCATCCCGACCCGTTTGGATTGGGTTGGAGATCGTGACGGCTTGGTGGCAATATTACAGCGCTGCGCGTCGGGAGGCCCCCCTCTCACCACTATCAATAGAGGTGAGGGCTTCGTGGTAGCCAAAGTCGGTGAGCTGGTCGTAATAGGGGTTTATTTCTCCCCTAATCGACCGCTTGCTGACTTCGAGAGATATCTCGCGCTGTTAGGGATCGCCGTTGGCCAGTGCTCTCCCCGTCCCGTCGTTGTCCTTGGAGACCTCAATGCCAAGTCTAGGGCTTGGGGTTCAGCGACGACGGACCTTAGGGGGAGAGTGTTGGAGGAGTGGCTGGTGGAGTGCGAGTTGGGCATCCTAAACCGCGGCACAGTGGACACGTGCGTGCGTCGTAATGGGGGGTCAGTCGTGGATGTGACATTCGCGACCCCGTCCATTGCAGGCCGTGTCCAGGGATGGACGGTTCTGGAGAATGAGGAAACGCTGTCGGATCACAGATACATAGCCTTCAGCGTTTCCTCACTGACTCCAGTCACCCCGAGCTCTTCGTCCCAGCCACGACTGGACGGCCCGCGCTGGGCAATAAAGCGCCTGAATAAAGAATTGCTGCTGGAGGCAGCCCTTGTTCAGGCGTGGCTCCCAGAACCACCACCAGTAGATGTAAACGGGGATGTGGCTCGACTCTGCGAGGCTATGACGCAGGCTTGCGATGCAGCCATGCCTCGCATTAGGGCCCCCCCGTCCAAAAAGGTAGTCTACTGGTGGAACGAGGAGATTGCCCGGCTCCGCCGCTCGTGCGTAGAGGAGCGCCGCGCCTTCCAGCGGTATCGAAGGCGCCGAAACCGCAATGAAGGCGAGGAGGACCGGTTGTACGCCGTATACAGGGAGGTGGCGGTGGCGCTCCGCCTTGCTATTAACCGGTCTAAGGCCGCGATGTGGGAGGAATTGCTGGAGACGTTGAAGAGGGATCCCTGGGGTAGGCCGTACAAATTAGTACGGCAAAAGCTACGCCCTTGGACTCCTCCTATTTCCAGCGGGCTCGAGCCGGCGGTCCTTGAGAGGGTGGTTGAGGCACTGTTCCCAACCATTGAAACGGACTTTGTGCCTCCCACCATGGCACCGCCAGCTCCGGATGGGGGAGACTCGGGCAATGAAGACGTGCCCGAAGTCTCAAAAGAGGAGATGGGTGTGGCCGTGTTACGCATCAAGGGCAAAAACACGGCCCCAGGACCCGATGGCATTCCTTGCCGTGCATGGGTCCTGACCCTTAGCGGGGAACTGGAAGTTTTAGAGCCCCGACTAAGGGCTCTGTTTAATAGGTGCGTGCGGGAAGGTATCTTCCCGCACAGATGGAAGGAGGGCCGCCTGGTCCTCCTCCGTAAGGAGGGACGGCAGGCTGATGACCCATCGGGGTATCGGCCTATAGTTTTACTCGATGAGGCGGGGAAGCTACTGGAGAGGGTGATAGCCAACCGCCTCATCGAGCATATGGAGGTTGTGGGTCCGAAACTTTCGGACGCCCAATTTGGGTTCCGCTGCGGCCGGTCGACCATTGACGCGATCGGCCGCCTGCGGGACATGGCGAAGGAGGCGGTGTCGGAGGGTGGGCTGTTGTTGGCTGTGTCACTCGACATAAAAAATGCCTTCAACAGCCTACCCTGGGTGACAATTATGGAGGCACTCGGTTATCATGGAGTGCCCCTATATTTAAAAAAACTTGTGGGGAACTACCTATCGGACAGGGCGGTAGTTTTCCCCACCAGTGTTGGTGTAGGTGGTCGTCGGCGGATGTCGCGCGGTGTTCCTCAGGGGTCTGTTCTTGGGCCCCTGCTATGGAACATTGGGTACGATCATGTCCTTCGCTGCGCTAACCTGCGTGGCGTGGACGTGATCTGCTACGCCGACGACACCCTTGTAACGGCCCGAGGTTCCGATCTCCGGGCCGCTACGTTGTTGGCCACTGCCGGTGTCGCGGCAGTGGTGTCGAGGATTCGGCGACTGGGGCTGGAGGTGGCCCTCCATAAGTCCGAGGCCATCTGCTTCCACGGGCCACGGAGGAGACTACCAGCAGGCACCACCATAGTGGTCGGAGGGACACCCATCCCAGTCAGGACGACGCTGAAGTACCTAGGCGTCGTCCTCGACAGCAGGTGGGATTTCAGGGTACACCTTGAACGCCTTGTCCATAGGTTGGTGAGTACGGCAGGCGCCCTTAGCCGCCTGCTTCCCAACCTAGGTGGAGGAAATGGGAGCTGCCGCCGCCTGTACATAGGGGTGGTCCGATCAATGGCCCTTTATGGGGCCCCGATCTGGGCGGAGTCCCTAAAGAACTGCCACAAAGCCCTTCTGCACCAAGCGCAGAGGGTCATGGCGGTTCGGGTTATAAGGGGCTACCGGACCATATCCCATGATGTGGCATGCGCCCTTGCCGGGTTCCTCCCGTGGGAACTTGAAGCCGAGGTTCAATCCTCGGTCTACTGGCAACGGGCGCATGCCCGGAGCCTGGGCAACCACCCCGCACCCGACGAAGTGGTGCGGTGGCGCATAGATGCCCAGGAAGTGGCTCTGGGCAAGTGGCGGCAGCGGCTTGAAGGCCTAAGCGCTGCAGGTGTGGAGTCCCGACGCCGATCGTTGGAGGGCGTCCTGCCCATTCTGGAGGAATGGGTCGGAAGGGAGGGGGGTCAGATGACTTTCCGGCTCACACAGGTTCTCTCGGGGCATGGTTGCTTCGGGAGGTACCTATGTAATGTAGCCGGAAAAGAATCGACCCGGGAATGCCACCATTGTGGCTATGCGGAGGATACCGCACAGCACACAATGGAGGCATGCCCTGCATGGGCGGGGCCGCGGGCAGAGCTCACTACGGCCCTAGAAGGAGGGGACCTTTCACTACCGACTGTCATGAAAAAGATGGTTGGCAGTGAAAGGGTATGGGAGGCAATGGTCTCCTTCTGTGAGGACGTGATGTCGCAGAAGGAGGTCTCGGAGCGTGAGAGAGAGCGAGATCCGCTCTCTCAACGGCTCCATCGTGGGCAGGGCAGGCGAGCTACGCGCTCGCAACACGACCCGCCAGGAGGGTCTCGGGTAGTAGGTGCGGGGGCATCAGCTGCCCATTAACGAGACCTTCCCGAGAAGGTAGGAGGGGGCAACCCCTCTGAGGAGGTCTGCCCATGTCATCGGGCGGATGCGGGCTACAGGCGAGGCCAGGCGGACTGTTGAGTCACCGCCGGCTTCGCCTTTGCCAACAGAGTCGTCTGTAGTGAGGTTTTTAGTGGGTATACCCGAAAGGGGAGTCCCACATACCCCGTCGATGCCCCCCGGCACGGCGGGGATGCGTAACGCATTTTCCTCACGTTAAAAAAAAAAAAAAAAAAAAAAAAAAAAAGGTTAGGTTCCACGGACCTGGACCTGACAATGGTCTCCTTCTGTGAGGACGTGATGTCGCAGAAGGAGGCCGCGGAGCGGGAGAGAGAGCGAGATCCGCTCTCGCAACGGCTCCATCGTGGGCGGGGCAGGCGAGCCGAGCGCTTGCAACACGACCCGCCAGGAGGGTCTCGGGTAGTAGGTGCGGGGGCACCAGCTGCCCATTAACGAGACCTGCCAGAGAAGGTATGAGGGGGCCACCCCTGAGGAGGTCTGCCCATGTCATCGGGCGGACGCGGGCTACAGGCGAGGCCAGGCGGACTGTTGAGTCACCGCCGGCTTCGCCTTTGCCAACAAAGGCGGAAGTAGTGAGGTTTTTAGTGGGTATACCCGAAAGGGGAGTCCCACATACCCCGTCGATGCCCCCCGGCGCGGCGGGGATGCGTAACGCATTTTCCTCACTTAAAAAAAAAAAAAAAAAAAAAAAAAAAAGGTTCCACGGACCTGGCGAGTGGCGGCAATGGCTCGAAGGCCTGACCGCTACAGGTGCGGAATCCCGACGCCGAGCGTTGGAGGGGGTCCTGCCTATTCTGGAGGAATGGGCCGGAAGGGAAGGGGGTCAGATGACTTTCCGACTTACACAGGTTCTCTCGGGGCATGGCTGCTTCGGGAGGTACCTTTGTAATGTAGCCGGAAAGGAGTCGACCCGAGAATGCCACCATTGTGGCAATGTGGAGGATACCGCACAGCACACGATGGAGGCATGCCCTGCATGGGCGGAGCCGCGGGTAGTGCTCACTGCGGCCCTAGAAGGAGGGGACCTTTCACTACCGACTGTCATGGAAAAGATGGTCGGCAGTGAAAGGGTATGGGAGGCAATGGTCTCCTTCTGTGAGGACGTGATGTCGCAGAAGGAGGCCGCGGAGCGGGAGAGAGAGCGAGATCCGCTCTCGCAACGGCTCCACCGTGGGCGGGGCAGGCGAGCTGAGCGCTTGCAACACGACCCGCCAGGAGGGTCTCGGGTAGTAGGTGCGGGGGCACCAGCTGCCCATTAACGAGACCTGCCAAAGAAGGTATGAGGGGGCCACCCCTGAGGAGGTCCGCCCATGTCATCGGGCGGACGCGGGCTACAGGCGAGGCCAGGCGGACTGTTGAGTCACCGCCGGCTTCGCCTTTGCCAACAAAGGCGGAAGTAGTGAGGTTTTTAGTGGGTATACCCGAAAGGGGAGTCCCACATACCCCGTCGATGCCCCCCGGCACGGCGGGGATGCGTAACGCATTTTCCTCACGTTAAAAAAAAAAAAAAAAAAAAAAAAAAAAAAAGGTTCCACGGACCTGCTAGGTTGTCCTAGTGGGCGGGGAGGTGAACCCCGACGTGGCGCGTCCCCAGGTGGCGGATAGGGGATCGGCTCCCAGAAATGGGAGCTACCGGTTTACCGGCGCGGACCAAACACCAAAGGAGGGAGTGTTGCGTCGTTCTGCCCGGTTTTCCGCGAGTCGGCTGTATGGGTCAGTTTCCTTGCGGGATTCCGGGTGGGGCGGTGCTTCGCTTCGTGGAGGGCAAAGTTGGGCTCGGCGTGCGCTTACCCCGCCGTCGGGCAGGCAGTGGGAGACTAGTCTTCCCTGCCACCAGCTCAAAGTCGTAATCCTGCGACGGTTGCGGTCATGTCTCGTAACCTGAACAGGACCGATGGTCTTGGCTTGGTCGCCCGGGCTGCGAGGAGTTAACCTCTATAAAAAATCCCGTCGGACAAGTGGTGGTCGCAGCACGAGGTTCTTTCTCTTACGAGGATGGCTGGCCGGTAAAGTCAGTCGCTACTGTGACCTAGGCGTAGGCCTTGGTTAGGTCCACCTAACCCTTCCCGGATACACGTGGGCACTGTTCGGGTCGTAGTACTTTTCCCCGGTACTCGTGGGAATTTTTTATGGATAATTTCACAAAAACCCAAAAGGAGGGCGGCCGCCTGAAATGCCGCATTGAGGGAGTTGCACAGCCTGCAAAGGTGTCTGGTGCGGACGCTTCGGCGTCATCGAAGGGAGTAGACGCTTCGGTGTCGAATTTCGTCGCCAAGGAAGCCGTGGTGGTCCTGAAGAGAGTGGACGCCGTGGTGACCCCGGTGGCGGAAATACTACACAAGACCAGATGTCCATCCCTGGTCAGTAGTTTCGGGAGTGCAGAGTCACTGAACTCTGTTATGTCTGTCGTTTCCGACAGCCGGACTAGGTTCTGGAGAAAGAGGCCTAACGCCTCTAGGAGGAATAGTGAGAGCAGTGGGTCCGAGTCGGACCAGAACTCTCTCCCCGCAAAGCCGACCACGTCGTCAAAGCGCGGTCGCGGCAGGCCCCCAACAACGGGTCAGTATGTCGGCTTGGCCAAAGCCAAGGCTGCATACTTAGCCGCCGAGCGTCAGGCGATAGAGTTGGAGGCGGAAAAAGCGGTGGCGGCAGCAACGCCCGCATCGCGTTCTGACGCCGCCAACAAGTACCTGGGTACTGTGGCATCTTGGGGCCCGACAAGAGAGGCCCCAGCAGTCGCCCTGTCTACCCGGGTGAAGGAGAGCCTGACGGCCATAGAATTGGTCGGCAATAAGTCGGGCCACCTTAAAGGCACCTTTCAAAGTGCTTTGAAAAAGTCAGTGGAGGTGCTACGAGAGGTGTTTGAGGAGTTGGCCTCTCGAACGCCTGCGGAAGAGGTGACTCGGCTCCAAGCGGAGAACCACCTTCTTAAGGGACAGTTGGACAGGCTCGGTGAAGAGTTGGCCGCTCTCAGGGCCGAGGTGCGAAGCAACAGAGAGCGCACTGCTCCCACTCCTGTGGTCGAGCTGGAAGCCTTAGGGCAGGATCTCCGAGCCTCTTTGGCAAGAGTCGATGCTCGGCTTGAGAGCTTGGAGGTGGACGGGCGGCTTCTGCCAGCTAAACGCCACCGTCCACCTTTGGCGGTAGATCGACCGCGGGAGGCTCCGCAAAATGAGAAGGAAGTGGCGGCGCCTGTGCCACCGGCCCCGGCCGCTAGGAAGGCTAGGCCCCTAGGACCGGCTCAAAAGCCTGCCCCAATTCCGGCTGCAAGGCCGAGAAAGAAGACTCTAGCGCCTCCAAAATCTGCCGCCATACCTGGCAAAAAGAAGGCTAAAGAGGGCAGTGGTACTGCACCTCCCCCAGCTGCCTCTCCTCCGGCCGACCCTGCTCAGACAAGCAATGCTAGTCGGACTCAGGATAAGGAGGGGTGGCAGACGGTAGGCCCACGGCGCAACAAGCAGCGCAAGGCCCCGGCAGACAAGGCGCCAAGGACATCGGCGCCTGTCAAGGCAGTACCACCCCAACCGGGTGTTAAAAAACTCCGGGCTCGCCGTTCCACTGCGGTTGTGATCGCGCTGCAGCAGGGGGCTGAGGAGAGAGGGAGGACGTACGGGGAAGTGATCGCCGAGGCCAAGTCCAAACTCGACTTGGAAGACCTCGGGATCCCCTCCGTACGCTTTCGGCAAGCGGCAACTGGGGCACGCATTTTAGAGGTCCCAGGAGCAGCAAGTGGGGACAAGGCCGACTTACTGGCGGAAAAGCTTCGAGGGCTGTTCGCCTCGGAGGACGTGAAGGTCTCCAGGCCGATAACCTCAGTCGACCTTAGGGTAACCGGTCTGGATGACTCGGTCACCCCGGAGGAGCTGGCGGCTGCAGTCGCTAAAGCTGGAGGGTGTTCGCCGGACAATGTAAAGTCTGGCGATATACGGAAGGGACCTTCCGGCGCGGGCACAGCACTAGTAAAGTGCCCCGTTGCAGCTGCCAAAAAAGTGGCAGCCGGACGCCTCCGGGTCGGATGGGTGGCAGTCGGGGTGAAGATCCTCGACACCCCTCCACGCCGGTGTTTCCGGTGCTTCGCACAGGGCCACATCTGGGCCCAGTGTTTATCAGAGGTCGACCGCAGCCAGAACTGTCTGCGCTGCGGTCAAGCGGGCCACAAAGCCCGGGAGTGCTCCGCCAAGCCCCACTGCCCTGTATGTGAGGCAGCTGGGAAGAAGGCGGACCACCTCGCTGGGGGCAAGGCCTGTGCCAAGCCCCCAACAAAGAAGGCAGCTAAGAAGGCCGCGGCAAAAGCTAAAATGGCTAAGCCGCAGCCTGCAAACCCGCCTCCAGCGGGTAGCTCGGAGGATCCAATGGAGGTTCATTAGTAATGGACCTCCGATTCCTGCAGGGGAACCTTAACCACTCCGCCGCGGCTCAAGACCTGTTGGTCCAAGCTATGGCGGAGAGGCAGGTCCATCTTGCTGTTGTCGCCGAGCCGTATCGCATCCCGACCCGTTCGGATTGGGTTGGAGATCGTGACGGCTTGGTGGCAATATTACAGCGCTGCGCGTCGGGAGGCCCCCCTCTCACCACTATCAAAAGAGGTGAGGGCTTCGTGGTAACCAAAGTCGGTGAGCTGGTCGTAATAGGGGTTTATTTCTCCCCTAATCGACCGCTTGCTGACTTCGAGAGATATCTCGTGCTGTTAGGGGTCGCCGTTGGCCAGTGCTCTCCCCGTCCCGTCGTTGTCCTTGGAGACCTCAATGCCAAGTCTAGGGCTTGGGGTTCAGCGACGACGGACCTTAGGGGGAGAGTGTTGGAAGAGTGGCTGGTGGAGTGCGAGTTGGGCATCCTAAACCGCGGCACAGTAGACACGTGCGTGCGTCGTAATGGGGGGTCAGTCGTGGATGTGACATTCGCGACCCCGTCCATTGCAGGCCGTGTCCAGGGATGGACGGTTCTGGAGAATGAGGAAACGCTGTCGGATCACAGATACATAGCCTTCAGCGTTTCCTCACTGACTCCAGTCACCCCGAGCGCTTTGTCCCAGCCACGACTGGACGGCCCGCGCTGGGCAATAAAGCGCCTGAATAAAGAATTGCTGCTGGAGGCAGCCCTTGTTCAGGCGTGGCTCCCAGAACCACCACCAGTAGATGTAAACGGGGATGTGGCTCGACTCTGCGAGGCTATGACGCAGGTTTGCGATGCAGCCATGCCTCGCATTAGGGCCCCCCCGTGCAAAAAGGTAGTCTACTGGTGGAACGAGGAGATTGCCCGGCTCCGCCGCTCGTGCGTAGAGGAGCGCCGCGCCTTCCAGCGGTATCGAAGGCGCCGAATCCGCAATGAAGGCGAGGAGGACCGGTTGTACGCCGTATACAGGGAGGTGGCGGTGGCGCTCCGCCTTGCCATTAACCGGTCCAAGGCCGCGATGTGGGAGGAACTGCTGGAGACGTTGAAGAGGGATCCCTGGGGTAGGCCGTACAAATTAGTACGGCAAAAGCTACGCCCTTGGACCCCTCCTATTTCCAGCGGGCTCGAGCCGGCGGTCCTTGAGAGGGTGGTTGAGGCACTGTTCCCAACCATTGAAACGGACTTTGTGCCTCCCACCATGGCACCGCCAGCTCCGGGTGGAGGTGACTCGGGCAATGAAGACGTGCCCGAAGTCTCAAAAGAGGAGATGGGTGTGGCCGTGTTACGCATCAAGGGCAAAAACACGGCCCCAGGACCCGATGGCATTCCTTGCCGTGCATGGGTCCTGACCCTTAGCGGGGAACTGGAAGTTTTAGAGCCCCGACTAAGGGCTCTGTTTAATAGGTGCGTGCGGGAAGGTATCTTCCCGCAAAGATGGAAGGAGGGCCGCCTGGTCCTCCTCCGTAAGGAGGGACGGCCGGCTGATGACCCATCGGGGTATCGGCCTATAGTTTTACTCGATGAGGCGGGGAAGCTACTGGAGAGGGTGATAGCCAACCGCCTCATCGAGCATATGGAGGTTGTGGGTCCGAAACTTTCGGACGCCCAATTTGGGTTCCGCTGCGGCCGGTCGACCATTGACGCGATCGGCCGCCTGCGGGACATGGCAAAGGAGGCGGTGTCGGAGGGTGGGCTGTTGTTGGCTGTGTCACTCGACATAAAAAATGCCTTCAACAGCCTACCCTGGGTGACAATTATGGAGGCACTCGGTTATCATGGAGTGCCCCTATATTTAAAAAAACTTGTGGGGAACTACCTATCGGACAGGGCGGTAGTTTTCCCCACCAGTGTTGGTGTAGGTGGTCGTCGGCGGATGTCGCGCGGTGTTCCCCAGGGGTCTGTTCTTGGGCCCCTGCTATGGAACATTGGGTACGATCATGTCCTTCGCTGCGCAAACCTGCGTGGCGTGGACGTGATCTGCTACGCCGACGACACCCTTGTAACGGCCCGAGGTTCCGATCTCCGGGCCGCTACGTTGTTGGCCACTGCCGGTGTCGCGGCAGTGGTGTCGAGGATTCGGCGACTGGGGCTGGAGGTGGCCCTCCATAAGTCCGAGGCCATCTGCTTCCACGGGCCACGGAGGAGACTACCAGCAGGCACCACCATAGTGGTCGGAGGGACACCCATCCCAGTCGGGACGACGCTGAAGTACCTAGGCGTCGTCCTCGACAGCAGGTGGGATTTCGGGGTACACCTTGAACGCCTTGTCCATAGGTTGGTGAGTACGGCAGGCGCCCTTAGCCGCCTGCTTCCCAACCTAGGTGGAGGAAATGGGAGCTGCCGCCGCCTGTACATGGGGGTGGTCCGATCAATGGCCCTTTATGGGGCCCCGATCTGGGCGGAGTCCCTAAAGAACCGCCACAAAGCCCTTCTGCACCAAGCGCAAAGGGTCATGGCGGTTCGGGTGATAAGGGGCTATCGGACCATATCCCATGATGTGGCATGCGCCCTTGCCGGGTCCCTCCCGTGGGAACTTGAAGCCGAGATTCAATCCTCGGTCTACTGGCAACGGGCGCATGCCCGGAGCTTGGGCAACCGCCCCGCACCCGACGAAGTGGTGCGGTGGCGCATAGATGCCCAGGAAGCGGCTCTGGGCAAGTGGCGGCAGCGGCTTGAAGGCCTAAGCGCTGCAGGTGTGGAGTCCCGACGCCGATCGTTGGAGGGCGTCCTGCCCATTCTGGAGGAATGGGTCGGAAGGGAGGGGGGTCAGATGACTTTCCGGCTTACACAGGTTCTCTCGGGGCATGGTTGCTTCGGGAGGTACCTATGTAATGTAGCCGGAAAAGAGTCGACCCGGGAATGCCACCATTGTGGCTATGCGGAGGATACCGCACAGCACACGATGGAGGCATGCCCTGCATGGGCGGGGCCGCGGGTAGAGCTCACTGCGGCCCTAGAAGGAGGGGACCTTTCACTACCGACTGTCATGAAAAAGATGGTCGGCAGTGAAAGGGTATGGGAAGCAATGGTCTCCTTCTGTGAGGACGTGATGTCGCAGAAGGAGGTCTCGGAGCGTGAGAGAGAGCGAGATCCGCTCTCTCAACGGCTCCATCGTGGGCGGGGCAGGCGAGCTACGCGCTCGCAACACGACCCGCCAGGAGGGTCTCGGGTAGTAGGTGCGGGGGCACCAGCTGCCCATTAACGAGACCTTCCTGAGAAGGTAGGAGGGGGTTACCCCTCTGAGGAGGTCTGCCCATGTCATCGCCAGGCGGCCAGGCGGACTGTTGAGTCACCGCCGGCTTCGCCTTTGCCAACAGAGTCGTCTGTAGTGAGGTTTTTAGTGGGTATACCCGAAAGGGGAGTCCCACATACCCCGTCGATGCCCCCCGGCTCGGCGGGGATGCGTAACGCATTTTCCTCACTTAAAAAAAAAAAAAAAAAAAAAAAAAAAAAAAAAAAAAAAAAAGGTTAGGTTAGGTTAGGTTAGGTTAGGTTAGGTTTTTTTTTTTTTTTTTTTTTTTTTTTGCCATCTCGAAATGGCACTAAGATGCGTAGCCCTCTGACTTTATCAGAGTCCTGATCTACCTATTGGGTATGAGCCTATTCATATGCTGCTATCCTACTAGGGATGGGTTGATGGGGTTTATTATTTTATTTCTAGTCTATGTTCATCTTTAATGTCCTTTCTTTTTCATTTTCCTATCTTATTTTCCATTATACATTTTACACATATTCATATTATAATATACTCGAAAACATAGCTTATTTATCTTATCTCTATACATATTACTCTAATTACATATTTATTTATTTGCATGCTACAATATACTAATATGCTACACTTATATCTAGTTTTACAATACCTCTTTAACAGTTTATTTTCTATCTTACTTTCTATAACAATGCTGTTTACATATACATACAATATACATATCAACATTACTTATCTATCTATTTCTTTTTATAGCTTTGTTTGCCACATTTATACAGTATTTAATAAAACTACTCCTATTGTCTTTTTGACTTATACATACTTTTAAGTTTTCCATCGTTATATCAAAACCTAAAATTTGTTCCGTTTCGTATCTCTCGGGGCCATAGGCTGGGCATTCAGTTAATATGTGTATGACAGTTTCGTTCTTTATAGGCTCGCATATGCACGATGGGTTGTCCTTGCACCTGAAGCGATACAAGTATTCGGAGAACCCACCGTGCCCTGTTAACACTTGTGTCATTACTCCTGTTGGCTTTATTTTCCTAATTAATTTGAATGCTTTAATGGCATCTGGAAAGAACAGCTTAGTGACCGCCGCGGTCTCACCTAATTCGTACCTCCGCTTCCATTCACCAAGCGTATCCAACCGGATTTGCCGCTTTGCGAACGAAGTCGGACATCTGTCGTATACAGGCTTTGTTTTTAAATTGTTCGCTGCATCTTTTGCAAGTTGGTCGGCTCTTTCATTACCCACCAGTCCAGCGTGGGCTTTAATCCAGAATAGTGAGACAGTTTTATTCTTATGTTTGCATTCTTTCAGATTTTTACGAATTTGCACTGCCAGTGGATGAATGGAGCGGTGGTTGGTGACCGCTTCTAGTGACGACCTCGAGTCACTATATATGCCAAAACTAGCTTCTGGGCGCCCCAGAATTTCCCTTGTTGCCTTACAAATGGCTAGCAGTTCGGCCTGGTAGACCGTGCAGTAGGACGACAGTTTCCACTTCTGGTTTTTGGTCTCGGCCTCTTCGTTCCAGAGAGACAGTGCGGCTCCAACCTTACCATCAATTTTGCTGCCGTCCGTGAATATGCGAATCGCATGGCGACTGTGCACATTCACCTGCTCTTGGTCCGCCAGGCAGGTAAACTCCAGTTCCATTTGCTCGGCTGGGTGGGGTATGTTGTCATACGTGGTCATTCGTTCCACCTCTCCATCTCCCGTTGTCGGCCGGGCTATCCCCCTCCTTACCTCATACAGGGCTGCTGCCTCTTGTATTCTGAGGTCAAGTGGAAGTATCCCGGCCAGCACCAGTGCCGAGTTTAGAGAGGTGGTGCGATAGGCCTTGCATATTTTCTGCGCAAAGCCTCTTTGGACTGCGTTAATATGTTTTTGAATGCCCAACTTTTTGGTCGCAGGCGCCCATACACTAGCTGCATACATCACAACTGGTTCGACTACCGCTGTGTAAATAGTGCGAATAACCTCTGGGTGGAGGCCCCAGCTTATCTTGGCGGCTCTGGAAAGCTGCTTGTACAGGTTTAGCGCTTTTCTACACGTGTTGGCTGTGTGGCTGTTGAAAGTCAGTTTGTTATCAACAGTAAGCCCTAAGATCTTAATTTCTTGCGACATACCTATGCCGATCCCGCCCATGCTTAGGAGTGGAGTGTCGTACTTTAATTTTCTCGTTAACACCATTGCGTTAGTTTTGTGTGGTGCGAATCTCAACTTGTTTCTGACTCCCCACTCCCGCACATAGGCGAGCGCGGCATTTGCACGTCGCTGCACCTCCATCGCTGTGTCCGCGTCAAACACTAACACCACGTCATCGGCAAATGCTTGGCAGTAGTCACCACGCTGTTGCAGCCCTTGAAGTAATGGGTCGAGGAGGAGGTTCCAAAAAATTGGCCCCCCAATTGATCCCTGGACGCAGCCTTTAGATGTTGTTTTAGTGACTTCCTGACCTGCATACCGAACTTTCACTAGTCTGTTTTGCAGGTAACTGTCTATGACTCTCCTGATATTAAGTGGACACTTTTCCTCAGCCAGTCTGACTCGTATTTCTTATATATTCTGTCTGCCGCGTTTTGGGCAGCCCCGCGACGCTGGCATAGGAAGCTCTGTCTTGCCTCTCTATGGTCTCTTTGAGGTTCTCCATCTTCTGGGTATTTTCGGTTATGAGCTGGGCTTGTTTCTCCAATCGTTCGAATAAACTCTTGGAGAAACAATCCATATCAACCTTCGCCAGTGATTTACTCTCTTCTAGAGCGTCCGGTGCGTCGGTTTGTACCCCCATTTCGGCGGATGTATCTTCCACTCTTGGAGGGAGTGACGGTCTAGAACGCTTGATGAGGTCAAATTCTTTTACTAATTCTAACAGCCTGTCCGCTTTACCCAAGATTTCTTTCTTTATCAACCCGTTTATATTCTTAGATTTTTCGAGCTGTCTCACGATCTCTTTAACACAAGCTTCCGCCTCGGCCTTCCTGTCAACTGGCTTCGGTTTTACAGTCTCTTTAAGTGGGCTCCGCTCTACTCTGTTAGTTTTTGGTAGCACCAACTTTAGTTTGACTTTACCGACTTCGTCAACGGGCTTTTTAGGTGTTGTTGAAAGCCGTGACGGGGCATGTGTTCCGACAGCCTCCAGTCTCTCAATACTACGTCTTACTTTTGAGTTTTTACTAGGGTCTGGTGTTGTCCTAATGGGGCCCGACGGTCCTGCCCTCTCCGCCTGGTGCACGGTGGGCTTTTCGTCGCGTTTGGGGGCGCTTGGGGTGCGGATGGCTACCATCTTGGATATTTATATCAGAGGACTAGTCTAAAATACTTAAAATTAAAATAAAATAATTGGTACAAAAAGTGTACGGATGTCAAAAAAATTAAAAAATAAAATAAAAGTTAAAATACGTAAGGTCAAAATAAAAGCAAAACACGGTAAAACACAATAGAATATAACGTAGGCACAGCCTAATTTCGTCAACATAAAATTTAAAATTAAATATCACACTAAAATTTAAAATGTAATTAAGGCGCGTCCTAGTAGTGTCAGGTGTTGATTTTGGGTTTAGGCGGAATTTTCTTTTTCGACACCCTGTATAATTTTTATTTTTATTTATTTTTCACCCTGTATAGAAAAGTTTTTTTTTTTTTTTATTTTTGTTGTGTTTGTCTTA
>OX402556.1:35000-45000 GCA_948098915.1 Lampropteryx suffumata | reverse complement strand
GTTGTATTGAAATACATCTCGCAGGATAACTAACGGGTCTTTATTTTTCATTTCCTGGATATTTAGGTACTTTTCTGCTGTTTTGAGTCTTTCTTTTATTTGTTGTCTCTCCTTGTCTGTCTTACATCCCACGATTACTTTTCTGTCCTTCGCTTTCCGAATTCTTTCCACTACTATTCCCCCTTCCTTGGCATTTACTGCTTCCCTGATCCTATTTAGGATATCCTCTCCGGTTTCCATTTCATCTTTAGCGGTTACTACTATGGAGTGCAACGCAGTCTGCTCTGGAGGCTGCCTCCTAACCGGCGCCGCTGCTGCACTTGCATATGTTTGTTTCCGCACCTCTTCCTGTTTTTCGATGGTCTCGCTTAACTTACCTATGGTCTCAATATTTTCCATCTGTAATTCTTGTTGCTTTCCAATAATCTCACTTAGCTTTTTTATTTTCTCATTATTTTCCTGAATGAGCATTCCATGTTCTTCCATTCTCTTTATAAGTTCTGTTTCTTTCGTATCTCTTTCGTTTTCCAATTCTTTTTCCGGTTCTTTTTCTTTCACTAGTTGTTCTGCCTGCTTATTTCCCTGTCTATTCTCTTTTTCTGATTCCTTGACCAGTTGGTACAATCTTTCTATAGCTTGCAGCACTTCCGTTTTTATCTCTGTTTTTAAGTTTCTCGAGTTTCCTAAGTTGAGTTTTGCCTTGGTTAGACATGCTCTAGCTTCGGAAAGTCGGTCGATGTAGGTTGTTTTCGTTTTTTCTTGCACCGGTGGGCTCTTTGCTGCCTCCAGCGATGGTCTGCTTGCTCTGCTTTCAGTTCCAGGTTTCGGTTTATTAGGGTGTAGTGCAGCTGTTTTCTTCAGGGTGGTGGTTGCCTTGGAAGGGGCAATTGGCTTACCACTTTCCCATTCGCCTATACTTTTCCTAACGCTAGTAGTTGGGGTCGTGCGATCCCCAGTTGCCTTACTCCTACTACCTTCCTTTTGCGTCAGCTTTTCTTGACCGATGGTTTGTCCTGGCGGTGTTTTTTCCCCCATGTCATCCTCTAAGTTATATATCCCAGCCAGATTGTAGGTGGTGTTGATTCTGCTGGAGGGTCCTGCCTCCAGCAGATCTTTGGCAGATATTGATTGGGATTTTGGGGGTTTTCGTGGGCAAACCTCTACTGCTTTCCCACCTTTTGTGGGTGTTCGGTACATCTCGTGTATAAAATGTACAAATGAACAATGTACAAAGGTCAATGTATAATAAAATATAAGAGTATAAGTTAAGTATAAGTCAAAATATAAGTCAAGTTAAAATTAAAGTTACATCTAAACACGGTAAAATACAATAAAATATACAATACTAACTAGGTACACACAGTAAAAATAAACAATAAAGTAGGCGCAGCCTATCGTCGTCGGAAGGTAAGACAGAAACAACAAAAAAATATATATAAAAATATATATATTTTTTTTTTTTTTTTTTTTTTTTTTTTTTTTTTTTTTTTTTTTTTTTTTTTTTTTCCCGATTGGGTTTCCGTCAGATAAAAGAAACTTGTGGAAGGGTTAGGCCGTGGTCAGAAATGTCCTAACCCTTACCGTTTCTGAGTTATATGGATTTTAGGTTTCGGTTTTTTTTAAATCCCTTCTTCTTCTTCTTTTTTTTTTTTTTCTTTTCGGGGTAGCTTATAATAGAAGTTTTTACAAGGTTAAAGCTATACTTAAAGACCTACCTAGACCCTACCGTTATTTAATTACGAATTATTAACTAAAATTTTCTTATTTGCGGTTGGTATTTTGATTAAAACCTAAATATCTCCGCGAGTTGATGAGCTAAAAATCTAAAAACAATATATTTATAAACAAGAAAACGGGCCTAACCTACCTACAAATTTTGGACCTAGGTCGTCGCTGTAGATCTTTTTTAAATTAACTTACAACCTAACCTAAAACCGCACTAAAACTAAAATACCTATAACTTAGCCTAGACTTAACTTAAAATTCAGGAAGAAGTGCCTCCGGAAACTCCTCAGCGTCCTCTTCAAGATAGTGTGACCAAAAGTTCACAAAGGTCACAGGATCAGTGACCTCGTGGCCACGTGGTACTTGTTTTTTTGCCTTTTATTCGGCGGTAGTACACGGTAGAAATCCGGTGATGGTGTCAAATTGAAGAGGATCACAAGGCGCTTCTAGCCGTATCAAATAATCACTATGTTACCACTGCAAATCTCTCACAAATTGCGTTTGAAATTTTGAAAATTTCAAAAAATCAGTATTTCACTTATAACTTCGCGAGTTTAAGACTTGGAGCGGCGCGGTTTCCACCAGCGTGTTCGCCTTGTCTCCCCACGAATTTTGATATGCTACTTTGGTATTTTTGAGCACTTTGACCACTTTCACTGAATTTTTTAGCGCGGAACAACGTTTTAGAGCTTGCGCTTTGGCTGCGTCTGGAGTTAGACTGTGTTAGGTTAGGTTAGGTTAGGTTAGGTTAGGTTAGGTTAGGTTAGGTTAGGTTAGGTTAGGTTAGGTTAGGTTAGGTTAGGTTAGGTTAGGTTAGGTTAGGTTAGGTTAGGTTAGGTTAGGTTAGGTTAGGTTAGGTTAGGTTAGGTTAGGTTAGGTTAGGTTAGGTTAGGTTAGGTTAGGTTAGGTTAGGTTAGGTTAGGTTAGGTTAGGTTAGGTTAGGTTAGGTTAGGTTAGGTTAGGTTAGGTTAGGTTAGGTTAGGTTAGGTTAGGTTAGGTTAGGTTAGGTTAGGTTAGGTTAGGTTAGGTTAGGTTAGGTTAGGTTAGGTTAGGTTAGGTTAGGTTAGGTTAGGTTAGGTTAGGTTAGGTTAGGTTAGGTTAGGTTAGGTTAGGTTAGGTTAGGTTAGGTTAGGTTAGGTTAGGTTAGGTTAGGTTAGGTTAGGTTAGGTTAGGTTAGGTTAGGTTAGGTTAGGTTAGGTTAGGTTAGGTTAGGTTAGGTTAGGTTAGGTTAGGTTAGGTTAGGTTAGGTTAGGTTAGGTTAGGTTAGGTTAGGTTAGGTTAGGTTAGGTTAGGTTAGGTTAGGTTAGGTTAGGTTAGGTTAGGTTAGGTTAGGTTAGGTTAGGTTAGGTTAGGTTAGGTTAGGTTAGGTTAGGTTAGGTTAGGTTAGGTTAGGTTAGGTTAGGTTAGGTTAGGTTAGGTTAGGTTAGGTTAGGTTAGGTTAGGTTAGGTTAGGTTAGGTTAGGTTAGGTTAGGTTAGGTTAGGTTAGGTTAGGTTAGGTTAGGTTAGGTTAGGTTAGGTTAGGTTAGGTTAGGTTAGGTTAGGTTAGGTTAGGTTAGGTTAGGTTAGGTTAGGTTAGGTTAGGTTAGGTTAGGTTAGGTTAGGTTAGGTTAGGTTAGGTTAGGTTAGGTTAGGTTAGGTTAGGTTAGGTTAGGTTAGGTTAGGTTAGGTTAGGTTAGGTTAGGTTAGGTTAGGTTAGGTTAGGTTAGGTTAGGTTAGGTTAGGTTAGGTTAGGTTAGGTTAGGTTAGGTTAGGTTAGGTTAGGTTAGGTTAGGTTAGGTTAGGTTAGGTTAGGTTAGGTTAGGTTAGGTTAGGTTAGGTTAGGTTAGGTTAGGTTAGGTTAGGTTAGGTTAGGTTAGGTTAGGTTAGGTTAGGTTAGGTTAGGTTAGGTTAGGTTAGGTTAGGTTAGGTTAGGTTAGGTTAGGTTAGGTTAGGTTAGGTTAGGTTAGGTTAGGTTAGGTTAGGTTAGGTTAGGTTAGGTTAGGTTAGGTTAGGTTAGGTTAGGTTAGGTTAGGTTAGGTTAGGTTAGGTTAGGTTAGGTTAGGTTAGGTTAGGTTAGGTTAGGTTAGGTTAGGTTAGGTTAGGTTAGGTTAGGTTAGGTTAGGTTAGGTTAGGTTAGGTTAGGTTAGGTTAGGTTAGGTTAGGTTAGGTTAGGTTAGGTTAGGTTAGGTTAGGTTAGGTTAGGTTAGGTTAGGTTAGGTTAGGTTAGGTTAGGTTAGGTTAGGTTAGGTTAGGTTAGGTTAGGTTAGGTTAGGTTAGGTTAGGTTAGGTTAGGTTAGGTTAGGTTAGGTTAGGTTAGGTTAGGTTAGGTTAGGTTAGGTTAGGTTAGGTTAGGTTAGGTTAGGTTAGGTTAGGTTAGGTTAGGTTAGGTTAGGTTAGGTTAGGTTAGGTTAGGTTAGGTTAGGTTAGGTTAGGTTAGGTTAGGTTAGGTTAGGTTAGGTTAGGTTAGGTTTTTTTTTTTTTTTTTTTTTTTTTTTTTTTTTTTTTTTTTTTTTTTTTTTTTTTTTTTTTCCTACTCGACGTCTCGAAACGTCACTAGATGCTCTCGCCACTATTTATTTTGCGGCGTTTTATTCTTAATATTAAAAACACAAATAATTCTAACGCTGGGTAGTCTACCCCCCCCAGAAAACCCCATGTCTTTATTAATTTTGTTTATATTTTTATATCAAAAGGAATCTTACATCTTATTTTACATAAAACAATAACGGCTATTATCTACCTACCTTTTATTACCTAGTTAAGTTTCATAGATTTTTCTTTATACATTTTGAGCTCTATATCTAAAATATGTCTATTTATTATTTTTCAAATATTTACACTATAACTTGGTACATATCAATAGAATTTAATTAATACTTACAGCCTTGCTATAGTTACTTATAATATTGGAAACCGAAAATGATAATGATTACAAATACTTGATTAATACAGTTTAATATAAATAATTCATAATGTATATTCATAATAAAAACAAATCAGGACATCAGGACAATTTAATAAAATTGGACTATTACTAGTTTTTGTATAACATTTAATTAGAATTGATTCATTTACAAATTAAGACTTAAAATACTTATAGTCCTTTCATCACATAATTTGACAATACAATAAACGAATAAACAGACAACCACACGGCCCTTAAAACAGAGCAACACTAACACACAGTGCTCCCATTGGCCCTTCCTGCTGACCTCACAACACGTTCAGCGTATTTTAGGAATTCACCGCGATAGTCGCTGTCCCCAACAAACTTGCTATAGTTATTACATGTTATACAAGATTTAAACCTAGAGCTAATTTCGTGGCGCCAGGCGCCATACCTAGGGCAGTCGTCAAGAAGGTGTGGCACAGTCTCCGGTGTAACTGAGTCGCATATACAATTTGGAGATGGTGACAACTTGAATCGGTGAAGGTAGTCGCGGAACCCCCCATGCCCGGTGAAAAGCTGTGCCATGATGTTGGACATTGGGATCTTGAGTACTGTCCTGTATCCCTCCCGTGCACTAGGGAAGAAGAGCTTTGTCACTTTTCCTGTCTCCGTCTCAGTGTAGCGCTTATTCCACAGGTCTATCGTCTTCTGGCGGAGGGAGTATTTAACATACGATATAGGGATCTTGTCATACGCGGGTCTGGTCTTTTTTGTTAGGGCAGCTGCTTTTGCCAGTTCGTCTGCTCTTTCGTTACCAGGAAAGCCTTCATGAGCCTTTATCCAGTGAAGATGCACGTGTCTATCATCCTTCCGCAATTCATGGATCTGGGCCTGGATTTCAGCTACTATGGGATGTGTGTTAGCTGGGTCGGCAATTGATTCCAAGGATGATCTGGAGTCGCTTATAATACTGGCGCTATGAGTTTTGTACCTTGTGATCATTTCAAGGGCTCTGAGGATAGCTGCAAGCTCAGCCTGATACACAGAACAATAAGGGGCCAGTAAGAAGTTCGTTAGGTTAGGTTAGGTTAGGTTAGGTTAGGTTAGGTTAGGTTAGGTTAGGTTAGGTTAGGTTAGGTTAGGTTAGGTTAGGTTAGGTTAGGTTAGGTTAGGTTAGGTTAGGTTAGGTTAGGTTAGGTTAGGTTAGGTTAGGTTAGGTTAGGTTAGGTTAGGTTAGGTTAGGTTAGGTTAGGTTAGGTTAGGTTAGGTTAGGTTAGGTTAGGTTAGGTTAGGTTAGGTTAGGTTAGGTTAGGTTAGGTTAGGTTAGGTTAGGTTAGGTTAGGTTAGGTTAGGTTAGGTTAGGTTAGGTTAGGTTAGGTTAGGTTAGGTTAGGTTAGGTTAGGTTAGGTTAGGTTAGGTTAGGTTAGGTTAGGTTAGGTTAGGTTAGGTTAGGTTAGGTTAGGTTAGGTTAGGTTAGGTTAGGTTAGGTTAGGTTAGGTTAGGTTAGGTTAGGTTAGGTTAGGTTAGGTTAGGTTAGGTTAGGTTAGGTTAGGTTAGGTTAGGTTAGGTTAGGTTAGGTTAGGTTAGGTTAGGTTAGGTTAGGTTAGGTTAGGTTAGGTTAGGTTAGGTTAGGTTAGGTTAGGTTAGGTTAGGTTAGGTTAGGTTAGGTTAGGTTAGGTTAGGTTAGGTTAGGTTAGGTTAGGTTAGGTTAGGTTAGGTTAGGTTAGGTTAGGTTAGGTTAGGTTAGGTTAGGTTAGGTTAGGTTAGGTTAGGTTAGGTTAGGTTAGGTTAGGTTAGGTTAGGTTAGGTTAGGTTAGGTTAGGTTAGGTTAGGTTAGGTTAGGTTAGGTTAGGTTAGGTTAGGTTAGGTTAGGTTAGGTTAGGTTAGGTTAGGTTAGGTTAGGTTAGGTTAGGTTAGGTTAGGTTAGGTTAGGTTAGGTTAGGTTAGGTTAGGTTAGGTTAGGTTAGGTTAGGTTAGGTTAGGTTAGGTTAGGTTAGGTTAGGTTAGGTTAGGTTAGGTTAGGTTAGGTTAGGTTAGGTTAGGTTAGGTTAGGTTAGGTTAGGTTAGGTTAGGTTAGGTTAGGTTAGGTTAGGTTAGGTTAGGTTAGGTTAGGTTAGGTTAGGTTAGGTTAGGTTAGGTTAGGTTAGGTTAGGTTAGGTTAGGTTAGGTTAGGTTAGGTTAGGTTAGGTTAGGTTAGGTTAGGTTAGGTTAGGTTAGGTTAGGTTAGGTTAGGTTAGGTTAGGTTAGGTTAGGTTAGGTTAGGTTAGGTTAGGTTAGGTTAGGTTAGGTTAGGTTAGGTTAGGTTAGGTTAGGTTAGGTTAGGTTAGGTTAGGTTAGGTTAGGTTAGGTTAGGTTAGGTTAGGTTAGGTTAGGTTAGGTTAGGTTAGGTTAGGTTAGGTTAGGTTAGGTTAGGTTAGGTTAGGTTAGGTTAGGTTAGGTTAGGTTAGGTTAGGTTAGGTTAGGTTAGGTTAGGTTAGGTTAGGTTAGGTTAGGTTAGGTTAGGTTAGGTTAGGTTAGGTTAGGTTAGGTTAGGTTAGGTTAGGTTAGGTTAGGTTAGGTTAGGTTAGGTTAGGTTAGGTTAGGTTAGGTTAGGTTAGGTTAGGTTAGGTTAGGTTAGGTTAGGTTAGGTTAGGTTAGGTTAGGTTAGGTTAGGTTAGGTTAGGTTAGGTTAGGTTAGGTTAGGTTAGGTTAGGTTAGGTTAGGTTAGGTTAGGTTAGGTTAGGTTAGGTTAGGTTAGGTTAGGTTAGGTTAGGTTAGGTTAGGTTAGGTTAGGTTAGGTTAGGTTAGGTTAGGTTAGGTTAGGTTAGGTTAGGTTAGGTTAGGTTAGGTTAGGTTAGGTTAGGTTAGGTTAGGTTAGGTTAGGTTAGGTTAGGTTAGGTTAGGTTAGGTTAGGTTAGGTTAGGTTAGGTTAGGTTAGGTTAGGTTAGGTTAGGTTAGGTTAGGTTAGGTTAGGTTAGGTTAGGTTAGGTTAGGTTAGGTTAGGTTAGGTTAGGTTAGGTTAGGTTAGGTTAGGTTAGGTTAGGTTAGGTTAGGTTAGGTTAGGTTAGGTTAGGTTAGGTTAGGTTAGGTTAGGTTAGGTTAGGTTAGGTTAGGTTAGGTTAGGTTAGGTTAGGTTAGGTTAGGTTAGGTTAGGTTAGGTTAGGTTAGGTTAGGTTAGGTTAGGTTAGGTTAGGTTAGGTTAGGTTAGGTTAGGTTAGGTTAGGTTAGGTTAGGTTAGGTTAGGTTAGGTTAGGTTAGGTTAGGTTAGGTTAGGTTAGGTTAGGTTAGGTTAGGTTAGGTTAGGTTAGGTTAGGTTAGGTTAGGTTAGGTTAGGTTAGGTTAGGTTAGGTTAGGTTAGGTTAGGTTAGGTTAGGTTAGGTTAGGTTAGGTTAGGTTAGGTTAGGTTAGGTTAGGTTAGGTTAGGTTAGGTTAGGTTAGGTTAGGTTAGGTTAGGTTAGGTTAGGTTAGGTTAGGTTAGGTTAGGTTAGGTTAGGTTAGGTTAGGTTAGGTTAGGTTAGGTTAGGTTAGGTTAGGTTAGGTTAGGTTAGGTTAGGTTAGGTTAGGTTAGGTTAGGTTAGGTTAGGTTAGGTTAGGTTAGGTTAGGTTAGGTTAGGTTAGGTTAGGTTAGGTTAGGTTAGGTTAGGTTAGGTTAGGTTAGGTTAGGTTAGGTTAGGTTAGGTTAGGTTAGGTTAGGTTAGGTTAGGTTAGGTTAGGTTAGGTTAGGTTAGGTTAGGTTAGGTTAGGTTAGGTTAGGTTAGGTTAGGTTAGGTTAGGTTAGGTTAGGTTAGGTTAGGTTAGGTTAGGTTAGGTTAGGTTAGGTTAGGTTAGGTTAGGTTAGGTTAGGTTAGGTTAGGTTAGGTTAGGTTAGGTTAGGTTAGGTTAGGTTAGGTTAGGTTAGGTTAGGTTAGGTTAGGTTAGGTTAGGTTAGGTTAGGTTAGGTTAGGTTAGGTTAGGTTAGGTTAGGTTAGGTTAGGTTAGGTTAGGTTAGGTTAGGTTAGGTTAGGTTAGGTTAGGTTAGGTTAGGTTAGGTTAGGTTAGGTTAGGTTAGGTTAGGTTAGGTTAGGTTAGGTTAGGTTAGGTTAGGTTAGGTTAGGTTAGGTTAGGTTAGGTTAGGTTAGGTTAGGTTAGGTTAGGTTAGGTTAGGTTAGGTTAGGTTAGGTTAGGTTAGGTTAGGTTAGGTTAGGTTAGGTTAGGTTAGGTTAGGTTAGGTTAGGTTAGGTTAGGTTAGGTTAGGTTAGGTTAGGTTAGGTTAGGTTAGGTTAGGTTAGGTTAGGTTAGGTTAGGTTAGGTTAGGTTAGGTTAGGTTAGGTTAGGTTAGGTTAGGTTAGGTTAGGTTAGGTTAGGTTAGGTTAGGTTAGGTTAGGTTAGGTTAGGTTAGGTTAGGTTAGGTTAGGTTAGGTTAGGTTAGGTTAGGTTAGGTTAGGTTAGGTTAGGTTAGGTTAGGTTAGGTTAGGTTAGGTTAGGTTAGGTTAGGTTAGGTTAGGTTAGGTTAGGTTAGGTTAGGTTAGGTTAGGTTAGGTTAGGTTAGGTTAGGTTAGGTTAGGTTAGGTTAGGTTAGGTTAGGTTAGGTTAGGTTAGGTTAGGTTAGGTTAGGTTAGGTTAGGTTAGGTTAGGTTAGGTTAGGTTAGGTTAGGTTAGGTTAGGTTAGGTTAGGTTAGGTTAGGTTAGGTTAGGTTAGGTTAGGTTAGGTTAGGTTAGGTTAGGTTAGGTTAGGTTAGGTTAGGTTAGGTTAGGTTAGGTTAGGTTAGGTTAGGTTAGGTTAGGTTAGGTTAGGTTAGGTTAGGTTAGGTTAGGTTAGGTTAGGTTAGGTTAGGTTAGGTTAGGTTAGGTTAGGTTAGGTTAGGTTAGGTTAGGTTAGGTTAGGTTAGGTTAGGTTAGGTTAGGTTAGGTTAGGTTAGGTTAGGTTAGGTTAGGTTAGGTTAGGTTAGGTTAGGTTAGGTTAGGTTAGGTTAGGTTAGGTTAGGTTAGGTTAGGTTAGGTTAGGTTAGGTTAGGTTAGGTTAGGTTAGGTTAGGTTAGGTTAGGTTAGGTTAGGTTAGGTTAGGTTAGGTTAGGTTAGGTTAGGTTAGGTTAGGTTAGGTTAGGTTAGGTTAGGTTAGGTTAGGTTAGGTTAGGTTAGGTTAGGTTAGGTTAGGTTAGGTTAGGTTAGGTTAGGTTAGGTTAGGTTAGGTTAGGTTAGGTTAGGTTAGGTTAGGTTAGGTTAGGTTAGGTTAGGTTAGGTTAGGTTAGGTTAGGTTAGGTTAGGTTAGGTTAGGTTAGGTTAGGTTAGGTTAGGTTAGGTTAGGTTAGGTTAGGTTAGGTTAGGTTAGGTTAGGTTAGGTTAGGTTAGGTTAGGTTAGGTTAGGTTAGGTTAGGTTAGGTTAGGTTAGGTTAGGTTAGGTTAGGTTAGGTTAGGTTAGGTTAGGTTAGGTTAGGTTAGGTTAGGTT
>OX402556.1:20000-32500 GCA_948098915.1 Lampropteryx suffumata | reverse complement strand
ACACTTTATACATTTTTTACATTTATCATACTATTTACTACTTTTACTTTTACTTTTCCCTTTTTTTTTTTTTTTTTTTGTTGGTGGAATGTGTACTCTGACATAGAATCTTAAGATCCTAGCTTTCTACATTCCCCATTTTTTTTTTTTTTTTTTTTTTTTTTTTTTTTTTTTTTTTTTTTTTTTTTTTTTTTTTTTTTTTTTTTTTTTTTTTTATATCTACATCTAATCTACATTCACATCAGAGCATATCATCATCATCATATATCTATACACAGCTATGTTTTATTTCTCTTTCTTACTACTTCTGTCACTTTGATGCAATACGTCAGGAACTTGTCCCTGTCGTCACCAGCCACTATCTCTGCGTAATTCTTGGGAACTACTTGGGTGCCCAGGTATGCCTCAATGTTGTACCTCTCCAAAGTGTGTATAGGGCACTCAGAGAGGATGTGTACCAGAGTTTCGTCAGTGTCTGGGTCGCAGGCGCACGACGGGCTGTCCTTGCACTTGAAGCGATTCAAGTACGCTGAGAACCCGCCATGACCCGTGAGCACCTGTGTAGTGTATTGTGTGGATGTGATTTTGCGCGTGATTTTGTAAGCGGCGGTGATGTCAGGAAAGAATAATTTTGTCACCTCGGCCGTGGTACCAGACTGGTAACGCCTATTCCACTCGTCAAGCGTTTCATCCCTGATGAGCCGCTTTACGAACGAAACAGGGCACCTATCGTAATCCGGTTTTCTCTCGGAGTACAAGGCGGCTTCCTTGGCAAGCTGATCGGCCCTTTCATTTCCCTCCAACCCCGCGTGTGCCTTTATCCAGTACAAGTCTACAGACTTGCCCTGTCCAAAAGCTCGCTTAAGGTTTTCACGCGATTCTACAGCTAAGGGGTGGAGGGCAGAGACATTAACGACAGTTAGTAGGGCTGCCATCGAGTCGCTGTACACTCCAAAAGAAACTTCCTTCCTACTCAGTATCACTTCCGAGGCTTTTTTGAGTGCTAGTATCTCTGCTTGATATACTGTGGCATATGACGGCAATGTAAGCTTCACGGCTTTGGTTTCGGCGGCTCCATTCCATAAGGATAGTGCCGCCCCCACCTTACCGTCAATCTTACTTCCGTCTGTGTAAATGAAAATGTCGTGTGCGTGTGTGTGTATCTGTGTGTCTTCGGTGATGTGTGTTATGTCGATGTCTATGTGTTCTGCTGGGTGTGGTGTGTGTAGAAATGAGTGTGGAGTTTCAATGTCTCGGCCACATAGATCAGGCCTGGGCATCCCCCTCCTGGCCTTATAAAGGGCGGCTGCCTCTTTTATACGGAGGTCCAGTGGAAGTGTCCCAGTCAGAACCAGGGCCGAATTGAGGGAAACTGTGCGGTATGCTTTGCACATTTTTTGCGCAAATCCCCGTTGCAACATATCCAGCTGCTTGCGCGTGGAGATCTTGTCCGCAGCCGAGGCCCATGCGCCAGCTGCATACGTTATAACGGGTTCTACCGCCGCCATGTAGATGGTTTTTACAATTTCGTGGTTGAGGCCCCAGTTAACTCTGGCCGCTTTTGTGAGCTGCCTGTAGAAGCCCGCTGATTTCTTACAAATATTGGCTACATGTGAGTTAAAGGTGAGCTTGTTATCTATTGTGAGGCCCAAGAGTTTGATCTCCGGCTTGTGATCGATCGCTATTCCGCCCATGCTGAGTCGAGGGTTGTCATATTTGAGCTTGTTTGTTATCGTAAGACAATTGGTCTTATGCGCAGCAAATTTAAGTTTATTCTGGACACCCCACGCCTCAACATGTGCGAGAACAGGATTAGCCTGGGCTTGAATCTCTTGGGCCGTGTTTCCTACGAACGACAGCACCACATCGTCAGCAAAAGCCTGCACTGTGATGCCCTTATGCTCTAGGTCTTTTAGGAGTGGGTCCAACAGGAGATTCCACAAGATGGGTCCGGCAATCGAGCCCTGTACACATCCCTTTGTGGTGCACTTGCGAATTTCCTCACCTGCGTAGCGAACGGTCACCTCTCTATTTGACATGTAGTCATCCAGCACTCTTCGTAGGTTTAGCGGACACCCTTCTTCTTTAAGTCTAACCTTTATTGCCGGCCACCAGGCACTGTCAAACGCACCTTCAATATCAAGTGAGACTAGTGTGATTATCTTCCTGTCTTTGAGCTGCGATCGGATGTTATTTACCAGCGTGTGTAAGGAGTCTTCAGTACTTCTCTGCGGCATAAAGCCGTACTGGTGTACGCTCATGTTCGGCAACAAATGGAATTTCATCCGTCCCACTAACATTTTCTCATAAATTTTTCCTAGTACCGGAAGCAAACCAATGGGGCGGTAGGACTTTGCCGCTGTGTAGTCGTCTTTACCGGGCTTCTTTAGGATAACTACTGTGGCCCGCTTCCAGTCACTAGGGAAAGAGCCTTTTTGTAAACATTTATTAACAATGCACAGAAACAATTCGGGGTCACTGTTAATAGCCATGCGGCAAATGTCAGATGTCAGTCCGTCTCCACCTGGAGCCTTTTTGGGATTGAAAGCATTGACAGCCATACGTAGTTCAGTGCTAGTGAAAGGGGGGTCCGATACATCAGTATCTGATTCCCCATTTGCAATTTTCGCTTGATTGCGTACGTGCGTATGGATGTCGTTATCGGTGCTCTCAAGGTCCTCCGGGAAGAAGGTCTCCGCGAGATGTTTTGCGGACATCGCTGCGTCTAGCTGTGTTCCTCTGTGCTTCAACAACTGGTCTTCCTCTCTGGCGGTGGTGCGCTTGAGAACCCTATAAATACTGTCCCAGACCGTTTCACGGTCTTGCTGTGTGCAGAAATTTTTCCACGATTTCGTTTGCGCATCAGAAACAGCGGCTTCATACTCCCTTTTGTGTTTCAGATAGTCTTCAACAACAACAGCTCTGCGACGAGGCGCCGCCCATCGGACTCTGCGTTTCATCGTGGCAACGTTCTTCTTCATTTTCGCGAGGTCTTCAGACCACCATGGTAATGAAAGTATGTCTTTTTTCTTTTTAGTGGGTATGGATAATTTAGATGCTTCTACTATGATATTATTAAATTTACATGCTAATTGATCAATTTCTATTTTACTATTTGCTAATTTTATTGTTTCTGTATCTATATGATTTTCTGTGTTTAGTCTAATTAAATTTTCCCTAAATTTCTGCCAATCTGCCTTTTTGGTGTTAAATAGCCTGGTGGTGCGTTCTACTTTCATACCCTTGGATCTTTTTAAGGATATGAGGAAGGTCATAGCATTGTGATCCGAACTAGTCAATCCTTCCTCTACTCGCCACCTTTCCACGAAGTCTAGCAAGTCCTCTGAGCATGCTGTTATGTCGACGTAGCTGGAGTACCGCTTATTCCCTCTGATAGTGTCAAAGGTTGGTATGTTGCCGCTGTTCAAAATGTGCAGGTTACTCTCATGCAACAATCCCGCCATCTCCTCTCCCCGGTTGTCTATCTGGGTGCTCCCCCACCACGTACTCTTGGCGTTGGCATCGCCTCCTATGATCATCTTCTTACCAAAAGATGTGCCTTCTATTTTCTTTAGATGTTCTAAGTAAGGCTCTATGGGTTGATCGGGCTCAAAGTAAAACGAAACAAGGGTTATGTGCCAAGCACTAGTCTTAACCTCTACCACCACGATGTTGTTGGTAGTGAGTTCCGGGTGTTGGGTTACGTCTAGGCTCGAGTCGAAGATGGCAATGACTGCCTTGACGTTTTCTGGACCAGCACTTTGGTATAAGCGGACTCCTCCTTGCGTCTTCATCTGATGCCCGGCGCCCACGTACGGTTCTTGTAAGAGGGCAATGGCTGTGTGTCGTTTGCTAGCCTCGAGTAGTACTTCCTCTGTTGCGAGCCTTTTTCTTTGGAGATTCGCCTGGATTACGTGGTAGGGAGAGTTGCTATAGTTTTTGCTTGGGGCGCCCTTAACAATACTGAACTGCTGACCGCGCCATCCGGTCCCATTTCCTACGGATAGGGCAGTCCATGCTAAAGGCGTTGTGTTCCTTTTGCGTTAGCTGGGCCCGGCAGCAGTTCCTGCAGGAAGGAGGGGCTCCCGCGTCAGTCCATGTAGGGCAGTCCGTTAAAATATGGCCTGCATTTCCGCAATGGCTGCACCAGACCTCCTTCTCCCCGCAGAAACCCCTGCTATGACCATAGCCTAGGCATTGGGAGCACTGTACCAGCGGTGACTGATCCTCCACCTGAATCCTCTGCAGGTCGATGTGCATAAAGCCCATGTTGGTCAGTCTGCCCCAGATCTTGGGGGACACCTGTAATACGATGTGGTGCGTGTGGGGGTTGCGGGTCTTCTTTTTATATTTAATTGCGACGCAATTGTCTTCATCACTCAGGTCTTGGAATACTGCCTTATTTTGCTTGCGCATCGCCTCGAGTACCTCGGCGTCAGAGCGTGCTCTGAGGACACTCTTGGCGACGATAAGGGGGTCTTTATTCTTTGCAATCTCTGCTACCAAGTCTTTGCTAGCGTTGTCCAGCCTCTTCTTCACTTTTTCCCTTTCTTCCTTAGTGTCGCATGACATTATTACCTTCCCTCCCTTGGCCTTCCGTATCCTCGATACGGTCACCCATCCTTCCTTCGCGTCTACTGCTTCCCTTATCCTCTCCAGTACGGTATCTCCTGTATCTGCCTCGTTCTTGGAGGTTACGATTACGGAATGCAGTGTAGGGCGTGCATCGATGGCCTTCCGGGGGGTTGCTACTTGCATTGTGTTCTGGTGCTGTTCCTTCAACGAGCGGATCTCGTCAAGTATGGAGTCTAGTTTGGCGTTTACATTCGAATCCTCTTTCGCACTTCCCTCAGCTAGTTCAAAAGACTCTGTTTTGTCTGCTACAGTTTTGCCGCTCTTATTCATGTCCTCCAAGGTCAACCGAAGATGTTTAAAGGTCTCAGTCAGGTCTCGTTTGATTTCTCCCTTCATGTTTCTTGTGTCTCCCAGTCTGTTGCTGGCGAATGATATCAGCTCGAGCAGCCCGACTAACAACGGCTTACTACGGTTACTCGCGATGACATCACTCGCCGTCAACTCTGGGGTGTTGGTTGGCGGTTTTGGTTTTACCTTGGACACGGCCCCGGTCGAGGTCTTTGTGACGTTTGAGATCTGATGCACCATGACAGTCCCGGTGGTGGCTTTAGCTGTCTGCGATGGTGGTTTCGCCACGGTCTTCCTCTCGTAATTTCCGCTCAACCTGCGTACTGCCGATGTCGCAGGGTTCAAGTCAAAGGTGGTGTTTAGAGGGGGTGCAATGGCCTTCCTCGGACTCGGTTTGGTTACCGGCACGCATGTGCTGAGAGGGGACGTTGTCATTTGTGGCGAGCTGGTGGTGGTGACGCCTTTGGTGATAGACCTACGACCGGTCGAGTTCGCGTTTGGTGTCCGTAACATTTTCGTCCGGGGATGCGTCAACAAGTGATGTAAACTATTTAATTAATCTAGATTAAACCTAATAACGATATTGCGCACGAAAAAATATAAAGTTTTAAGATTAAAAATAAATTTTTAATATCCTCATACAGAATATTGGGCCAAAATCCACTTAAGTGAGCCAAGATGGGAGGGTGGGCGGGCGCGTTTTTTATTTTTCCTGTGCTAATTCTTTCTTTTATCGTTTCAGGTGCTCGCGGGAGTGTTGGATAGCGGCGTATTAGGTGTGGCTGAAGAAAGAATCGACCGGAATCGACTGTAGCGAAGACCTATTTTTCTATGAAACGGTACTTTAAAACTGGCAAAATGTGATTTTAACAGGCAGAACTGTACTTAATAGTCCCCTAATTTAGGTCTCCACCTGCTGGCGCACGTTCTTAAGCCGATGCAATCTGTTTTAAACCTCTAAAACTTCTTAAAATAGCCGAAAATGAATTTTTTAAAATTTTAAAGCCGAAAATATTGTAAAATTAATTTTGTAAATGTGGTCCAAAATGTTTAAGACTGTTGATTAGAAGCACTAGTAGGCACCGTTAGCTGTTATTTACCCTTGATGAAACACTTACAACTCTTTATTTGTGCAGAAAGATGTTATTTTTACACTGGTTTAGGTTAGGTTAGGTTAGGTTAGGTTAGGTTAGGTTAGGTTAGGTTAGGTTAGGTTAGGTTAGGTTAGGTTAGGTTAGGTTAGGTTAGGTTAGGTTAGGTTAGGTTAGGTTAGGTTAGGTTAGGTTAGGTTAGGTTAGGTTAGGTTAGGTTAGGTTAGGTTAGGTTAGGTTAGGTTAGGTTAGGTTAGGTTAGGTTAGGTTAGGTTAGGTTAGGTTAGGTTAGGTTAGGTTAGGTTAGGTTAGGTTAGGTTAGGTTAGGTTAGGTTAGGTTAGGTTAGGTTAGGTTAGGTTAGGTTAGGTTAGGTTAGGTTAGGTTAGGTTAGGTTAGGTTAGGTTAGGTTAGGTTAGGTTAGGTTAGGTTAGGTTAGGTTAGGTTAGGTTAGGTTAGGTTAGGTTAGGTTAGGTTAGGTTAGGTTAGGTTAGGTTAGGTTAGGTTAGGTTAGGTTAGGTTAGGTTAGGTTAGGTTAGGTTAGGTTAGGTTAGGTTAGGTTAGGTTAGGTTAGGTTAGGTTAGGTTAGGTTAGGTTAGGTTAGGTTAGGTTAGGTTAGGTTAGGTTAGGTTAGGTTAGGTTAGGTTAGGTTAGGTTAGGTTAGGTTAGGTTAGGTTAGGTTAGGTTAGGTTAGGTTAGGTTAGGTTAGGTTAGGTTAGGTTAGGTTAGGTTAGGTTAGGTTAGGTTAGGTTAGGTTAGGTTAGGTTAGGTTAGGTTAGGTTAGGTTAGGTTAGGTTAGGTTAGGTTAGGTTAGGTTAGGTTAGGTTAGGTTAGGTTAGGTTAGGTTAGGTTAGGTTAGGTTAGGTTAGGTTAGGTTAGGTTAGGTTAGGTTAGGTTAGGTTAGGTTAGGTTAGGTTAGGTTAGGTTAGGTTAGGTTAGGTTAGGTTAGGTTAGGTTAGGTTAGGTTAGGTTAGGTTAGGTTAGGTTAGGTTAGGTTAGGTTAGGTTAGGTTAGGTTAGGTTAGGTTAGGTTAGGTTAGGTTAGGTTAGGTTAGGTTAGGTTAGGTTAGGTTAGGTTAGGTTAGGTTAGGTTAGGTTAGGTTAGGTTAGGTTAGGTTAGGTTAGGTTAGGTTAGGTTAGGTTAGGTTAGGTTAGGTTAGGTTAGGTTAGGTTAGGTTAGGTTAGGTTAGGTTAGGTTAGGTTAGGTTAGGTTAGGTTAGGTTAGGTTAGGTTAGGTTAGGTTAGGTTAGGTTAGGTTAGGTTAGGTTAGGTTAGGTTAGGTTAGGTTAGGTTAGGTTAGGTTAGGTTAGGTTAGGTTAGGTTAGGTTAGGTTAGGTTAGGTTAGGTTAGGTTAGGTTAGGTTAGGTTAGGTTAGGTTAGGTTAGGTTAGGTTAGGTTAGGTTAGGTTAGGTTAGGTTAGGTTAGGTTAGGTTAGGTTAGGTTAGGTTAGGTTAGGTTAGGTTAGGTTAGGTTAGGTTAGGTTAGGTTAGGTTAGGTTAGGTTAGGTTAGGTTAGGTTAGGTTAGGTTAGGTTAGGTTAGGTTAGGTTAGGTTAGGTTAGGTTAGGTTAGGTTAGGTTAGGTTAGGTTAGGTTAGGTTAGGTTAGGTTAGGTTAGGTTAGGTTAGGTTAGGTTAGGTTAGGTTAGGTTAGGTTAGGTTAGGTTAGGTTAGGTTAGGTTAGGTTAGGTTAGGTTAGGTTAGGTTAGGTTAGGTTAGGTTAGGTTAGGTTAGGTTAGGTTAGGTTAGGTTAGGTTAGGTTAGGTTAGGTTAGGTTAGGTTAGGTTAGGTTAGGTTAGGTTAGGTTAGGTTAGGTTAGGTTAGGTTAGGTTAGGTTAGGTTAGGTTAGGTTAGGTTAGGTTAGGTTAGGTTAGGTTAGGTTAGGTTAGGTTAGGTTAGGTTAGGTTAGGTTAGGTTAGGTTAGGTTAGGTTAGGTTAGGTTAGGTTAGGTTAGGTTAGGTTAGGTTAGGTTAGGTTAGGTTAGGTTAGGTTAGGTTAGGTTAGGTTAGGTTAGGTTAGGTTAGGTTAGGTTAGGTTAGGTTAGGTTAGGTTAGGTTAGGTTAGGTTAGGTTAGGTTAGGTTAGGTTAGGTTAGGTTAGGTTAGGTTAGGTTAGGTTAGGTTAGGTTAGGTTAGGTTAGGTTAGGTTAGGTTAGGTTAGGTTAGGTTAGGTTAGGTTAGGTTAGGTTAGGTTAGGTTAGGTTAGGTTAGGTTAGGTTAGGTTAGGTTAGGTTAGGTTAGGTTAGGTTAGGTTAGGTTAGGTTAGGTTAGGTTAGGTTAGGTTAGGTTAGGTTAGGTTAGGTTAGGTTAGGTTAGGTTAGGTTAGGTTAGGTTAGGTTAGGTTAGGTTAGGTTAGGTTAGGTTAGGTTAGGTTAGGTTAGGTTAGGTTAGGTTAGGTTAGGTTAGGTTAGGTTAGGTTAGGTTAGGTTAGGTTAGGTTAGGTTAGGTTAGGTTAGGTTAGGTTAGGTTAGGTTAGGTTAGGTTAGGTTAGGTTAGGTTAGGTTAGGTTAGGTTAGGTTAGGTTAGGTTAGGTTAGGTTAGGTTAGGTTAGGTTAGGTTAGGTTAGGTTAGGTTAGGTTAGGTTAGGTTAGGTTAGGTTAGGTTAGGTTAGGTTAGGTTAGGTTAGGTTAGGTTAGGTTAGGTTAGGTTAGGTTAGGTTAGGTTAGGTTAGGTTAGGTTAGGTTAGGTTAGGTTAGGTTAGGTTAGGTTAGGTTAGGTTAGGTTAGGTTAGGTTAGGTTAGGTTAGGTTAGGTTAGGTTAGGTTAGGTTAGGTTAGGTTAGGTTAGGTTAGGTTAGGTTAGGTTAGGTTAGGTTAGGTTAGGTTAGGTTAGGTTAGGTTAGGTTAGGTTAGGTTAGGTTAGGTTAGGTTAGGTTAGGTTAGGTTAGGTTAGGTTAGGTTAGGTTAGGTTAGGTTAGGTTAGGTTAGGTTAGGTTAGGTTAGGTTAGGTTAGGTTAGGTTAGGTTAGGTTAGGTTAGGTTAGGTTAGGTTAGGTTAGGTTAGGTTAGGTTAGGTTAGGTTAGGTTAGGTTAGGTTAGGTTAGGTTAGGTTAGGTTAGGTTAGGTTAGGTTAGGTTAGGTTAGGTTAGGTTAGGTTAGGTTAGGTTAGGTTAGGTTAGGTTAGGTTAGGTTAGGTTAGGTTAGGTTAGGTTAGGTTAGGTTAGGTTAGGTTAGGTTAGGTTAGGTTAGGTTAGGTTAGGTTAGGTTAGGTTAGGTTAGGTTAGGTTAGGTTAGGTTAGGTTAGGTTAGGTTAGGTTAGGTTAGGTTAGGTTAGGTTAGGTTAGGTTAGGTTAGGTTAGGTTAGGTTAGGTTAGGTTAGGTTAGGTTAGGTTAGGTTAGGTTAGGTTAGGTTAGGTTAGGTTAGGTTAGGTTAGGTTAGGTTAGGTTAGGTTAGGTTAGGTTAGGTTAGGTTAGGTTAGGTTAGGTTAGGTTAGGTTAGGTTAGGTTAGGTTAGGTTAGGTTAGGTTAGGTTAGGTTAGGTTAGGTTAGGTTAGGTTAGGTTAGGTTAGGTTAGGTTAGGTTAGGTTAGGTTAGGTTAGGTTAGGTTAGGTTAGGTTAGGTTAGGTTAGGTTAGGTTAGGTTAGGTTAGGTTAGGTTAGGTTAGGTTAGGTTAGGTTAGGTTAGGTTAGGTTAGGTTAGGTTAGGTTAGGTTAGGTTAGGTTAGGTTAGGTTAGGTTAGGTTAGGTTAGGTTAGGTTAGGTTAGGTTAGGTTAGGTTAGGTTAGGTTAGGTTAGGTTAGGTTAGGTTAGGTTAGGTTAGGTTAGGTTAGGTTAGGTTAGGTTAGGTTAGGTTAGGTTAGGTTAGGTTAGGTTAGGTTAGGTTAGGTTAGGTTAGGTTAGGTTAGGTTAGGTTAGGTTAGGTTAGGTTAGGTTAGGTTAGGTTAGGTTAGGTTAGGTTAGGTTAGGTTAGGTTAGGTTAGGTTAGGTTAGGTTAGGTTAGGTTAGGTTAGGTTAGGTTAGGTTAGGTTAGGTTAGGTTAGGTTAGGTTAGGTTAGGTTAGGTTAGGTTAGGTTAGGTTAGGTTAGGTTAGGTTAGGTTAGGTTAGGTTAGGTTAGGTTAGGTTAGGTTAGGTTAGGTTAGGTTAGGTTAGGTTAGGTTAGGTTAGGTTAGGTTAGGTTAGGTTAGGTTAGGTTAGGTTAGGTTAGGTTAGGTTAGGTTAGGTTAGGTTAGGTTAGGTTAGGTTAGGTTAGGTTAGGTTAGGTTAGGTTAGGTTAGGTTAGGTTAGGTTAGGTTAGGTTAGGTTAGGTTAGGTTAGGTTAGGTTAGGTTAGGTTAGGTTAGGTTAGGTTAGGTTAGGTTAGGTTAGGTTAGGTTAGGTTAGGTTAGGTTAGGTTAGGTTAGGTTAGGTTAGGTTAGGTTAGGTTAGGTTAGGTTAGGTTAGGTTAGGTTAGGTTAGGTTAGGTTAGGTTAGGTTAGGTTAGGTTAGGTTAGGTTAGGTTAGGTTAGGTTAGGTTAGGTTAGGTTAGGTTAGGTTAGGTTAGGTTAGGTTAGGTTAGGTTAGGTTAGGTTAGGTTAGGTTAGGTTAGGTTAGGTTAGGTTAGGTTAGGTTAGGTTAGGTTAGGTTAGGTTAGGTTAGGTTAGGTTAGGTTAGGTTAGGTTAGGTTAGGTTAGGTTAGGTTAGGTTAGGTTAGGTTAGGTTAGGTTAGGTTAGGTTAGGTTAGGTTAGGTTAGGTTAGGTTAGGTTAGGTTAGGTTAGGTTAGGTTAGGTTAGGTTAGGTTAGGTTAGGTTAGGTTAGGTTAGGTTAGGTTAGGTTAGGTTAGGTTAGGTTAGGTTAGGTTAGGTTAGGTTAGGTTAGGTTAGGTTAGGTTAGGTTAGGTTAGGTTAGGTTAGGTTAGGTTAGGTTAGGTTAGGTTAGGTTAGGTTAGGTTAGGTTAGGTTAGGTTAGGTTAGGTTAGGTTAGGTTAGGTTAGGTTAGGTTAGGTTAGGTTAGGTTAGGTTAGGTTAGGTTAGGTTAGGTTAGGTTAGGTTAGGTTAGGTTAGGTTAGGTTAGGTTAGGTTAGGTTAGGTTAGGTTAGGTTAGGTTAGGTTAGGTTAGGTTAGGTTAGGTTAGGTTAGGTTAGGTTAGGTTAGGTTAGGTTAGGTTAGGTTAGGTTAGGTTAGGTTAGGTTAGGTTAGGTTAGGTTAGGTTAGGTTAGGTTAGGTTAGGTTAGGTTAGGTTAGGTTAGGTTAGGTTAGGTTAGGTTAGGTTAGGTTAGGTTAGGTTAGGTTAGGTTAGGTTAGGTTAGGTTAGGTTAGGTTAGGTTAGGTTAGGTTAGGTTAGGTTAGGTTAGGTTAGGTTAGGTTAGGTTAGGTTAGGTTAGGTTAGGTTAGGTTAGGTTAGGTTAGGTTAGGTTAGGTTAGGTTAGGTTAGGTTAGGTTAGGTTAGGTTAGGTTAGGTTAGGTTAGGTTAGGTTAGGTTAGGTTAGGTTAGGTTAGGTTAGGTTAGGTTAGGTTAGGTTAGGTTAGGTTAGGTTAGGTTAGGTTAGGTTAGGTTAGGTTAGGTTAGGTTAGGTTAGGTTAGGTTAGGTTAGGTTAGGTTAGGTTAGGTTAGGTTAGGTTAGGTTAGGTTAGGTTAGGTTAGGTTAGGTTAGGTTAGGTTAGGTTAGGTTAGGTTAGGTTAGGTTAGGTTAGGTTAGGTTAGGTTAGGTTAGGTTAGGTTAGGTTAGGTTAGGTTAGGTTAGGTTAGGTTAGGTTAGGTTAGGTTAGGTTAGGTTAGGTTAGGTTAGGTTAGGTTAGGTTAGGTTAGGTTAGGTTAGGTTAGGTTAGGTTAGGTTAGGTTAGGTTAGGTTAGGTTAGGTTAGGTTAGGTTAGGTTAGGTTAGGTTAGGTTAGGTTAGGTTAGGTTAGGTTAGGTTAGGTTAGGTTAGGTTAGGTTAGGTTAGGTTAGGTTAGGTTAGGTTAGGTTAGGTTAGGTTAGGTTAGGTTAGGTTAGGTTAGGTTAGGTTAGGTTAGGTTAGGTTAGGTTAGGTTAGGTTAGGTTAGGTTAGGTTAGGTTAGGTTAGGTTAGGTTAGGTTAGGTTAGGTTAGGTTAGGTTAGGTTAGGTTAGGTTAGGTTAGGTTAGGTTAGGTTAGGTTAGGTTAGGTTAGGTTAGGTTAGGTTAGGTTAGGTTAGGTTAGGTTAGGTTAGGTTAGGTTAGGTTAGGTTAGGTTAGGTTAGGTTAGGTTAGGTTAGGTTAGGTTAGGTTAGGTTAGGTTAGGTTAGGTTAGGTTAGGTTAGGTTAGGTTAGGTTAGGTTAGGTTAGGTTAGGTTAGGTTAGGTTAGGTTAGGTTAGGTTAGGTTAGGTTAGGTTAGGTTAGGTTAGGTTAGGTTAGGTTAGGTTAGGTTAGGTTAGGTTAGGTTAGGTTAGGTTAGGTTAGGTTAGGTTAGGTTAGGTTAGGTTAGGTTAGGTTAGGTTAGGTTAGGTTAGGTTAGGTTAGGTTAGGTTAGGTTAGGTTAGGTTAGGTTAGGTTAGGTTAGGTTAGGTTAGGTTAGGTTAGGTTAGGTTAGGTTAGGTTAGGTTAGGTTAGGTTAGGTTAGGTTA
>OX402556.1:0-17500 GCA_948098915.1 Lampropteryx suffumata | reverse complement strand
GGGGCTATATGGCTTAACTAAAATACTTATAACTAATTTACAAATTTTACTGCAACATTATATATCTTACATTTATCATACTATACACTTTATATAAATAAACTTTATCATTATGATACACATTAATTAGTTAAAGGTAATCATTTTTTTTTTTTTTTTTTTTTTTTTTTTTTTTTTTTTTTTTTTTTTTTTTTTTTTTTTTTTTTTTTTTTTTTTTGACGGTGGAATGTGTACTCTGACATAGAATCTTAAGATCCTAGCTTTCTACATTCCCCATATTTTTTTTTTTTTTTTTTTTTTTTTTTTTTTTTTTTTTTTTTTTTTTTTTTTTTTTTTTTTTTTTTTTTTTTTATGTTATATCTACATCTAAACTACCTGCACATCAGAGCATATCATCATCATCATATATCTATACACAGCTATGTTTTATTTCTCTTTCTTACTACTTCTGTCACTTTGATGCAATACGTCAGGAACTTGTCCCTGTCGTCACTAGCCACTATCTCTGCGTAATTCTTGGGAACTACTTGGGTGCCCAGGTATGCCTCAATGTTGTACCTCTCCAAAGTGTGTATAGGGCACTCAGAGAGGATGTGTACCAGAGTTTCGTCAGTGTCTGGGTCGCAGGCGCACGACGGGCTGTCCTTGCACTTGAAGCGATTCAAGTACGCTGAGAACCCGCCGTGACCCGTGAGCACCTGTGTAGTGTATTGTGTGGATGTGATTTTGCGCGTGATTTTGTAAGCGGCGGTGATGTCAGGAAAGAATAATTTTGTCACCTCGGCCGTGGTACCAGACTGGTAACGCCTATTCCACTCGTCAAGCGTTTCATCCCTGATGAGCCGCTTCACGAACGAAACAGGGCACCTATCGTAATCCGGTTTTCTCTTGGAGTACAAGGCGGCTTCCTTGGCAAGCTGATCGGCCCTTTCATTTCCCTCCAACCCCGCGTGTGCCTTTATCCAGTACAAGTCTACAGACTTGCCCTGTCCAAAAGCTCGCTTAAGGTTTTCACGCGATTCTACAGCTAAGGGGTGGAGGGCAGAGACATTAACGACAGTTAGTAGGGCTGCCATCGAGTCGCTGTACACTCCAAAAGAAACTTCCTTCCTACTCAGTATCACTTCCGAGGCTTTTTTGAGTGCTAGTATCTCTGCTTGATATACTGTGGCATATGACGGCAATGTAAGCTTCACGGCTTTGGTTTCGGCGGCTCCATTCCATAAGGATAGTGCCGCCCCCACCTTACCGTCAATCTTACTTCCGTCTGTGTAAATGAAAATGTCGTGTGCGTGTGTGTGTATCTGTGTGTCTTCGGTGATGTGTGTTATGTCGATGTCTATGTGTTCTGCTGGGTGTGGTGTGTGTAGAAATGAGTGTGGAGTTTCAATGTCTCGGCCACATAGATCAGGCCTGGGCATCCCCCTCCTGGCCTTATAAAGGGCGGCTGCCTCTTTTATACGGAGGTCCAGTGGAAGTGTCCCAGTCAGAACCAGGGCCGAATTGAGGGAAACTGTGCGGTATGCTTTGCACATTTTTTGCGCAAATCCCCGTTGCAACATATCCAGCTGCTTGCGCGTGGAGATCTTGTCCGCAGCCGAGGCCCATGCGCCAGCTGCATACGTTATAACGGGTTCTACCGCCGCCATGTAGATGGTTTTTACAATTTCGTGGTTGAGGCCCCAGTTAACTCTGGCCGCTTTTGTGAGCTGCCTGTAGAAGCCCGCTGATTTCTTACAAATATTGGCTACATGTGAGTTAAAGGTGAGCTTGTTATCTATTGTGAGGCCCAAGAGTTTGATCTCCGGCTTGTGATCGATCGCTATTCCGCCCATGCTGAGTCGAGGGTTGTCATATTTGAGCTTGTTTGTTATCGTAAGACAATTGGTCTTATGCGCAGCAAATTTAAGTTTATTCTGGACACCCCACGCCTCAACATGTGCGAGAACAGGATTAGCCTGGGCTTGAATCTCTTGGGCCGTGTTTCCTACGAACGACAGCACCACATCGTCAGCAAAAGCCTGCACTGTGATGCCCTTATGCTCTAGGTCTTTTAGGAGTGGGTCCAACAGGAGATTCCACAAGATGGGTCCGGCAATCGAGCCCTGTACACATCCCTTTGTGGTGCACTTGCGAATTTCCTCACCTGCGTAGCGAACGGTCACCTCTCTATTTGACATGTAGTCATCCAGCACTCTTCGTAGGTTTAGCGGACACCCTTCTTCTTTAAGTCTAACCTTTATTGCCGGCCACCAGGCACTGTCAAACGCACCTTCAATATCAAGTGAGACTAGTGTGATTATCTTCCTGTCTTTGAGCTGCGATCGGATGTTATTTACCAGCGTGTGTAAGGAGTCTTCAGTACTTCTCTGCGGCATAAAGCCGTACTGGTGTACGCTCATGTTCGGCAACAAATGGAATTTCATCCGTCCCACTAACATTTTCTCATAAATTTTTCCTAGTACCGGAAGCAAACCAATGGGGCGGTAGGACTTTGCCGCTGTGTAGTCGTCTTTACCGGGCTTCTTTAGGATAACTACTGTGGCCCGCTTCCAGTCACTAGGGAAAGAGCCGCTTTGTAAACATTTATTAACAATGCACAGAAACAATTCGGGGTCACTGTTAATAGCCATGCGGCAAATGTCAGATGTCAGTCCGTCTCCACCTGGAGCCTTTTTGGGATTGAAAGCATTGACAGCCATACGTAGTTCAGTGCTAGTGAAAGGGGGGTCCGATACATCAGTATCTGATTCCCCATTTGCAATTTTCGCTTGATTGCGTACGTGCGTGTGGATGTCGTTATCGGTGCTCTCAAGGTCCTCCGGGAAGAAGGTCTCCGCGAGATGTTTTGCGGACATCGCTGCGTCTAGCTGTGTTCCTCTGTGCTTCAACAACTGGTCTTCCTCTCTGGCGGTGGTGCGCTTGAGAACCCTATAAATACTGTCCCAGACCGTTTCACGGTCTTGCTGTGTGCAGAAATTTTTCCACGATTTCGTTTGCGCATCCGAAACAGCGGCTTCATACTCCCTTTTGTGTTTCAGATAGTCTTCAACAACAACAGCTCTGCGACGAGGCGCCGCCCATCGGACTCTGCGTTTCATCGTGGCAACGTTCTTCTTCATTTTCGCGAGGTCTTCAGACCACCATGGTAATGAAAGTATGTCTTTTTTCTTTTTAGTGGGTATGGATAATTTAGATGCTTCTACTATGACATTATTAAATTTACATGCTAATTGATCAATTTCTATTTTACTATTTGCTAATTTTATTGTTTCTGTATCTATATGATTTTCTGTGTTTAGTCTAATTAAATTTTCCCTAAATTTCTGCCAATCTGCCTTTTTGGTGTTAAATAGCCTGGTGGTGCGTTCTACTTTCATACCCTTGGATCTTTTTAAGGATATGAGGAAGGTCATAGCATTGTGATCCGAACTAGTCAATCCTTCCTCTACTCGCCACCTTTCCACGAAGTCCAGCAAGTCCTCTGAGCATGCTGTTATGTCGACGTAGCTGGAGTACCGCTTATTCCCTCTGATAGTGTCAAAGGTTGGTATGTTGCCGCTGTTCAAAATGTGCAGGTTACTCTCATGCAACAATCCCGCCATCTCCTCTCCCCGGTTGTCTATCTGGGTGCTCCCCCACCACGTACTCTTGGCGTTGGCATCGCCTCCTATGATCATCTTCTTACCAAAAGATGTGCCTTCTATTTTCTTTAGATGTTCTAAGTAAGGCTCTATGGGTTGATCGGGCTCAAAGTAAAACGAAACAAGGGTTATGTGCCAAGCACTAGTCTTAACCTCTACCACCACGATGTTGTTGGTAGTGAGTTCCGGGTGTTGGGTTACGTCTAGGCTCGAGTCGAAGATGGCAATGACTGCCTTGACGTTTTCTGGACCAGCACTTTGGTATAAGCGGACTCCTCCTTGCGTCTTCATCTGATGCCCGGCGCCCACGTACGGTTCTTGTAAGAGGGCAATGGCTGTGTGTCGTTTGCTAGCCTCGAGTAGTACTTCCTCTGTTGCGAGCCTTTTTCTTTGGAGATTCGCCTGGATTACGTGGTAGGGAGAGTTGCTATAGTTTTTGCTTGGGGCGCCCTTAACAATACTGAACTGCTGACCGCGCCATCCGGTCCCATTTCCTACGGATAGGGCAGTCCATGCTAAAGGCGTTGTGTTCCTTTTGCGTTAGCTGGGCCCGGCAGCAGTTCCTGCAGGAAGGAGGGGCTCCCGCGTCAGTCCATGTAGGGCAGTCCGTTAAAATATGGCCTGCATTTCCGCAATGGCTGCACCAGACCTCCTTCTCCCCGCAGAAACCCCTGCTATGACCATAGCCTAGGCATTGGGAGCACTGTACCAGCGGTGACTGATCCTCCACCTGAATCCTCTGCAGGTCGATGTGCATAAAGCCCATGTTGGTCAGTCTGCCCCAGATCTTGGGGGACACCTGTAATACGATGTGGTGCGTGTGGGGGTTGCGGGTCTTCTTTTTATATTTAATTGCGACGCAATTGTCTTCATCACTCAGGTCTTGGAATACTGCCTTATTTTGCTTGCGCATCGCCTCGAGTACCTCGGCGTCAGAGCGTGCTCTGAGGACACTCTTGGCGACGATAAGGGGGTCTTTATTCTTTGCAATCTCTGCTACCAAGTCTTTGCTAGCGTTGTCCAGCCTCTTCTTCACTTTTTCCCTTTCTTCCTTAGTGTCGCATGACATTATTACCTTCCCTCCCTTGGCCTTCCGTATCCTCGATACGGTCACCCATCCTTCCTTCGCGTCTACTGCTTCCCTTATCCTCTCCAGTACGGTATCTCCTGTATCTGCCTCGTTCTTGGAGGTTACGATTACGGAATGCAGTGTAGGGCGTGCATCGATGGCCTTCCGCGGGGTTGCTGCTTGCATTGTGTTCTGGTGCTGTTCCTTCAACGAGCGGATCTCGTCAAGTATGGAGTCTAGTTTGGCGTTTACATTCGAATCCTCTTTCGCACTTCCCTCAGCTAGTTCAAAAGACTCTGTTTTGTCTGCTACAGTTTTGCCGCTCTTATTCATGTCCTCCAAGGTCAACCGAAGATGTTTAAAGGTCTCAGTCAGGTCTCGTTTGATTTCTCCCTTCATGTTTCTTGTGTCTCCCAGTCTGTTGCTGGCGAATGATATCAGCTCGAGCAGCCCGACTAACAACGGCTTACTACGGCTACTCGCGATGACATCACTCGCCGTCAACTCTGGGGTGTTGGTTGGCGGTTTTGGTTTTACCTTGGACACGGCCCCGGTCGAGGTCTTTGTGACGTTTGAGATCTGATGCACCATGACAGTCCCGGTGGTGGCTTTAGCTGTCTGCGATGGTGGTTTCGCCACGGTCTTCCTCTCGTAATTTCCGCTCAACCTGCGTACTGCCGATGTCGCAGGGTTCAAGTCAAAGGTGGTGTTTAGAGGGGGTGCAATGGCCTTCCTCGGACTCGGTTTGGTTACCGGCACGCATGTGCTGAGAGGGGACGTTGTCATTTGTGGCGAGCTGGTATTGGTGACGCCTTTGGTGATAGACCTACGACCGGTCGAGTTCGCGTTTGGTGTCCGTAACATTTTCGTCCGGGGATGCGTCAACAAGTGATGTAAACTATTTAATTAATCTAGATTAAACCCAATAACGATATTGCGCACGAAAAAATATAAAGTTTTAAGATTAAAAATAAATTTTTAATATCCTCATACAGAATATTGGGCCAAAATCCACTTAAGTGAGCCAAGATGGGAGGGTGGGCGGGCGCGTTTTTTATTTTTCCTGTGCTAATTCTTTCTTTTATCGTTTCAGGTGCTCGCGGGAGTGTTGGATAGCGGCGTATTAGGTGTGGCTGAAGAAAGAATCGACCGGAATCGACTGTAGCGAAGACCTATTTTTCTATGAAACGGTACTTTAAAACTGGCAAAATGTGATTTTAACAGGCAGAACTGTACTTAATAGTCCCCTAATTTAGGTCTCCACCTGCTGGCGCACGTTCTTAAGCCGATGCAATCTGTTTTAAACCTCTAAAACTTCTTAAAATAGCCGAAAATGAATTTTTTAAAATTTTAAAGCCGAAAATATTGTAAAATTAATTTTGTAAATGTGGTCCAAAATGTTTAAGACTGTTGATTAGAAGCACTAGTAGGCACCGTTAGCTGTTATTTACCCTTGATGAAACACTTACAACTCTTTATTTGTGCAGAAAGATGTTATTTTTACACTAACTTAGAGCAGTTTTCGTTCGGGTATGAAGACTTTTGTGAAGGCGGTCGGTCACTTTTTTATTTTTCCTGTGCTAATTCTTTCTTTTATCGTTTCAGGTGCTCGCGGGAGTGTTGGATAGCGGCGTATTAGGTGTGGCTGAAGAAAGAATCGACCGGAATCGACTGTAGCGAAGACCTATTTTTCTATGAAACGGTACTTTAAAACTGGCAAAATGTGATTTTAACAGGCAGAACTGTACTTAATAGTCCCCTAATTTAGGTCTCCACCTGCTGGCGCACGTTCTTAAGCCGATGCAATCTGTTTTAAACCTCTAAAACTTCTTAAAATAGCCGAAAATGAATTTTTTAAAATTTTAAAGCCGAAAATATTGTAAAATTAATTTTGTAAATGTGGTCCAAAATGTTTAAGACTGTTGATTAGAAGCACTAGTAGGCACCGTTAGCTGTTATTTGGTTAGGTTAGGTTAGGTTAGGTTAGGTTAGGTTAGGTTAGGTTAGGTTAGGTTAGGTTAGGTTAGGTTAGGTTAGGTTAGGTTAGGTTAGGTTAGGTTAGGTTAGGTTAGGTTAGGTTAGGTTAGGTTAGGTTAGGTTAGGTTAGGTTAGGTTAGGTTAGGTTAGGTTAGGTTAGGTTAGGTTAGGTTAGGTTAGGTTAGGTTAGGTTAGGTTAGGTTAGGTTAGGTTAGGTTAGGTTAGGTTAGGTTAGGTTAGGTTAGGTTAGGTTAGGTTAGGTTAGGTTAGGTTAGGTTAGGTTAGGTTAGGTTAGGTTAGGTTAGGTTAGGTTAGGTTAGGTTAGGTTAGGTTAGGTTAGGTTAGGTTAGGTTAGGTTAGGTTAGGTTAGGTTAGGTTAGGTTAGGTTAGGTTAGGTTAGGTTAGGTTAGGTTAGGTTAGGTTAGGTTAGGTTAGGTTAGGTTAGGTTAGGTTAGGTTAGGTTAGGTTAGGTTAGGTTAGGTTAGGTTAGGTTAGGTTAGGTTAGGTTAGGTTAGGTTAGGTTAGGTTAGGTTAGGTTAGGTTAGGTTAGGTTAGGTTAGGTTAGGTTAGGTTAGGTTAGGTTAGGTTAGGTTAGGTTAGGTTAGGTTAGGTTAGGTTAGGTTAGGTTAGGTTAGGTTAGGTTAGGTTAGGTTAGGTTAGGTTAGGTTAGGTTAGGTTAGGTTAGGTTAGGTTAGGTTAGGTTAGGTTAGGTTAGGTTAGGTTAGGTTAGGTTAGGTTAGGTTAGGTTAGGTTAGGTTAGGTTAGGTTAGGTTAGGTTAGGTTAGGTTAGGTTAGGTTAGGTTAGGTTAGGTTAGGTTAGGTTAGGTTAGGTTAGGTTAGGTTAGGTTAGGTTAGGTTAGGTTAGGTTAGGTTAGGTTAGGTTAGGTTAGGTTAGGTTAGGTTAGGTTAGGTTAGGTTAGGTTAGGTTAGGTTAGGTTAGGTTAGGTTAGGTTAGGTTAGGTTAGGTTAGGTTAGGTTAGGTTAGGTTAGGTTAGGTTAGGTTAGGTTAGGTTAGGTTAGGTTAGGTTAGGTTAGGTTAGGTTAGGTTAGGTTAGGTTAGGTTAGGTTAGGTTAGGTTAGGTTAGGTTAGGTTAGGTTAGGTTAGGTTAGGTTAGGTTAGGTTAGGTTAGGTTAGGTTAGGTTAGGTTAGGTTAGGTTAGGTTAGGTTAGGTTAGGTTAGGTTAGGTTAGGTTAGGTTAGGTTAGGTTAGGTTAGGTTAGGTTAGGTTAGGTTAGGTTAGGTTAGGTTAGGTTAGGTTAGGTTAGGTTAGGTTAGGTTAGGTTAGGTTAGGTTAGGTTAGGTTAGGTTAGGTTAGGTTAGGTTAGGTTAGGTTAGGTTAGGTTAGGTTAGGTTAGGTTAGGTTAGGTTAGGTTAGGTTAGGTTAGGTTAGGTTAGGTTAGGTTAGGTTAGGTTAGGTTAGGTTAGGTTAGGTTAGGTTAGGTTAGGTTAGGTTAGGTTAGGTTAGGTTAGGTTAGGTTAGGTTAGGTTAGGTTAGGTTAGGTTAGGTTAGGTTAGGTTAGGTTAGGTTAGGTTAGGTTAGGTTAGGTTAGGTTAGGTTAGGTTAGGTTAGGTTAGGTTAGGTTAGGTTAGGTTAGGTTAGGTTAGGTTAGGTTAGGTTAGGTTAGGTTAGGTTAGGTTAGGTTAGGTTAGGTTAGGTTAGGTTAGGTTAGGTTAGGTTAGGTTAGGTTAGGTTAGGTTAGGTTAGGTTAGGTTAGGTTAGGTTAGGTTAGGTTAGGTTAGGTTAGGTTAGGTTAGGTTAGGTTAGGTTAGGTTAGGTTAGGTTAGGTTAGGTTAGGTTAGGTTAGGTTAGGTTAGGTTAGGTTAGGTTAGGTTAGGTTAGGTTAGGTTAGGTTAGGTTAGGTTAGGTTAGGTTAGGTTAGGTTAGGTTAGGTTAGGTTAGGTTAGGTTAGGTTAGGTTAGGTTAGGTTAGGTTAGGTTAGGTTAGGTTAGGTTAGGTTAGGTTAGGTTAGGTTAGGTTAGGTTAGGTTAGGTTAGGTTAGGTTAGGTTAGGTTAGGTTAGGTTAGGTTAGGTTAGGTTAGGTTAGGTTAGGTTAGGTTAGGTTAGGTTAGGTTAGGTTAGGTTAGGTTAGGTTAGGTTAGGTTAGGTTAGGTTAGGTTAGGTTAGGTTAGGTTAGGTTAGGTTAGGTTAGGTTAGGTTAGGTTAGGTTAGGTTAGGTTAGGTTAGGTTAGGTTAGGTTAGGTTAGGTTAGGTTAGGTTAGGTTAGGTTAGGTTAGGTTAGGTTAGGTTAGGTTAGGTTAGGTTAGGTTAGGTTAGGTTAGGTTAGGTTAGGTTAGGTTAGGTTAGGTTAGGTTAGGTTAGGTTAGGTTAGGTTAGGTTAGGTTAGGTTAGGTTAGGTTAGGTTAGGTTAGGTTAGGTTAGGTTAGGTTAGGTTAGGTTAGGTTAGGTTAGGTTAGGTTAGGTTAGGTTAGGTTAGGTTAGGTTAGGTTAGGTTAGGTTAGGTTAGGTTAGGTTAGGTTAGGTTAGGTTAGGTTAGGTTAGGTTAGGTTAGGTTAGGTTAGGTTAGGTTAGGTTAGGTTAGGTTAGGTTAGGTTAGGTTAGGTTAGGTTAGGTTAGGTTAGGTTAGGTTAGGTTAGGTTAGGTTAGGTTAGGTTAGGTTAGGTTAGGTTAGGTTAGGTTAGGTTAGGTTAGGTTAGGTTAGGTTAGGTTAGGTTAGGTTAGGTTAGGTTAGGTTAGGTTAGGTTAGGTTAGGTTAGGTTAGGTTAGGTTAGGTTAGGTTAGGTTAGGTTAGGTTAGGTTAGGTTAGGTTAGGTTAGGTTAGGTTAGGTTAGGTTAGGTTAGGTTAGGTTAGGTTAGGTTAGGTTAGGTTAGGTTAGGTTAGGTTAGGTTAGGTTAGGTTAGGTTAGGTTAGGTTAGGTTAGGTTAGGTTAGGTTAGGTTAGGTTAGGTTAGGTTAGGTTAGGTTAGGTTAGGTTAGGTTAGGTTAGGTTAGGTTAGGTTAGGTTAGGTTAGGTTAGGTTAGGTTAGGTTAGGTTAGGTTAGGTTAGGTTAGGTTAGGTTAGGTTAGGTTAGGTTAGGTTAGGTTAGGTTAGGTTAGGTAGGTTAGGTTAGGTTAGGTTAGGTTAGGTTAGGTTAGGTTAGGTTAGGTTAGGTTAGGTTAGGTTAGGTTAGGTTAGGTTAGGTTAGGTTAGGTTAGGTTAGGTTAGGTTAGGTTAGGTTAGGTTAGGTTAGGTTAGGTTAGGTTAGGTTAGGTTAGGTTAGGTTAGGTTAGGTTAGGTTAGGTTAGGTTAGGTTAGGTTAGGTTAGGTTAGGTTAGGTTAGGTTAGGTTAGGTTAGGTTAGGTTAGGTTAGGTTAGGTTAGGTTAGGTTAGGTTAGGTTAGGTTAGGTTAGGTTAGGTTAGGTTAGGTTAGGTTAGGTTAGGTTAGGTTAGGTTAGGTTAGGTTAGGTTAGGTTAGGTTAGGTTAGGTTAGGTTAGGTTAGGTTAGGTTAGGTTAGGTTAGGTTAGGTTAGGTTAGGTTAGGTTAGGTTAGGTTAGGTTAGGTTAGGTTAGGTTAGGTTAGGTTAGGTTAGGTTAGGTTAGGTTAGGTTAGGTTAGGTTAGGTTAGGTTAGGTTAGGTTAGGTTAGGTTAGGTTAGGTTAGGTTAGGTTAGGTTAGGTTAGGTTAGGTTAGGTTAGGTTAGGTTAGGTTAGGTTAGGTTAGGTTAGGTTAGGTTAGGTTAGGTTAGGTTAGGTTAGGTTAGGTTAGGTTAGGTTAGGTTAGGTTAGGTTAGGTTAGGTTAGGTTAGGTTAGGTTAGGTTAGGTTAGGTTAGGTTAGGTTAGGTTAGGTTAGGTTAGGTTAGGTTAGGTTAGGTTAGGTTAGGTTAGGTTAGGTTAGGTTAGGTTAGGTTAGGTTAGGTTAGGTTAGGTTAGGTTAGGTTAGGTTAGGTTAGGTTAGGTTAGGTAGGTTAGGTTAGGTTAGGTTAGGTTAGGTTAGGTTAGGTTAGGTTAGGTTAGGTTAGGTTAGGTTAGGTTAGGTTAGGTTAGGTTAGGTTAGGTTAGGTTAGGTTAGGTTAGGTTAGGTTAGGTTAGGTTAGGTTAGGTTAGGTTAGGTTAGGTTAGGTTAGGTTAGGTTAGGTTAGGTTAGGTTAGGTTAGGTTAGGTTAGGTTAGGTTAGGTTAGGTTAGGTTAGGTTAGGTTAGGTTAGGTTAGGTTAGGTTAGGTTAGGTTAGGTTAGGTTAGGTTAGGTTAGGTTAGGTTAGGTTAGGTTAGGTTAGGTTAGGTTAGGTTAGGTTAGGTTAGGTTAGGTTAGGTTAGGTTAGGTTAGGTTAGGTTAGGTTAGGTTAGGTTAGGTTAGGTTAGGTTAGGTTAGGTTAGGTTAGGTTAGGTTAGGTTAGGTTAGGTTAGGTTAGGTTAGGTTAGGTTAGGTTAGGTTAGGTTAGGTTAGGTTAGGTTAGGTTAGGTTAGGTTAGGTTAGGTTAGGTTAGGTTAGGTTAGGTTAGGTTAGGTTAGGTTAGGTTAGGTTAGGTTAGGTTAGGTTAGGTTAGGTTAGGTTAGGTTAGGTTAGGTTAGGTTAGGTTAGGTTAGGTTAGGTTAGGTTAGGTTAGGTTAGGTTAGGTTAGGTTAGGTTAGGTTAGGTTAGGTTAGGTTAGGTTAGGTTAGGTTAGGTTAGGTTAGGTTAGGTTAGGTTAGGTTAGGTTAGGTTAGGTTAGGTTAGGTTAGGTTAGGTTAGGTTAGGTTAGGTTAGGTTAGGTTAGGTTAGGTTAGGTTAGGTTAGGTTAGGTTAGGTTAGGTTAGGTTAGGTTAGGTTAGGTTAGGTTAGGTTAGGTTAGGTTAGGTTAGGTTAGGTTAGGTTAGGTTAGGTTAGGTTAGGTTAGGTTAGGTTAGGTTAGGTTAGGTTAGGTTAGGTTAGGTTAGGTTAGGTTAGGTTAGGTTAGGTTAGGTTAGGTTAGGTTAGGTTAGGTTAGGTTAGGTTAGGTTAGGTTAGGTTAGGTTAGGTTAGGTTAGGTTAGGTTAGGTTAGGTTAGGTTAGGTTAGGTTAGGTTAGGTTAGGTTAGGTTAGGTTAGGTTAGGTTAGGTTAGGTTAGGTTAGGTTAGGTTAGGTTAGGTTAGGTTAGGTTAGGTTAGGTTAGGTTAGGTTAGGTTAGGTTAGGTTAGGTTAGGTTAGGTTAGGTTAGGTTAGGTTAGGTTAGGTTAGGTTAGGTTAGGTTAGGTTAGGTTAGGTTAGGTTAGGTTAGGTTAGGTTAGGTTAGGTTAGGTTAGGTTAGGTTAGGTTAGGTTAGGTTAGGTTAGGTTAGGTTAGGTTAGGTTAGGTTAGGTTAGGTTAGGTTAGGTTAGGTTAGGTTAGGTTAGGTTAGGTTAGGTTAGGTTAGGTTAGGTTAGGTTAGGTTAGGTTAGGTTAGGTTAGGTTAGGTTAGGTTAGGTTAGGTTAGGTTAGGTTAGGTTAGGTTAGGTTAGGTTAGGTTAGGTTAGGTTAGGTTAGGTTAGGTTAGGTTAGGTTAGGTTAGGTTAGGTTAGGTTAGGTTAGGTTAGGTTAGGTTAGGTTAGGTTAGGTTAGGTTAGGTTAGGTTAGGTTAGGTTAGGTTAGGTTAGGTTAGGTTAGGTTAGGTTAGGTTAGGTTAGGTTAGGTTAGGTTAGGTTAGGTTAGGTTAGGTTAGGTTAGGTTAGGTTAGGTTAGGTTAGGTTAGGTTAGGTTAGGTTAGGTTAGGTTAGGTTAGGTTAGGTTAGGTTAGGTTAGGTTAGGTTAGGTTAGGTTAGGTTAGGTTAGGTTAGGTTAGGTTAGGTTAGGTTAGGTTAGGTTAGGTTAGGTTAGGTTAGGTTAGGTTAGGTTAGGTTAGGTTAGGTTAGGTTAGGTTAGGTTAGGTTAGGTTAGGTTAGGTTAGGTTAGGTTAGGTTAGGTTAGGTTAGGTTAGGTTAGGTTAGGTTAGGTTAGGTTAGGTTAGGTTAGGTTAGGTTAGGTTAGGTTAGGTTAGGTTAGGTTAGGTTAGGTTAGGTTAGGTTAGGTTAGGTTAGGTTAGGTTAGGTTAGGTTAGGTTAGGTTAGGTTAGGTTAGGTTAGGTTAGGTTAGGTTAGGTTAGGTTAGGTTAGGTTAGGTTAGGTTAGGTTAGGTTAGGTTAGGTTAGGTTAGGTTAGGTTAGGTTAGGTTAGGTTAGGTTAGGTTAGGTTAGGTTAGGTTAGGTTAGGTTAGGTTAGGTTAGGTTAGGTTAGGTTAGGTTAGGTTAGGTTAGGTTAGGTTAGGTTAGGTTAGGTTAGGTTAGGTTAGGTTAGGTTAGGTTAGGTTAGGTTAGGTTAGGTTAGGTTAGGTTAGGTTAGGTTAGGTTAGGTTAGGTTAGGTTAGGTTAGGTTAGGTTAGGTTAGGTTAGGTTAGGTTAGGTTAGGTTAGGTTAGGTTAGGTTAGGTTAGGTTAGGTTAGGTTAGGTTAGGTTAGGTTAGGTTAGGTTAGGTTAGGTTAGGTTAGGTTAGGTTAGGTTAGGTTAGGTTAGGTTAGGTTAGGTTAGGTTAGGTTAGGTTAGGTTAGGTTAGGTTAGGTTAGGTTAGGTTAGGTTAGGTTAGGTTAGGTTAGGTTAGGTTAGGTTAGGTTAGGTTAGGTTAGGTTAGGTTAGGTTAGGTTAGGTTAGGTTAGGTTAGGTTAGGTTAGGTTAGGTTAGGTTAGGTTAGGTTAGGTTAGGTTAGGTTAGGTTAGGTTAGGTTAGGTTAGGTTAGGTTAGGTTAGGTTAGGTTAGGTTAGGTTAGGTTAGGTTAGGTTAGGTTAGGTTAGGTTAGGTTAGGTTAGGTTAGGTTAGGTTAGGTTAGGTTAGGTTAGGTTAGGTTAGGTTAGGTTAGGTTAGGTTAGGTTAGGTTAGGTTAGGTTAGGTTAGGTTAGGTTAGGTTAGGTTAGGTTAGGTTAGGTTAGGTTAGGTTAGGTTAGGTTAGGTTAGGTTAGGTTAGGTTAGGTTAGGTTAGGTTAGGTTAGGTTAGGTTAGGTTAGGTTAGGTTAGGTTAGGTTAGGTTAGGTTAGGTTAGGTTAGGTTAGGTTAGGTTAGGTTAGGTTAGGTTAGGTTAGGTTAGGTTAGGTTAGGTTAGGTTAGGTTAGGTTAGGTTAGGTTAGGTTAGGTTAGGTTAGGTTAGGTTAGGTTAGGTTAGGTTAGGTTAGGTTAGGTTAGGTTAGGTTAGGTTAGGTTAGGTTAGGTTAGGTTAGGTTAGGTTAGGTTAGGTTAGGTTAGGTTAGGTTAGGTTAGGTTAGGTTAGGTTAGGTTAGGTTAGGTTAGGTTAGGTTAGGTTAGGTTAGGTTAGGTTAGGTTAGGTTAGGTTAGGTTAGGTTAGGTTAGGTTAGGTTAGGTTAGGTTAGGTTAGGTTAGGTTAGGTTAGGTTAGGTTAGGTTAGGTTAGGTTAGGTTAGGTTAGGTTAGGTTAGGTTAGGTTAGGTTAGGTTAGGTTAGGTTAGGTTAGGTTAGGTTAGGTTAGGTTAGGTTAGGTTAGGTTAGGTTAGGTTAGGTTAGGTTAGGTTAGGTTAGGTTAGGTTAGGTTAGGTTAGGTTAGGTTAGGTTAGGTTAGGTTAGGTTAGGTTAGGTTAGGTTAGGTTAGGTTAGGTTAGGTTAGGTTAGGTTAGGTTAGGTTAGGTTAGGTTAGGTTAGGTTAGGTTAGGTTAGGTTAGGTTAGGTTAGGTTAGGTTAGGTTAGGTTAGGTTAGGTTAGGTTAGGTTAGGTTAGGTTAGGTTAGGTTAGGTTAGGTTAGGTTAGGTTAGGTTAGGTTAGGTTAGGTTAGGTTAGGTTAGGTTAGGTTAGGTTAGGTTAGGTTAGGTTAGGTTAGGTTAGGTTAGGTTAGGTTAGGTTAGGTTAGGTTAGGTTAGGTTAGGTTAGGTTAGGTTAGGTTAGGTTAGGTTAGGTTAGGTTAGGTTAGGTTAGGTTAGGTTAGGTTAGGTTAGGTTAGGTTAGGTTAGGTTAGGTTAGGTTAGGTTAGGTTAGGTTAGGTTAGGTTAGGTTAGGTTAGGTTAGGTTAGGTTAGGTTAGGTTAGGTTAGGTTAGGTTAGGTTAGGTTAGGTTAGGTTAGGTTAGGTTAGGTTAGGTTAGGTTAGGTTAGGTTAGGTTAGGTTAGGTTAGGTTAGGTTAGGTTAGGTTAGGTTAGGTTAGGTTAGGTTAGGTTAGGTTAGGTTAGGTTAGGTTAGGTTAGGTTAGGTTAGGTTAGGTTAGGTTAGGTTAGGTTAGGTTAGGTTAGGTTAGGTTAGGTTAGGTTAGGTTAGGTTAGGTTAGGTTAGGTTAGGTTAGGTTAGGTTAGGTTAGGTTAGGTTAGGTTAGGTTAGGTTAGGTTAGGTTAGGTTAGGTTAGGTTAGGTTAGGTTAGGTTAGGTTAGGTTAGGTTAGGTTAGGTTAGGTTAGGTTAGGTTAGGTTAGGTTAGGTTAGGTTAGGTTAGGTTAGGTTAGGTTAGGTTAGGTTAGGTTAGGTTAGGTTAGGTTAGGTTAGGTTAGGTTAGGTTAGGTTAGGTTAGGTTAGGTTAGGTTAGGTTAGGTTAGGTTAGGTTAGGTTAGGTTAGGTTAGGTTAGGTTAGGTTAGGTTAGGTTAGGTTAGGTTAGGTTAGGTTAGGTTAGGTTAGGTTAGGTTAGGTTAGGTTAGGTTAGGTTAGGTTAGGTTAGGTTAGGTTAGGTTAGGTTAGGTTAGGTTAGGTTAGGTTAGGTTAGGTTAGGTTAGGTTAGGTTAGGTTAGGTTAGGTTAGGTTAGGTTAGGTTAGGTTAGGTTAGGTTAGGTTAGGTTAGGTTAGGTTAGGTTAGGTTAGGTTAGGTTAGGTTAGGTTAGGTTAGGTTAGGTTAGGTTAGGTTAGGTTAGGTTAGGTTAGGTTAGGTTAGGTTAGGTTAGGTTAGGTTAGGTTAGGTTAGGTTAGGTTAGGTTAGGTTAGGTTAGGTTAGGTTAGGTTAGGTTAGGTTAGGTTAGGTTAGGTTAGGTTAGGTTAGGTTAGGTTAGGTTAGGTTAGGTTAGGTTAGGTTAGGTTAGGTTAGGTTAGGTTAGGTTAGGTTAGGTTAGGTTAGGTTAGGTTAGGTTAGGTTAGGTTAGGTTAGGTTAGGTTAGGTTAGGTTAGGTTAGGTTAGGTTAGGTTAGGTTAGGTTAGGTTAGGTTAGGTTAGGTTAGGTTAGGTTAGGTTAGGTTAGGTTAGGTTAGGTTAGGTTAGGTTAGGTTAGGTTAGGTTAGGTTAGGTTAGGTTAGGTTAGGTTAGGTTAGGTTAGGTTAGGTTAGGTTAGGTTAGGTTAGGTTAGGTTAGGTTAGGTTAGGTTAGGTTAGGTTAGGTTAGGTTAGGTTAGGTTAGGTTAGGTTAGGTTAGGTTAGGTTAGGTTAGGTTAGGTTAGGTTAGGTTAGGTTAGGTTAGGTTAGGTTAGGTTAGGTTAGGTTAGGTTAGGTTAGGTTAGGTTAGGTTAGGTTAGGTTAGGTTAGGTTAGGTTAGGTTAGGTTAGGTTAGGTTAGGTTAGGTTAGGTTAGGTTAGGTTAGGTTAGGTTAGGTTAGGTTAGGTTAGGTTAGGTTAGGTTAGGTTAGGTTAGGTTAGGTTAGGTTAGGTTAGGTTAGGTTAGGTTAGGTTAGGTTAGGTTAGGTTAGGTTAGGTTAGGTTAGGTTAGGTTAGGTTAGGTTAGGTTAGGTTAGGTTAGGTTAGGTTAGGTTAGGTTAGGTTAGGTTAGGTTAGGTTAGGTTAGGTTAGGTTAGGTTAGGTTAGGTTAGGTTAGGTTAGGTTAGGTTAGGTTAGGTTAGGTTAGGTTAGGTTAGGTTAGGTTAGGTTAGGTTAGGTTAGGTTAGGTTAGGTTAGGTTAGGTTAGGTTAGGTTAGGTTAGGTTAGGTTAGGTTAGGTTAGGTTAGGTTAGGTTAGGTTAGGTTAGGTTAGGTTAGGTTAGGTTAGGTTAGGTTAGGTTAGGTTAGGTTAGGTTAGGTTAGGTTAGGTTAGGTTAGGTTAGGTTAGGTTAGGTTAGGTTAGGTTAGGTTAGGTTAGGTTAGGTTAGGTTAGGTTAGGTTAGGTTAGGTTAGGTTAGGTTAGGTTAGGTTAGGTTAGGTTAGGTTAGGTTAGGTTAGGTTAGGTTAGGTTAGGTTAGGTTAGGTTAGGTTAGGTTAGGTTAGGTTAGGTTAGGTTAGGTTAGGTTAGGTTAGGTTAGGTTAGGTTAGGTTAGGTTAGGTTAGGTTAGGTTAGGTTAGGTTAGGTTAGGTTAGGTTAGGTTAGGTTAGGTTAGGTTAGGTTAGGTTAGGTTAGGTTAGGTTAGGTTAGGTTAGGTTAGGTTAGGTTAGGTTAGGTTAGGTTAGGTTAGGTTAGGTTAGGTTAGGTTAGGTTAGGTTAGGTTAGGTTAGGTTAGGTTAGGTTAGGTTAGGTTAGGTTAGGTTAGGTTAGGTTAGGTTAGGTTAGGTTAGGTTAGGTTAGGTTAGGTTAGGTTAGGTTAGGTTAGGTTAGGTTAGGTTAGGTTAGGTTAGGTTAGGTTAGGTTAGGTTAGGTTAGGTTAGGTTAGGTTAGGTTAGGTTAGGTTAGGTTAGGTTAGGTTAGGTTAGGTTAGGTTAGGTTAGGTTAGGTTAGGTTAGGTTAGGTTAGGTTAGGTTAGGTTAGGTTAGGTTAGGTTAGGTTAGGTTAGGTTAGGTTAGGTTAGGTTAGGTTAGGTTAGGTTAGGTTAGGTTAGGTTAGGTTAGGTTAGGTTAGGTTAGGTTAGGTTAGGTTAGGTTAGGTTAGGTTAGGTTAGGTTAGGTTAGGTTAGGTTAGGTTAGGTTAGGTTAGGTTAGGTTAGGTTAGGTTAGGTTAGGTTAGGTTAGGTTAGGTTAGGTTAGGTTAGGTTAGGTTAGGTTAGGATAGGTTAGGTTAGGTTAGGTTAGGTTAGGTTAGGTTAGGTTAGGTTAGGTTAGGTTAGGTTAGGTTAGGTTAGGTTAGGTTAGGTTAGGTTAGGT
>OX402555.1:20305575-20314202 GCA_948098915.1 Lampropteryx suffumata | reverse complement strand
CTAACCTAACCTAACCTAACCTAACCTAACCTAACCTAACCTAACCTAACCTAACCTAACCTAACCTAACCTAACCTAACCTAACCTAACCTAACCTAACCTAACCTAACCTAACCTAACCTAACCTAACCTAACCTAACCTAACCTAACCTAACCTAACCTAACCTACCTAACCTAACCTAACCTAACCTACCTAACCTAACCTAACCTAACCTAACCTAACCTAACCTAACCTAACCTAACCTAACCTAACCTAACCTAACCTAACCTAACCTAACCTAACCTAACCTAACCTAACCTAACCTAACCTAACCTAACCTAACCTAACCTAACTAACCTAACCTAACCTAACCTAACCTAACCTAACCTAACCTAACCTAACCTAACCTAACCTAACTAACCTAACCTAACCTAACCTAACCTAACCTAACCTAACCTAACCTAACCTAACCTAACCTAACCTAACCTAACCTAACCTAACCTAACCTAACCTAACCTAACCTAACCTAACCTAACCTAACCTAACCTAACCTAACCTAACCTAACCTAACCTAACCTAACCTAACCTAACCTAACCTAACCTAACCTAACCTAACCTAACCTAACCTAACCTAACCTAACCTAACCTAACTAACCTAACCTAACCTAACCTAACCTAACCTAACCTAACCTAACCTAACCTAACCTAACCTAACCTAACCTAACCTAACCTAACCTAACCTAACCTAACCTAACCTAACCTAACCTAACCTAACCTAACCTAACCTAACCTAACCTAACCTAACCTAACCTAACCTAACCTAACCTAACCTAACCTAACCTAACCTAACCTAACCTAACCTACCTAACCTAACCTAACCTAACCTAACCTAACCTAACCTAACCTAACCTAACCTAACCTAACCTAACCTAACCTAACCTAACCTAACCTAACCTAACCTAACCTAACCTAACCTAACCTAACCTAACCTAACCTAACCTAACCTAACCTAACCTAACCTAACCTAACCTAACCTAACCTAACCTAACCTAACCTAACCTAACCTAACCTAACCTAACCTAACCTAACCTAACCTAACCTAACCTAACCTAACCTAACCTAACCTAACCTAACCTAACCTAACCTAACCTAACCTAACCTAACCTAACCTAACCTAACCTAACCTAACCTAACCTAACCTAACCTAACCTAACCTAACCTAACCTAACCTAACCTAACCTAACCTAACCTAACCTAACCTAACCTAACCTAACCTAACCTAACCTAACCTAACCTAACCTAACCTAACCTAACCTAACCTAACCTAACCTAACCTAACCTAACCTAACCTAACCTAACCTAACCTAACCTAACCTAACCTAACCTAACCTAACCTAACCTAACCTAACCTAACCTAACCTAACCTAACCTAACCTAACCTAACCTAACCTAACCTAACCTAACCTAACCTAACCTAACCTAACCTAACCTAACCTAACCTAACCTAACCTAACCTAACCTAACCTAACCTAACCTAACCTAACCTAACCTAACCTAACCTAACCTAACCTAACCTAACCTAACCTAACCTAACCTAACCTAACCTAACCTAACCTAACCTAACCTAACCTAACCTAACCTAACCTAACCTAACCTAACCTAACCTAACCTAACCTAACCTAACCTAACCTAACCTAACCTAACCTAACCTAACCTAACCTAACCTAACCTAACCTAACCTAACCTAACCTAACCTAACCTAACCTAACCTAACCTAACCTAACCTAACCTAACCTAACCTAACCTAACCTAACCTAACCTAACCTAACCTAACCTAACCTAACCTAACCTAACCTAACCTAACCTAACCTAACCTAACCTAACCTAACCTAACCTAACCTAACCTAACCTAACCTAACCTAACCTAACCTAACCTAACCTAACCTAACCTAACCTAACCTAACCTAACCTAACCTAACCTAACCTAACCTAACCTAACCTAACCTAACCTAACCTAACCTAACCTAACCTAACCTAACCTAACCTAACCTAACCTAACCTAACCTAACCTAACCTAACCTAACCTAACCTAACCTAACCTAACCTAACCTAACCTAACCTAACCTAACCTAACCTAACCTAACCTAACCTAACCTAACCTAACCTAACCTAACCTAACCTAACCTAACCTAACCTAACCTAACCTAACCTAACCTAACCTAACCTAACCTAACCTAACCTAACCTAACCTAACCTAACCTAACCTAACCTAACCTAACCTAACCTAACCTAACCTAACCTAACCTAACCTAACCTAACCTAACCTAACCTAACCTAACCTAACCTAACCTAACCTAACCTAACCTAACCTAACCTAACCTAACCTAACCTAACCTAACCTAACCTAACCTAACCTAACCTAACCTAACCTAACCTAACCTAACCTAACCTAACCTAACCTAACCTAACCTAACCTAACCTAACCTAACCTAACCTAACCTAACCTAACCTAACCTAACCTAACCTAACCTAACCTAACCTAACCTAACCTAACCTAACCTAACCTAACCTAACCTAACCTAACCTAACCTAACCTAACCTAACCTAACCTAACCTAACCTAACCTAACCTAACCTAACCTAACCTAACCTAACCTAACCTAACCTAACCTAACCTAACCTAACCTAACCTAACCTAACCTAACCTAACCTAACCTAACCTAACCTAACCTAACCTAACCTAACCTAACCTAACCTAACCTAACCTAACCTAACCTAACCTAACCTAACCTAACCTAACCTAACCTAACCTAACCTAACCTAACCTAACCTAACCTAACCTAACCTAACCTAACCTAACCTAACCTAACCTAACCTAACCTAACCTAACCTAACCTAACCTAACCTAACCTAACCTAACCTAACCTAACCTAACCTAACCTAACCTAACCTAACCTAACCTAACCTAACCTAACCTAACCTAACCTAACCTAACCTAACCTAACCTAACCTAACCTAACCTAACCTAACCTAACCTAACCTAACCTAACCTAACCTAACCTAACCTAACCTAACCTAACCTAACCTAACCTAACCTAACCTAACCTAACCTAACCTAACCTAACCTAACCTAACCTAACCTAACCTAACCTAACCTAACCTAACCTAACCTAACCTAACCTAACCTAACCTAACCTAACCTAACCTAACCTAACCTAACCTAACCTAACCTAACCTAACCTAACCTAACCTAACCTAACCTAACCTAACCTAACCTAACCTAACCTAACCTAACCTAACCTAACCTAACCTAACCTAACCTAACCTAACCTAACCTAACCTAACCTAACCTAACCTAACCTAACCTAACCTAACCTAACCTAACCTAACCTAACCTAACCTAACCTAACCTAACCTAACCTAACCTAACCTAACCTAACCTAACCTAACCTAACCTAACCTAACCTAACCTAACCTAACCTAACCTAACCTAACCTAACCTAACCTAACCTAACCTAACCTAACCTAACCTAACCTAACCTAACCTAACCTAACCTAACCTAACCTAACCTAACCTAACCTAACCTAACCTAACCTAACCTAACCTAACCTAACCTAACCTAACCTAACCTAACCTAACCTAACCTAACCTAACCTAACCTAACCTAACCTAACCTAACCTAACCTAACCTAACCTAACCTAACCTAACCTAACCTAACCTAACCTAACCTAACCTAACCTAACCTAACCTAACCTAACCTAACCTAACCTAACCTAACCTAACCTAACCTAACCTAACCTAACCTAACCTAACCTAACCTAACCTAACCTAACCTAACCTAACCTAACCTAACCTAACCTAACCTAACCTAACCTAACCTAACCTAACCTAACCTAACCTAACCTAACCTAACCTAACCTAACCTAACCTAACCTAACCTAACCTAACCTAACCTAACCTAACCTAACCTAACCTAACCTAACCTAACCTAACCTAACCTAACCTAACCTAACCTAACCTAACCTAACCTAACCTAACCTAACCTAACCTAACCTAACCTAACCTAACCTAACCTAACCTAACCTAACCTAACCTAACCTAACCTAACCTAACCTAACCTAACCTAACCTAACCTAACCTAACCTAACCTAACCTAACCTAACCTAACCTAACCTAACCTAACCTAACCTAACCTAACCTAACCTAACCTAACCTAACCTAACCTAACCTAACCTAACCTAACCTAACCTAACCTAACCTAACCTAACCTAACCTAACCTAACCTAACCTAACCTAACCTAACCTAACCTAACCTAACCTAACCTAACCTAACCTAACCTAACCTAACCTAACCTAACCTAACCTAACCTAACCTAACCTAACCTAACCTAACCTAACCTAACCTAACCTAACCTAACCTAACCTAACCTAACCTAACCTAACCTAACCTAACCTAACCTAACCTAACCTAACCTAACCTAACCTAACCTAACCTAACCTAACCTAACCTAACCTAACCTAACCTAACCTAACCTAACCTAACCTAACCTAACCTAACCTAACCTAACCTAACCTAACCTAACCTAACCTAACCTAACCTAACCTAACCTAACCTAACCTAACCTAACCTAACCTAACCTAACCTAACCTAACCTAACCTAACCTAACCTAACCTAACCTAACCTAACCTAACCTAACCTAACCTAACCTAACCTAACCTAACCTAACCTAACCTAACCTAACCTAACCTAACCTAACCTAACCTAACCTAACCTAACCTAACCTAACCTAACCTAACCTAACCTAACCTAACCTAACCTAACCTAACCTAACCTAACCTAACCTAACCTAACCTAACCTAACCTAACCTAACCTAACCTAACCTAACCTAACCTAACCTAACCTAACCTAACCTAACCTAACCTAACCTAACCTAACCTAACCTAACCTAACCTAACCTAACCTAACCTAACCTAACCTAACCTAACCTAACCTAACCTAACCTAACCTAACCTAACCTAACCTAACCTAACCTAACCTAACCTAACCTAACCTAACCTAACCTAACCTAACCTAACCTAACCTAACCTAACCTAACCTAACCTAACCTAACCTAACCTAACCTAACCTAACCTAACCTAACCTAACCTAACCTAACCTAACCTAACCTAACCTAACCTAACCTAACCTAACCTAACCTAACCTAACCTAACCTAACCTAACCTAACCTAACCTAACCTAACCTAACCTAACCTAACCTAACCTAACCTAACCTAACCTAACCTAACCTAACCTAACCTAACCTAACCTAACCTAACCTAACCTAACCTAACCTAACCTAACCTAACCTAACCTAACCTAACCTAACCTAACCTAACCTAACCTAACCTAACCTAACCTAACCTAACCTAACCTAACCTAACCTAACCTAACCTAACCTAACCTAACCTAACCTAACCTAACCTAACCTAACCTAACCTAACCTAACCTAACCTAACCTAACCTAACCTAACCTAACCTAACCTAACCTAACCTAACCTAACCTAACCTAACCTAACCTAACCTAACCTAACCTAACCTAACCTAACCTAACCTAACCTAACCTAACCTAACCTAACCTAACCTAACCTAACCTAACCTAACCTAACCTAACCTAACCTAACCTAACCTAACCTAACCTAACCTAACCTAACCTAACCTAACCTAACCTAACCTAACCTAACCTAACCTAACCTAACCTAACCTAACCTAACCTAACCTAACCTAACCTAACCTAACCTAACCTAACCTAACCTAACCTAACCTAACCTAACCTAACCTAACCTAACCTAACCTAACCTAACCTAACCTAACCTAACCTAACCTAACCTAACCTAACCTAACCTAACCTAACCTAACCTAACCTAACCTAACCTAACCTAACCTAACCTAACCTAACCTAACCTAACCTAACCTAACCTAACCTAACCTAACCTAACCTAACCTAACCTAACCTAACCTAACCTAACCTAACCTAACCTAACCTAACCTAACCTAACCTAACCTAACCTAACCTAACCTAACCTAACCTAACCTAACCTAACCTAACCTAACCTAACCTAACCTAACCTAACCTAACCTAACCTAACCTAACCTAACCTAACCTAACCTAACCTAACCTAACCTAACCTAACCTAACCTAACCTAACCTAACCTAACCTAACCTAACCTAACCTAACCTAACCTAACCTAACCTAACCTAACCTAACCTAACCTAACCTAACCTAACCTAACCTAACCTAACCTAACCTAACCTAACCTAACCTAACCTAACCTAACCTAACCTAACCTAACCTAACCTAACCTAACCTAACCTAACCGAGTCCAGCTCCTGGCGCCTCCAAAACCGGCGAGTAAAAGAGCTACCTCGCGCCCGGAAAACCAAAGTTGTAGTATAAAGTGCTCCAAAATACCCGGGTCATACACCAAAAGTTGCGGAGAGAGAAGGCGCACACGCTTGTGAAAACCGCGCCGCTCCTAGTGTTGTGACCACGGAGTTATCCGTGTTAAAGTGGTTTTTGTGAAAGCTCTAAACTTCAAAGTGAAATTCTGAAGAAACTACAGCGGTGACCCAGGTTTTTTATACCACGGCTAGAAGCGTCCTGCGAAGCCCTTTCAGGCAACACCATCTCCTGAAAATTTCCACGCAGGACGGCTGGGTTATCGCCAAAAAAACAACATTCACGTGGTCACAAGGTCACTGAACCAGTGACCTTTTGGCATATCTGACCACGCCACCTTGAAGAGGACGCTGAGAAGACCAGGGAGGCACCTTTGGCGGATTCCTAAGATAAGTTTAGGTTAAGTTGTAGGTATTTTAGTTTTTTGCGGTTGTAGTCTAGATTGTTATTCATTTTAAAATAGATTAGCAGTGACGACCTAGGTCAAAATTTTGTGGTTAGGTCGTGCACATTTAGCACTATAGGATTATATAAATTTCAGATTTTTGTCGCATCAGCGCGCGAGAATATTTTAGATTAAAGTAGTTTACCAACCGCAAAAAGCTAAAATTTTTTAGGACGTGTAACTTAAAAGGGGTCAAGTTTAGGCTATTTGGAACCACACCATTAGCCTTGTAATAGTTTCTACTAGCCGTAAGAAACAAAAAAAATCATTATATAGGACAAAAATCTATTTTTAGATCCGACCTACCTACCTCTACCTACCTCTCGCAGCCTATATTTCGTAAACGGTAGGGGTTAGGCCATTTTTGACCGCACACGTAGATCCCAAAAACGTTCTACTATACTGAGAGGAGAAAAAATTTTTTGCGTACAAAATTGTACAGGAAACGAAAAAGAAAAATCGTAAATCGCAAAAAAAAAATAACCGACTGCGATAGGCTGTGCCTACATAAAACTTAAATTTTTAACTGTGCTTATTTTAGGGTAAATTTGACATTTTTATTTTGTGTTTGTTTGTGTTTTAAAAATTTTTTATTGAAAATTTTAATTACTTTAGTTTTATTGTGTATGACATTTTATTTAATTTGACATTGGTTTTTTTATTGTTTTAATCTAATTCTGACAGTTCTTGAACTTTACATTTTTTCTGATTTCGTACACTTTTTGTACAAAGTTACAAGACTCTTATTATCTTTTTGCATTTTCATTTTATTTAAATAATTTTGTCTATGACTATCGAAATCTGTCCTTTGTCATTTTAACTTGTGTTGTCTTATGTGTTCTTTGTTGTGTGACCGCTTTTAATTCAGTCAGTAGCTTATATTTTAGTAAATTTAAATTTTAAAGAACTTGACCTATATACCACTTTCAGAGTTGCAATATTTATACTCTTTGGTATATTTATTTTATTAATTTGTCAATAATTTTACTGTTTCTTTTGTGTTGACACTGTTCGTTACTGACTGATCATTACCATTAAAATGGTTGCCGTTCGCACCCCAACCGTGCCAAAGAAGAGCACCAAATCCCCCGTTCAAACGGAGAGGGCCGGACCATCGGGTCCCTCCACGACATCAGCCTCGAGTAGAGTAAGACTCAGCATTGACAAACTCGAGGCAGCCGGAACACATGCGCCGCTGCGGCTTTCCACCACGCCAAAGAGGCCTGCCGATGATTTGACCAGGACGAAGCTAAAGCTGGTGCTCCCGCAAACGACCAGAGTAGAGCGGAGCCCACCTACAGCACCGGTCAAATCAAAACCAATCGACAGAAAAACCGAAGCGGAAGCATGTGTTAAAGAGATAGGCAGACAGCTCGATAAGACTCGAAACATGAACGGGATGATCAAGAAGGAAATCCTGATAATAACTGACCGGCTCTTCCAGCTGGTCAAAGAATCTGATCTAATCAAGAGGTCGAGACCGTCACTACCCCCAGCAGCACAGAGCACCTCGGCAGAAATAGGGACGCAGACCGACGCGACGACCACTCCAAAAGAGAACCACCAAACTCTGGTGAAGGCGGATATGGACTGCTTCTCCAAACGCCTATTTGAGCGATTGGAGGAGCAAGCCCATCTCATAGCGGAGAACACCCAGAGAATGGTGGACCTCCAAGAAACAGTGGAAAGGCAAGACAGACCATCGTACGCCAGTGTCGCGGGGCTCCCTAAGAAGTCACAGATAGACAGAACGGCGCTCCA
>OX402555.1:20278075-20300575 GCA_948098915.1 Lampropteryx suffumata | reverse complement strand
AACCTAACCTAACCTAACCTAACCTAACCTAACCTAACCTAACCTAACCTAACCTAACCTAACCTAACCTAACCTAACCTAACCTAACCTAACCTAACCTAACCTAACCTAACCTAACCTAACCTAACCTAACCTAACCTAACCTAACCTAACCTAACCTAACCTAACCTAACCTAACCTAACCTAACCTAACCTAACCTAACCTAACCTAACCTAACCTAACCTAACCTAACCTAACCTAACCTAACCTAACCTAACCTAACCTAACCTAACCTAACCTAACCTAACCTAACCTAACCTAACCTAACCTAACCTAACCTAACCTAACCTAACCTAACCTAACCTAACCTAACCTAACCTAACCTAACCTAACCTAACCTAACCTAACCTAACCTAACCTAACCTAACCTAACCTAACCTAACCTAACCTAACCTAACCTAACCTAACCTAACCTAACCTAACCTAACCTAACCTAACCTAACCTAACCTAACCTAACCTAACCTAACCTAACCTAACCTAACCTAACCTAACCTAACCTAACCTAACCTAACCTAACCTAACCTAACCTAACCTAACCTAACCTAACCTAACCTAACCTAACCTAACCTAACCTAACCTAACCTAACCTAACCTAACCTAACCTAACCTAACCTAACCTAACCTAACCTAACCTAACCTAACCTAACCTAACCTAACCTAACCTAACCTAACCTAACCTAACCTAACCTAACCTAACCTAACCTAACCTAACCTAACCTAACCTAACCTAACCTAACCTAACCTAACCTAACCTAACCTAACCTAACCTAACCTAACCTAACCTAACCTAACCTAACCTAACCTAACCTAACCTAACCTAACCTAACCTAACCTAACCTAACCTAACCTAACCTAACCTAACCTAACCTAACCTAACCTAACCTAACCTAACCTAACCTAACCTAACCTAACCTAACCTAACCTAACCTAACCTAACCTAACCTAACCTAACCTAACCTAACTAACCTAACCTAACCTAACCTAACCTAACCTAACCTAACCTAACCTAACCTAACCTAACCTAACCTAACCTAACCTAACCTAACCTAACCTAACCTAACCTAACCTAACCTAACCTAACCTAACCTAACCTAACCTAACCTAACCTAACCTAACCTAACCTAACCTAACCTAACCTAACCTAACCTAACCTAACCTAACCTAACCTAACCTAACCTAACCTAACCTAACCTAACCTAACCTAACCTAACCTAACCTAACCTAACCTAACCTAACCTAACCTAACCTAACCTAACCTAACCTAACCTAACCTAACCTAACCTAACCTAACCTAACCTAACCTAACCTAACCTAACCTAACCTAACCTAACCTAACCTAACCTAACCTAACCTAACCTAACCTAACCTAACCTAACCTAACCTAACCTAACCTAACCTAACCTAACCTAACCTAACCTAACCTAACCTAACCTAACCTAACCTAACCTAACCTAACCTAACTAACCTAACCTAACCTAACCTAACCTAACCTAACCTAACCTAACCTAACCTAACCTAACCTAACCTAACCTAACCTAACCTAACCTAACCTACCTAACCTAACCTAACCTAACCTAACCTAACCTAACCTAACCTAACCTAACCTAACCTAACCTAACCTACCTAACCTAACCTAACCTAACCTAACCTAACCTAACCTAACCTAACCTAACCTAACCTAACCTAACCTAACCTAACCTAACCTAACCTAACCTAACCTAACCTAACCTAACCTAACCTAACCTAACCTAACCTAACCTAACCTAACCTACCTAACCTAACCTAACCTAACCTAACCTAACCTAACCTAACCTAACCTAACCTAACCTAACCTAACCTAACCTAACCTAACCTAACCTAACCTAACCTAACCTAACCTAACCTAACTAACCTAACCTAACCTAACCTACCTAACCTAACCTAACCTAACCTAACCTAACCTAACCTAACCTAACCTAACCTAACCTAACTAACCTAACCTAACCTAACCTAACCTAACCTAACCTAACCTAACCTAACCTAACCTAACCTAACCTAACCTAACTAACCTAACCTAACCTAACCTAACCTAACCTAACCTAACCTAACCTAACCTAACCTAACCTAACCTAACCTAACCTAACCTAACCTAACCTAACCTAACCTAACCTAACCTAACCTAACCTAACCTAACCTAACTAACCTAACCTAACCTAACCTAACCTAACCTAACCTAACCTAACCTACCTAACCTAACCTAACCTAACCTAACCTAACCTAACCTAACCTAACCTAACCTAACCACAGTCTAACTCCAGACTTAGCCATTTTGCAAGCTATAAGTCGTTGTTCCGCGCCGAAAAATTCAGTTTTAGTGGAAAAGTGACCAAAAATACCCGTGTCGTATACTAAAAGTTGCGGAGAGACGAGGCGCACACCTTAGTGAAAACCGCGCCCCTCTCAGTGTTAAACTCGCGGAGTTATTTGGGAAACTGTGGTTTTTTGAAATTTTCGAAATTTCAAAGTGAAATTGCGGGAGTTCTACAGCGACGACATAGAGGTTTTATAGCACGGCTAGAAGCGCCTTCTGAAGCCCTTCAATTTGGTACTATTGCCGGATTTTTGCCGCGTACCACCGCCGAATAAACGGCAAAAAAACAACATCCACGTGGTCACGAGGTCACTGATCCAGTGACCTTTACTGACCTTTGACCACACCAAATTGAAGAGGACACTGCAGAGACCCCGGAGGCACTTCAAGCTGAAATTTAAGTTAAGTCAGGATAAGTTGTGTTAGTTTTAGTTTTTATGCGGTTTAGGTTAGGTTTGTAAATCATTTAAAAAAAAATCTGTAGCGACGACATAGGTCGAAATTTTGTTAGTAGGTTAGGCCCACTCTGGAGCATTTAAATATATAGTTTTTAGATTTTTGTCGCAAAAACTCGCGGACATATATAAGTTTAAGCGGAATTACCAACCGCAAATAAAAAGCACATAAGAAAACAGCTGTAACTGAAAAACGGTAAGACCTAGGCCATTTCTGACAACGGCCTAGACTCAGAATAGGTTTCTACTACGCGTAGTACCAAAAAAAAATAGAAAAAGACACCAAAATCTATTTTTAGATTTGGCAAAATAAAAAAAACCAAACACCTTTAGACCTGTATCACAGGAACGGAAAGGGTTAGAAATTTTTGGACAGCGGCATAAACCTTGAAACAAATCCTACTATCCTACCAACCCGGATAGAAAAAAAAAAAAAAAAAAAGTGGCGGAAAAAAAAAAAAGTGACGAAAAAGAAAAATCTCACTTTTTCTAAAACTGCACAAGACAAAAGATAGGCAGTGCCTACATCGTATTTTATCGTATTTTTAACTGTGTTTTTATTGTAATTTTATTTTTAATTTGACTTTTTCTATTTTTATATTTGTGTTATAGTGACCTTTGTACATACTTTACTAGTACATTTTATACAATTTTACTTTTATTTTAAATTTTAATTTAAGTAACTGACAAATCCCCTGACATAAAGTGATCAAAATGGTAGCCATACGCACCCCATGTGCCCCCAAAAAAGACGACAAGTCCCCCGTCGAGACGGAGAGGGCAGGACCTTCGGGCCTCACTGTGACGACAACGCCGGACTCCAGAAGCTCGAATGTAAGGCGGAGCATTGAGCACTTAGAAGCAGTGGGAACGCGAGCGCACCCGCGTCTATCAACAACTCCCAAAAAGCCTGTCGACGACAACGGCAAAGCGAAGCTGAGGCTGGTGCTACCGCAAACGGCCCGAGTAGAGCGGAGCCCGCCTAAAGCATCTGCAAAGCCGAAACTCGTCGACAGGAGAACCGAAGCTGAGGCTTGCGTCAGAGAAATTAACAGACAGCTGGAAAAGTCGAGAAACATGAATGGCTTAATAAAGAAGGAGATCCTAAACAAAGCAGACAGGCTTTTCCAGCTAGTCAAGGAGTTTGACCTCATAAAGAGGACAAGACCGTCCCTATCCCCCAGAGAAGAAAGCACAACCATTGAGGTGGGAACGCAAGCCGACGCACCGAAAACCCCAGAGGGGAGCCAAATGCTAGGCAAGACTGAGATGGACGGCTTCTCCAGGCGCTTTTTTGAGCGACTGGAGGAGCAGGCCAATCTGATCAAAGAAAATACCCAGAAACTGGAGAGCATAAAGGAAACAGTTGAGAGGCAAGAAAAAAGGTCATACGCGGACGTAGTAGGGCTCCCTAAAAGGCAAATACCGGACCAAACCGCGCTCCACTCTGTGATGATCTCCTCCAAGGATGAGACGGAGACGGGAGAGGAGATCATCCAGAGGATTCGGACCGCAGTTAACGCCAAGGAGGGAGGAGTAACTGTCGAGAACATCCGCAAGGCAAAGGACCGAAAAATCATTGTGGGGTGCCGTACGATAGAAGAGCGGGACAAGATTAAGCAGAAGCTTAAAAAGACAGAGGACCACCTAACGGTCCAAGAAATCAAAAACAAGGACCCGCTAATCGTGATGAAAAATGTGTTCACATTCAACACGAATGAGGACATCCTTGGGGCACTATGGGCCCAGAACAGAAAACTACTACAGGGCATTAACAAGGACCAAACAAAGACGGAAATCCTGTTCAGAAGGAGGACCCGAAACCCGCAAACCAGCCACGTGGTCATGAGGGTCTCCCCCAACATCTGGAAGCGCCTAATCGAAGCAGAGTCTGTGGTAATCGACCTGCAACGTGTGACGGTGGCGGACCAGTCGCCCCTAATCCAATGCTCGATGTGTTTGGGCTATGGACATGGGCGACGGTTCTGCAAAGAAACCGTCGAACGGTGCAGCCACTGTGGGGGGGACCACATGAGATCAGATTGTCAGATGTGGCGGTCCGGAAGTCCACCAGAGTGCAGCAACTGCATGCATGCCAACCAAGCTAAAGTCGACCACAACGCGTTCAGTAATGAATGCGTGGTCAGAAAAAAATGGGAGGCTTTAGCGCGGTCAGCCATAGCGTATTGCTAAGGTGGTCACAGGCACAGTACCCCCAGCAGAAAGCGATAAAGTCTTCCTCATTGCCCAAGCTAACTTGCAGCGTAAAGAGCTCGCGACTTACGAGGTTATGCTTGAGGCCAGTGGAATGGGGATGGCTTTTGCGCTAATCCAGGAACCATACATTGGGGCAATCGGAAGAATGAGAAACTACCAGGGCGTCCGGGTCTTCCAATGCACAGACCAGGATGGCGGGGTCGTCAAGGCTGCAATAGCAGTCTTTGACAAAGACCTAGACGTCATCCAGTGTCCAGACCTGACCACTAATAACATCGCAGTGGTCAAAGTCAGAACAAGTGCCTGGGAGGTCGTGGTGGTTTCTTATTATTTCGAACCCGACTGCGAGAACTTTTCGCAATACCTGGATCAGCTGGAGAGGGTCAAGCGCGCAGAGAATGCAAAGTACATGGTGGTAGGAGGGGACGCAAACGCCAAAAATCCGTGGTGGGGGTGCCCCAGAGCCAGCAAAAAAGGGATCGAATTAGCGGGAACACTCGAAGATATGGGCCTAGAGGTCTTGAATCAGGGGCATACACCGACTTTTGACACAATCAGGAATGGGAAATCCTACCAGAGCATCGTGGACGTAACGGCCTGCACTAGGGAGATGCTGCACTTAGTCGACGACTGGCGAGTATGCGAGGGCCTTATAAGCTCTGACCACAACCCTATCACCTTCACCATCAGAATGGAAAATGCCAAGGGGATAGATATACTCCGCACTACACGAATTTACAACAGCCAAAAAGCCAACTGGGGCCTTTTTCATGAGAAAATGGCCCAGTTGCTGCAATATAATAACATAAACACGGAACACATACAAAACATAGACACACAGAACACACTAGAGGACACAATAGAATCATACACGAACACAATTACACAAGCGTGCGGGGTTAGTATCCCCAAAAAAAAAGGCACATTCAAAGATTAGCTTACCATGGTGGTCCAGAGAGCTTGCCAAGCTCAAGCAGGAGGTCGTCACTAAGAGGCGGAGAATCCGATGCGCAGCGCCGGTGCGAAGAGCCAAGGTGGTAGGAGAATACCTAAAGTCAAAAGAAAAATATGAAAAGGAAGCAAAGATGGCACAAACAAATAGCTGGAAGAGATTTTGTGAAAAACAAGATAGGGAAGGAATGTGGGACGGAATCTACAGGATAATCAGAAGAACGCAGAAGAGACAAGAAGAACAACCTCTTGAAAAGGATGGAAGAACCCTGAACCCTGAAGAATCGGCTCAACTGCTGGCGGAGACGTTCTTCCCCGGGGATGATCGGGACGAGGACAGTATGGACCACCGGCTCACAAGACTAAGATCGGATCTTGTAAACGACACGGACCAACACAGTAACGATGATCCACCATTTACGATGGAAGAGCTGAAGGTGGCATACAATGACTTCGACCCGAAAAAGGCCCCGGGGGGGGACGGATTCACAGCGGACATTTGTAAACATGCCATCACTCAGGACCCCGACATCTTCCTGACCCTTGCAAACAAATGCCTGGAAAAGGGTCACTTTCCGGACATTTGGAAGGAGGCAACGGTGGTAGTCCTGAGGAAACCAGGTAAGAAAAACCTTTGTGACCCCAAATCTTACAGGCCTATCGGACTTCTGCCGGTGCTAGGGAAGATCTTGGAGAAGATGATGGTATGTAGACTTAAGTGGCACTTGATCCCCAAACTAAGCCCTAATCAATACGGGTTCATGCCCAAGAAAAGCACGGAGGACTCCCTCTATGTCCTGATTCAACATATACGCCAGCAACTAAAAAAGAAAAAACTCATCACGCTGATATCATTGGACATAGAGGGAGCCTTCGATAATGCTTGGTGGCCAGCAATTAGGGTGAGGCTAGCAGAGATGCAATGTCCCCTAAACATCCGAAAGCTCATCGACAGCTATCTTCACAACAGAAGGGTCCAAATTAGGTATGCTGGGGTCAAGTGCCAAAGGCAAGCAAGCAAGGGTTGTGTCCAGGGTTCGGTAGGTGGCCCCATCTTTTGGAACCTCCTCCTCGACCCACTTCTCCGAGGATTCGAGCAACGGGGCGATTATTGTCAGGCTTTTGCCGATGATATCGTCCTAGTGTTCAGCGAAGACACAGCATTAGACGTCCAACAAAAAGCCAACTCAGCTCTTGCGTACGTACAGGAGTGGGGAAATCGTAACAAACTTAAATTTGCACCACAAAAAACTACAGCCATGCTAATAACAAACAAGCTGAAATACGACACCCCTCTCCTGCACATGAACGGAATTAATATTGCGATGTCGGATGATGTTAGGATTTTGGGGCTCATTATAGATCGAAAGTTGACCTTCAACAAACACGCCGCGTACACCTGCCAAAAAGCGCTAGGAATTTATAAACAGCTCTCTAAAGCGGCGAAGGTCAGCTGGGGGCTCCATCCTGACATCATCCGATCTATATACATGGCTGCAGTAGAGCCGATCGTACTATACGCTGCTAGCGTTTGGGCATCGGCCTCAAAAAAGATATGCATACAGAAGCAACTCAATGTGGTCCAGCGTGGGTTTGCCCAGAAACTTTGTCGAGCGTATCGCACTGTCTCACTGAACGCGGCGCTGGTGCTGGCCGGGATACTCCCTCTTGACCTGAGGTTGCAGGAAGCCGCATCTTTGTATGTGGCCAAGAAAGGAGTATCCGGACCAGGACTAGGCGCGGAAGAGATTGAGAGTATGGTGGGACATGGCGATACGCCACACCCAGCAGATTGGATAACAGTGCAATATGCCGGACTGGTAGACGAGAACACAGGTCAAGTGGAAACACATGACACCAACGCAGTACATATCTACACCGACGGCAGCAAAATTGAGGGGAAAGTAGGGGCGGCTTTCTCCATGTGGAAAAACCAAACCGAAGTAAAGTCCCGAAAACTCAAGCTGTCGTCGTACTGTTCCGTCTACCAGGCCGAAATGTTGGCTATCTGTGAGGCCACGAAAGAAACTGTACAAAGCCAGGACACTACCTTCAAAATTTACACTGACTCTCGCTCATCCTTAGACACTCTTGTCAACTCCACATCATCCCATCCCATAGCCGTAAAAATAAGAAGCAATATCATAACATGTAAAGCACAAAACAAGTCGATCCGCCTGTACTGGGTTAAAGCCCATGCCGACCATCCAGGCAACGAGCGGGCGGATCAACTTGCGAAAGAAGCCGCGCTCAACCTCAAGACAAAACCCGATTACGATTTGTGTCCGGTTTCATCAGTCAGACGGCAAATCCGGTTGGACACGCTTGACAGGTGGAACCGGAGGTACAGGGAAGGGACAACTGCAGCAACCACGAAGATTTTCTTTCCGGACGCGGTAAAGGCATATCAGATTGTTCGCAAGATCGACCCAACAAGCGTCATCACCCAGGCAATGACGGGGCATGGTGGGTTCTCGGCGTACCTAACCGGTTTCAAACGGAAAGAGAACCCATCATGCATATGTGAACCTGGAGTGTATGAAACTGCAGCACACGTCATCTTTGACTGCCCCGTGTTCGGGAAGGAAAGATTCAATCTGGAACAGGTACTAAACGTTGAGGTTGGGCGCTCAAACGCGCCAGATATAATGGCAGATGCCAAAAAAAGACTAATATTTCTACAATATTGCTGTAAAATAGTGAACAAAGTAGTAATTAGAAATAAGTAGTAGTAATTTATGTTAGTACGTATTTTGAGTAATACGATTACTTAGCATAAAATAAGATTAGCTATAAAATATATGTGTTAGATAATAGACAGTAATATAGGATATAGTTTAAAAATATCACTTTCACTTGTTATCATAAATTGTTATATATTAAGATTTGTGTATTTAGCATAGTAAGAATAAGTTAATAGCATAGTAAATGCATACGTCTCTATTTAGTCATGTACACTTGCCGATATGTAAACATACATAGATACAAATTGTAAAAGCCAATTTAGCCCCATGGGCCTGAACATGTATAAATAGGTCATAATATATCCTGTAATACCAAAGTCTCTGACCATGTTAGAGGACGCACGCACAGGGGTTAGGGTTTTAGTCGGTAGGTCGCCCAGTGGGCGGAGTCCGACATAACCCGCAAGGGTATCCATGAGGATTTCCCCCCCCTAAAGCTAAAAAAAAAAAAAAAAAAAAAAAAAAAAAAAAAACTAACCTAACCTAACCTAACCTAACCTAACCTAACCTAACCTAACCTAACCTAACCTAACCTAACCTAACCTAACCTAACCTAACCTAACCTAACCTAACCTAACCTAACCTAACCTAACCTAACCTAACCTAACCTAACCTAACCTAACCTAACCTAACCTAACCTAACCTAACCTAACCTAACCTAACCTAACCTAACCTAACCTAACCTAACCTAACCTAACCTAACCTAACCTAACCTAACCTAACCTAACCTAACCTAACCTAACCTAACCTAACCTAACCTAACCTAACCTAACCTAACCTAACCTAACCTAACCTAACCTAACCTAACCTAACCTAACCTAACCTAACCTAACCTAACCTAACCTAACCTAACCTAACCTAACCTAACCTAACCTAACCTAACCTAACCTAACCTAACCTAACCTAACCTAACCTAACCTAACCTAACCTAACCTAACCTAACCTAACCTAACCTAACCTAACCTAACCTAACCTAACCTAACCTAACCTAACCTAACCTAACCTAACCTAACCTAACCTAACCTAACCTAACCTAACCTAACCTAACCTAACCTAACCTAACACCTAACCTACCCTCCCTAACCTAACCTAACCCCTACCCTAACCCTAACCTACCCTCACCTAACCTAACCCTAACCTAACCTACCCACCCTCCCAAACCTACCCTACCCTAACCTACCCCTACCTAACCAACCCTAACCTCACCTACCCTACCAACCTCACCTAACCTAACCTAACCTAACCTACCAACCCTAACCTAACCTACCCTAACCTAACCTAACCTAACCTAACCTAACCTAACCTAACCTAACCTAACCTAACCTAACCTAACCTAACCTAACCTAACCTAACCTAACCTAACCTAACCTAACCTAACCTAACCAACCTAACCTAACCTAACCTAACCTAACCTAACCTAACCTAACCTAACCTAACCTAACCTAACCTAACCTAACCTAACCTAACCTAACCTAACCTAACCTAACCTAACCTAACCTAACCTAACCTAACCTAACCTAACCTAACCTAACCTAACCTAACCTAACCTAACCTAACCTAACCTAACCTAACCTAACCTAACCTAACCTAACCTAACCTAACCTAACCTAACCTAACCTAACCTAACCTAACCTAACCTAACCTAACCTAACCTAACCTAACCTAACCTAACCTAACCTAACCTAACCTAACCTAACCTAACCTAACCTAACCTAACCTAACCTAACCTAACCTAACCTAACCTAACCTAACCTAACCTAACCTAACCTAACCTAACCTAACCTAACCTAACCTAACCTAACCTAACCTAACCTAACCTAACCTAACCTAACCTAACCTAACCTAACCTAACCTAACCTAACCTAACCTAACCTAACCTAACCTAACCTAACCTAACCTAACCTAACCTAACCTAACCTAACCTAACCTAACCTAACCTAACCTAACCTAACCTAACCTAACCTAACCTAACCTAACCTAACCTAACCTAACCTAACCTAACCTAACCTAACCTAACCTAACCTAACCTAACCTAACCTAACCTAACCTAACCTAACCTAACCTAACCTAACCTAACCTAACCTAACCTAACCTAACCTAACCTAACCTAACCTAACCTAACCTAACCTAACCTAACCTAACCTAACCTAACCTAACCTAACCTAACCTAACCTAACCTAACCTAACCTAACCTAACCTAACCTAACCTAACCTAACCTAACCTAACCTAACCTAACCTAACCTAACCTAACCTAACCTAACCTAACCTAACCTAACCTAACCTAACCTAACCTAACCTAACCTAACCTAACCTAACCTAACCTAACCTAACCTAACCTAACCTAACCTAACCTAACCTAACCTAACCTAACCTAACCTAACCTAACCTAACCTAACCTAACCTAACCTAACCTAACCTAACCTAACCTAACCTAACCTAACCTAACCTAACCTAACCTAACCTAACCTAACCTAACCTAACCTAACCTAACCTAACCTAACCTAACCTAACCTAACCTAACCTAACCTAACCTAACCTAACCTAACCTAACCTAACCTAACCTAACCTAACCTAACCTAACCTAACCTAACCTAACCTAACCTAACCTAACCTAACCTAACCTAACCTAACCTAACCTAACCTAACCTAACCTAACCTAACCTAACCTAACCTAACCTAACCTAACCTAACCTAACCTAACCTAACCTAACCTAACCTAACCTAACCTAACCTAACCTAACCTAACCTAACCTAACCTAACCTAACCTAACCTAACCTAACCTAACCTAACCTAACCTAACCTAACCTAACCTAACCTAACCTAACCTAACCTAACCTAACCTAACCTAACCTAACCTAACCTAACCTAACCTAACCTAACCTAACCTAACCTAACCTAACCTAACCTAACCTAACCTAACCTAACCTAACCTAACCTAACCTAACCTAACCTAACCTAACCTAACCTAACCTAACCTAACCTAACCTAACCTAACCTAACCTAACCTAACCTAACCTAACCTAACCTAACCTAACCTAACCTAACCTAACCTAACCTAACCTAACCTAACCTAACCTAACCTAACCTAACCTAACCTAACCTAACCTAACCTAACCTAACCTAACCTAACCTAACCTAACCTAACCTAACCTAACCTAACCTAACCTAACCTAACCTAACCTAACCTAACCTAACCTAACCTAACCTAACCTAACCTAACCTAACCTAACCTAACCTAACCTAACCTAACCTAACCTAACCTAACCTAACCTAACCTAACCTAACCTAACCTAACCTAACCTAACCTAACCTAACCTAACCTAACCTAACCTAACCTAACCTAACCTAACCTAACCTAACCTAACCTAACCTAACCTAACCTAACCTAACCTAACCTAACCTAACCTAACCTAACCTAACCTAACCTAACCTAACCTAACCTAACCTAACCTAACCTAACCTAACCTAACCTAACCTAACCTAACCTAACCTAACCTAACCTAACCTAACCTAACCTAACCTAACCTAACCTAACCTAACCTAACCTAACCTAACCTAACCTAACCTAACCTAACCTAACCTAACCTAACCTAACCTAACCTAACCTAACCTAACCTAACCTAACCTAACCTAACCTAACCTAACCTAACCTAACCTAACCTAACCTAACCTAACCTAACCTAACCTAACCTAACCTAACCTAACCTAACCTAACCTAACCTAACCTAACCTAACCTAACCTAACCTAACCTAACCTAACCTAACCTAACCTAACCTAACCTAACCTAACCTAACCTAACCTAACCTAACCTAACCTAACCTAACCTAACCTAACCTAACCTAACCTAACCTAACCTAACCTAACCTAACCTAACCTAACCTAACCTAACCTAACCTAACCTAACCTAACCTAACCTAACCTAACCTAACCTAACCTAACCTAACCTAACCTAACCTAACCTAACCTAACCTAACCTAACCTAACCTAACCTAACCTAACCTAACCTAACCTAACCTAACCTAACCTAACCTAACCTAACCTAACCTAACCTAACCTAACCTAACCTAACCTAACCTAACCTAACCTAACCTAACCTAACCTAACCTAACCTAACCTAACCTAACCTAACCTAACCTAACCTAACCTAACCTAACCTAACCTAACCTAACCTAACCTAACCTAACCTAACCTAACCTAACCTAACCTAACCTAACCTAACCTAACCTAACCTAACCTAACCTAACCTAACCTAACCTAACCTAACCTAACCTAACCTAACCTAACCTAACCTAACCTAACCTAACCTAACCTAACCTAACCTAACCTAACCTAACCTAACCTAACCTAACCTAACCTAACCTAACCTAACCTAACCTAACCTAACCTAACCTAACCTAACCTAACCTAACCTAACCTAACCTAACCTAACCTAACCTAACCTAACCTAACCTAACCTAACCTAACCTAACCTAACCTAACCTAACCTAACCTAACCTAACCTAACCTAACCTAACCTAACCTAACCTAACCTAACCTAACCTAACCTAACCTAACCTAACCTAACCTAACCTAACCTAACCTAACCTAACCTAACCTAACCTAACCTAACCTAACCTAACCTAACCTAACCTAACCTAACCTAACCTAACCTAACCTAACCTAACCTAACCTAACCTAACCTAACCTAACCTAACCTAACCTAACCTAACCTAACCTAACCTAACCTAACCTAACCTAACCTAACCTAACCTAACCTAACCTAACCTAACCTAACCTAACCTAACCTAACCTAACCTAACCTAACCTAACCTAACCTAACCTAACCTAACCTAACCTAACCTAACCTAACCTAACCTAACCTAACCTAACCTAACCTAACCTAACCTAACCTAACCTAACCTAACCTAACCTAACCTAACCTAACCTAACCTAACCTAACCTAACCTAACCTAACCTAACCTAACCTAACCTAACCTAACCTAACCTAACCTAACCTAACCTAACCTAACCTAACCTAACCTAACCTAACCTAACCTAACCTAACCTAACCTAACCTAACCTAACCTAACCTAACCTAACCTAACCTAACCTAACCTAACCTAACCTAACCTAACCTAACCTAACCTAACCTAACCTAACCTAACCTAACCTAACCTAACCTAACCTAACCTAACCTAACCTAACCTAACCTAACCTAACCTAACCTAACCTAACCTAACCTAACCTAACCTAACCTAACCTAACCTAACCTAACCTAACCTAACCTAACCTAACCTAACCTAACCTAACCTAACCTAACCTAACCTAACCTAACCTAACCTAACCTAACCTAACCTAACCTAACCTAACCTAACCTAACCTAACCTAACCTAACCTAACCTAACCTAACCTAACCTAACCTAACCTAACCTAACCTAACCTAACCTAACCTAACCTAACCTAACCTAACCTAACCTAACCTAACCTAACCTAACCTAACCTAACCTAACCTAACCTAACCTAACCTAACCTAACCTAACCTAACCTAACCTAACCTAACCTAACCTAACCTAACCTAACCTAACCTAACCTAACCTAACCTAACCTAACCTAACCTAACCTAACCTAACCTAACCTAACCTAACCTAACCTAACCTAACCTAACCTAACCTAACCTAACCTAACCTAACCTAACCTAACCTAACCTAACCTAACCTAACCTAACCTAACCTAACCTAACCTAACCTAACCTAACCTAACCTAACCTAACCTAACCTAACCTAACCTAACCTAACCTAACCTAACCTAACCTAACCTAACCTAACCTAACCTAACCTAACCTAACCTAACCTAACCTAACCTAACCTAACCTAACCTAACCTAACCTAACCTAACCTAACCTAACCTAACCTAACCTAACCTAACCTAACCTAACCTAACCTAACCTAACCTAACCTAACCTAACCTAACCTAACCTAACCTAACCTAACCTAACCTAACCTAACCTAACCTAACCTAACCTAACCTAACCTAACCTAACCTAACCTAACCTAACCTAACCTAACCTAACCTAACCTAACCTAACCTAACCTAACCTAACCTAACCTAACCTAACCTAACCTAACCTAACCTAACCTAACCTAACCTAACCTAACCTAACCTAACCTAACCTAACCTAACCTAACCTAACCTAACCTAACCTAACCTAACCTAACCTAACCTAACCTAACCTAACCTAACCTAACCTAACCTAACCTAACCTAACCTAACCTAACCTAACCTAACCTAACCTAACCTAACCTAACCTAACCTAACCTAACCTAACCTAACCTAACCTAACCTAACCTAACCTAACCTAACCTAACCTAACCTAACCTAACCTAACCTAACCTAACCTAACCTAACCTAACCTAACCTAACCTAACCTAACCTAACCTAACCTAACCTAACCTAACCTAACCTAACCTAACCTAACCTAACCTAACCTAACCTAACCTAACCTAACCTAACCTAACCTAACCTAACCTAACCTAACCTAACCTAACCTAACCTAACCTAACCTAACCTAACCTAACCTAACCTAACCTAACCTAACCTAACCTAACCTAACCTAACCTAACCTAACCTAACCTAACCTAACCTAACCTAACCTAACCTAACCTAACCTAACCTAACCTAACCTAACCTAACCTAACCTAACCTAACCTAACCTAACCTAACCTAACCTAACCTAACCTAACCTAACCTAACCTAACCTAACCTAACCTAACCTAACCTAACCTAACCTAACCTAACCTAACCTAACCTAACCTAACCTAACCTAACCTAACCTAACCTAACCTAACCTAACCTAACCTAACCTAACCTAACCTAACCTAACCTAACCTAACCTAACCTAACCTAACCTAACCTAACCTAACCTAACCTAACCTAACCTAACCTAACCTAACCTAACCTAACCTAACCTAACCTAACCTAACCTAACCTAACCTAACCTAACCTAACCTAACCTAACCTAACCTAACCTAACCTAACCTAACCTAACCTAACCTAACCTAACCTAACCTAACCTAACCTAACCTAACCTAACCTAACCTAACCTAACCTAACCTAACCTAACCTAACCTAACCTAACCTAACCTAACCTAACCTAACCTAACCTAACCTAACCTAACCTAACCTAACCTAACCTAACCTAACCTAACCTAACCTAACCTAACCTAACCTAACCTAACCTAACCTAACCTAACCTAACCTAACCTAACCTAACCTAACCTAACCTAACCTAACCTAACCTAACCTAACCTAACCTAACCTAACCTAACCTAACCTAACCTAACCTAACCTAACCTAACCTAACCTAACCTAACCTAACCTAACCTAACCTAACCTAACCTAACCTAACCTAACCTAACCTAACCTAACCTAACCTAACCTAACCTAACCTAACCTAACCTAACCTAACCTAACCTAACCTAACCTAACCTAACCTAACCTAACCTAACCTAACCTAACCTAACCTAACCTAACCTAACCTAACCTAACCTAACCTAACCTAACCTAACCTAACCTAACCTAACCTAACCTAACCTAACCTAACCTAACCTAACCTAACCTAACCTAACCTAACCTAACCTAACCTAACCTAACCTAACCTAACCTAACCTAACCTAACCTAACCTAACCTAACCTAACCTAACCTAACCTAACCTAACCTAACCTAACCTAACCTAACCTAACCTAACCTAACCTAACCTAACCTAACCTAACCTAACCTAACCTAACCTAACCTAACCTAACCTAACCTAACCTAACCTAACCTAACCTAACCTAACCTAACCTAACCTAACCTAACCTAACCTAACCTAACCTAACCTAACCTAACCTAACCTAACCTAACCTAACCTAACCTAACCTAACCTAACCTAACCTAACCTAACCTAACCTAACCTAACCTAACCTAACCTAACCTAACCTAACCTAACCTAACCTAACCTAACCTAACCTAACCTAACCTAACCTAACCTAACCTAACCTAACCTAACCTAACCTAACCTAACCTAACCTAACCTAACCTAACCTAACCTAACCTAACCTAACCTAACCTAACCTAACCTAACCTAACCTAACCTAACCTAACCTAACCTAACCTAACCTAACCTAACCTAACCTAACCTAACCTAACCTAACCTAACCTAACCTAACCTAACCTAACCTAACCTAACCTAACCTAACCTAACCTAACCTAACCTAACCTAACCTAACCTAACCTAACCTAACCTAACCTAACCTAACCTAACCTAACCTAACCTAACCTAACCTAACCTAACCTAACCTAACCTAACCTAACCTAACCTAACCTAACCTAACCTAACCTAACCTAACCTAACCTAACCTAACCTAACCTAACCTAACCTAACCTAACCTAACCTAACCTAACCTAACCTAACCTAACCTAACCTAACCTAACCTAACCTAACCTAACCTAACCTAACCTAACCTAACCTAACCTAACCTAACCTAACCTAACCTAACCTAACCTAACCTAACCTAACCTAACCTAACCTAACCTAACCTAACCTAACCTAACCTAACCTAACCTAACCTAACCTAACCTAACCTAACCTAACCTAACCTAACCTAACCTAACCTAACCTAACCTAACCTAACCTAACCTAACCTAACCTAACCTAACCTAACCTAACCTAACCTAACCTAACCTAACCTAACCTAACCTAACCTAACCTAACCTAACCTAACCTAACCTAACCTAACCTAACCTAACCTAACCTAACCTAACCTAACCTAACCTAACCTAACCTAACCTAACCTAACCTAACCTAACCTAACCTAACCTAACCTAACCTAACCTAACCTAACCTAACCTAACCTAACCTAACCTAACCTAACCTAACCTAACCTAACCTAACCTAACCTAACCTAACCTAACCTAACCTAACCTAACCTAACCTAACCTAACCTAACCTAACCTAACCTAACCTAACCTAACCTAACCTAACCTAACCTAACCTAACCTAACCTAACCTAACCTAACCTAACCTAACCTAACCTAACCTAACCTAACCTAACCTAACCTAACCTAACCTAACCTAACCTAACCTAACCTAACCTAACCTAACCTAACCTAACCTAACCTAACCTAACCTAACCTAACCTAACCTAACCTAACCTAACCTAACCTAACCTAACCTAACCTAACCTAACCTAACCTAACCTAACCTAACCTAACCTAACCTAACCTAACCTAACCTAACCTAACCTAACCTAACCTAACCTAACCTAACCTAACCTAACCTAACCTAACCTAACCTAACCTAACCTAACCTAACCTAACCTAACCTAACCTAACCTAACCTAACCTAACCTAACCTAACCTAACCTAACCTAACCTAACCTAACCTAACCTAACCTAACCTAACCTAACCTAACCTAACCTAACCTAACCTAACCTAACCTAACCTAACCTAACCTAACCTAACCTAACCTAACCTAACCTAACCTAACCTAACCTAACCTAACCTAACCTAACCTAACCTAACCTAACCTAACCTAACCTAACCTAACCTAACCTAACCTAACCTAACCTAACCTAACCTAACCTAACCTAACCTAACCTAACCTAACCTAACCTAACCTAACCTAACCTAACCTAACCTAACCTAACCTAACCTAACCTAACCTAACCTAACCTAACCTAACCTAACCTAACCTAACCTAACCTAACCTAACCTAACCTAACCTAACCTAACCTAACCTAACCTAACCTAACCTAACCTAACCTAACCTAACCTAACCTAACCTAACCTAACCTAACCTAACCTAACCTAACCTAACCTAACCTAACCTAACCTAACCTAACCTAACCTAACCTAACCTAACCTAACCTAACCTAACCTAACCTAACCTAACCTAACCTAACCTAACCTAACCTAACCTAACCTAACCTAACCTAACCTAACCTAACCTAACCTAACCTAACCTAACCTAACCTAACCTAACCTAACCTAACCTAACCTAACCTAACCTAACCTAACCTAACCTAACCTAACCTAACCTAACCTAACCTAACCTAACCTAACCTAACCTAACCTAACCAACCGTCCGGCTCTTGGCGCCTCCAAAACCGGCGAGTATCGAAGCTAACTCGCGGTCGAAAAACCAAAGTTGTGGGAAAAAGTGACGAAAAGTACCCGTGCGATACCTTAAAAGTTGCGGGGAGACGAGGCGCACACGAGAGTGAAAACCGCGCCCCTCCCAGTGAAAAATCCGCGGAGATACAAGTGAAGAAGTGAATTTTACGACATCCTAAAAATTTAAAGTGAATTTGTGCTAAAACTACAGTGGTGACCTATAGCTTTATTAGCACGGCTAGAAGCGCCTTGCAAAGCCCTTTCTGCTGACACCTTTTTTGGACTTTTTCCGCTTACCACGGCGGAATAAAGGCCAAAAAAACAACTTTCACGTGGCCACAAGGTCACTGATTCAGTGACCTTTTGGCACATTTGACCGCACTACACTGAAGAGGACGCTACCAGGACCAGGGAGGCACCTTCAGCGGATTTTTAAGATAAGTTTAGGTTAAGTGATAGGTATTTTAGCTTTTTGCGGTTGTAGTTTAGTTTGTTAGTCATTTTAAAATAGATTAGCAGTGACGACCTAGGTCAAAATTTTGTGGGTAGGTCGTGCACGTTTAGTACTATAGATTTATATAAATTTTACATTTTTGTCGCATCAGCGCGCGAAAATATTTCGGTTTAAACCAGTTTACCAACCGCAAAAAGCTAAAAGTTTGTAAGACGTGTAACTCAGAAACTGCAAGGGTAAGGGCATTTTCGAGAACGGCCAAACCCTTGAAGCAGTTTCTTCTACCCAGAGAAACAAAAAACAGAAATAAAAAATTTTGTGTACGAAAGTGTACAGGTGACGAAAAAGAAAAGTCGTAAATCGCAAAAAAAAATCGACTGCGATAGGCTGTGCCTATATTTAATTTTACTTGTTTAACTGTGTTTTCTTTTAGGGTAAATTTGACATATTTATTTTGTGTTTGTGATGTATTAAAAATTTTCTTTTGAAAATTTTTAATTTACTTTAGTTTTAAATTTTAAGTAATTTGACATTGGTTTTTTATTATTTTAGTTTAATCCTGACAGTACTTGAACTCTACACTTTTATTGATTTCGTACACTTTTTGTACAGAGTTACAAGTTTTTATGATCTTTTGTAACTTCCATTTTATATAAATATTATTGTGTATGACCATCCAAATCTGTCCTTTATCATTTTAACTTGTGTTGTTTTACGTGTTCCTTGTAGTGTGACCGTTTTTTATCCTGCCAATAACTTGTAATTTAGTAATTTTAATCTTTTAAGAACTTGACCTATATTTCACTTCTCAGAGTTACAAGACCCTATACTCTTTTTTAAATTTTTTTCTGTATCTTTTAAATTGTAACTTTTTCGTGTTGACACATCTTCTAACCGACCACTTACACAATGGTTGCCGTTCGCACCCCAACCGTGCCAAAGAAGAGCACCAAATCCCCCGTTCAAACGGAGAGGGCCGGACCATCGGGCCCCTCCACGACATCAGCTTCGAGTAGAGTACGGCTCAGCATCGACAAACTGGAGGCAGCCGGAACACATGCGCCGCTGCGGCTTTCCACCACGCCAAAGAGGCCTGCCGATGATTTGACCAGGACGAAGCTAAAGCTGGTGCTCCCGCAAACGACCAGAGTAGAGCGGAGCCCACCTACAGCACCGGTCAAATCAAAACCAATCGACAGAAAAGCCGAAGCGGAAGCATGTGTAAAAGAGATAGGTAGACAGCTCGATAAGACTCGAAACATGAACGGGGTAATCAAGAAAGAAATCTTGATAATAACTGACCGGCTCTTCCAGCTGGTCAAAGAATCCGACCTAATTAAGAGGTCGAGACCGTCACTACCCCCAGCAGCACAGAGCACCTTGGCAGAATTAGGGACGCAGACCGACGCGACGACCACTCCAAAAGAGAACCACCAAACTCTGGTGAAGGCGGATATGGACTGCTTCTCCAAACGCCTATTTGAGCGATTGGAGGAGCAAGCCCATCTCATAGCGGAGAACACCCGGAGAATGGTGGACCTCCAAGAAACAGTGGGAAGGCAAGAGAGACCATCATACGCCAGTGTCGCGGGGCTCCCTAAAAAACTACAGACAGACCGAGCGGCGCTCCACTCTGTAGTGGTCTCCGCCAAGGATGAGACGGAGACCGGGGATGAGATTATCCAGAGGATCAGGAGCGCTGTTAACGCCAAGGAAGGGGAAGTGACGGTAGAGAAAATCAGAAAGGCCAAAGACCAGAAAGTCATCGTGGGGTGCCGAACGAAGGAAGAAAGGGAGAAAGTGAAGGAAAAATTAAAGAAGGCCGAGGAATACTTAACGGTCGAAGACGCCAAAAACAAGGACCCACTCGTAGTCCTCAAAAACGTGTTCTCCTACAACACGAATGAGGACGTCCTTGTGGCACTATGGGCTCAAAATAAGCAAGCACTTCAGGGCATAGAGCGGAGCCAAACGAAAACTGAAGTGCTGTTTAGAAAGAAGACTCGCAACCCACAGACGGGACATGTAGTCATCAGGGTGTCCCCTTGCATATGGAAGCGCTTGGTCGAGGCAGGGTCTGTGATGATCGACCTGCAGCGAGTGACGGTTGCGGACCAGTCGCCACTAATCCAGTGTTCAATGTGCCTGGGTTACGGGCATGGGCGACGGTTCTGCAAGGACACCGTCGAAAAGTGCAGCCATTGCGGGGGGGCACACATGAGGGCAACATGCGAGATCTGGCGTTCGGGAAGTCCACCAGAATGCACGAACTGCAAGCACGCCAACCAGTCCAGAGCCGACCACATGGGAGGCTCTGGCCCGATCCACGGTGGCGTATTGCTAAGGTGGTCCCGGGCGCAGCAATTGAGAGCAAAATGGAAAACGCCAAGGGGCAATACATACACCGCACAGCACAAACATACCATAGCAATGTAAACTTGGCCCCTTTTCATGAGAAAAGGGCACAGTTTCAGCGCGACAATAACACTAAACAGACACACAACTTTGACATTTCAGACACATTAAGCAACACAGTAAAATCAAACACAAAAACAGAAACACAAACGTGCGGGGTAAGTATCCCCAAAACAGAGGCACATTACGATATCCCTAAAAAACTCGCCAAACCAATGAAGGAGGTTGAAAAGAGCCAAGAAGAAAGTGAAGCTAGAAGAGCTAAGGAGGTAGAATACCTCAGACACAAACAATTTACACAGTTCAATCTGCATTCTAGTCTGGCAATTAATATAACTGGTATTTATTTATGTTAGGATATATTTTGAAAATACGTTACTGCATAAAAATGAATTAGTTATAGTAATATGTTAGAATAAGTAGAATAAGCAATTTGTTATAAACTGTTAGATTAAGTTAATGTGATACTAGTAAGTAGGAAACAGTATTTATATTATGTGCTCTCTAGTCAATGTTAATTAAACAAATTTTTAGCCCATTTAGCCTCATGAGGCATCGAATATGTCAAAACAAGCACAAGTAGACTCAGAATGACAAAGTCTCTGATTACGTCAGAGGATCTCACGCACAGGGGTTAGGGTTTTAGTCGGTAAGAGTCCGACATAACCCGCAAGGGTATCCATGAGGATTTCCCCCCCCTAACGCAAAAAAAAAAAAAAAAAAAAAAAAAAAAACCTAAC
>OX402555.1:20248075-20275575 GCA_948098915.1 Lampropteryx suffumata | reverse complement strand
CTAACCTAACCTAACCTAACCTAACCTAACCTAACCTAACCTAACCTAACCTAACCTAACCTAACCTAACCTAACCTAACCTAACCTAACCTAACCTAACCTAACCTAACCTAACCTAACCTAACCTAACCTAACCTAACCTAACCTAACCTAACCTAACCTAACCTAACCTAACCTAACCTAACCTAACCTAACCTAACCTAACCTAACCTAACCTAACCTAACCTAACCTAACCTAACCTAACCTAACCTAACCTAACCTAACCTAACCTAACCTAACCTAACCTAACCTAACCTAACCTAACCTAACCTAACCTAACCTAACCTAACCTAACCTAACCTAACCTAACCTAACCTAACCTAACCTAACCTAACCTAACCTAACCTAACCTAACCTAACCTAACCTAACCTAACCTAACCTAACCTAACCTAACCTAACCTAACCTAACCTAACCTAACCTAACCTAACCTAACCTAACCTAACCTAACCTAACCTAACCTAACCTAACCTAACCTAACCTAACCTAACCTAACCTAACCTAACCTAACCTAACCTAACCTAACCTAACCTAAACTAACCTAACCTAACCTAACCTAACCTAACCTAACCTAACCTAACCTAACCTAACCTAACCTAACCTAACCTAACCTAACCTAACCTAACCTAACCTAACCTAACCTAACCTAACCAACAGTCTAACTCCAGACGTAGCCAAATTGCAAGCTCAAAAACGTTCCTCCGCGCTCTAAAATAGTAAAAACGCTCCAAAAATCCCGAAAATCTCACCATTTGTGCGCGCAGTGATAAAAACAAGAATAGTGAAAAAATTTTTGTGAAAAGTGTAAAACTGAGTGTTCTACGACCAAATAACCACTGAGATAACCTCTGAAAAACTAAAACCTCGTGCGCTGCCGGATTTTCAGCGACGACATATAGGTTTTTCAGAGTGATCCGGTGGCTTATAACAAGGAGCAACTTTTTGCAAAGAATTGGATTTTTTGGATCATTTTTGAGTGAGTTTGGTGATCTATACATTTGACCACGTTGCTTAAAACAAGCACGTAGCACGACGTGCTACAGCTCAAAAGCTGTGTCACCACCAGCCCTCTTCAAGGATAGAAAGATTTTAGAAATCGGACCGAAATTGACTGACCTGGAACCCAAAAACCGTTCTGGACACGTGCTTAAAACAGTAATCGAAACCTAACACCCAAACAAGATCTGTGACCCACCAATATTACACCGGGAAATCACTTTACATACTGTTCCCAACAGTCCTGCCAAAAACGGGATTTTTCCGCGGGAAGAAACCCGAGATCTGGGGTTTTTGAGCCGGGCACGTGGACACGCGGTAACCAGAGTCCTGCACCAGGAGCAGTTCTGAGGGTGCAAGTTGTCGAGCAGGAACACAAGTTTGCCAGGCCGATACATATTTTCGACATTTCGGCCCAGGTTCCTGTCGAAGAAGCCTATTTGCAGTTTTGACGAAATTTGGTAATACTTTGACCACCTACCAAAAATCGCCAAATACAGGAGGACCCCAGTCGAGTATCGGATTGGGAGCCGGAGTCTCTGTGTTTCAACATTGCCGAAAACCGGGAACAAATCGGGACACATTTCGATTTTTGGCGAATTTCTCTACGAACAAAGGCCGGAAATCGCCATTACCAAATAAGTTGGTAACAGCCATAACCCTGGAACGGAGCGTCGGATCGCGAAAATAAGCACGGATCGGTTCTCTGACTCGAGAAGCGATCATAGGGGCAAAGAACGAAATCCAGCCACCACCAGCTCTCCAGGATCAAATTTAGTCCTTCCAGGTTGTACTACTCCTCTCCAGAACATCAGATCGGGGACCTGAAGATTCCAGTGAAGAGAGAACAGCGGCTTCTACAACCCTGCAAAATCAGATCGCTCCAGGCTCATCCCGTTTAGAAGATAGCTTTTTGCGGTCGGGACCTATTCCCCCTCTCTCTTCCAGGAGGGATTGCACAGAAACGGTGGGATCAAGAAGGCGGGTACAAAGGCGCAGAGCAGCACAAAACCCCCCCCCACAAAATAACACCTATCCCGGACCCCAGGTTGGAGCGAGTCCAGAGATATAGGCAAAACCCCGAAAACCAACATAGTATACCAACCGCAAAAAGGCCGACAAACCGATTATCTCGGGAACGGGACGTCCTGGAGCAAATCTGACGAAATTTCGGGGGCCCCCCCCCCCTTCAAACCCCCCCCCACGGTTTGGTACCCAAACCCTTTGGGACCCACCAAATCCACCCCCAGGAGGAAGACCCCCCAGGACCAAAACACCCCCGGGACTCTGAAGAAAAAACAGAAAATTTTAAACATTAAGCTAATTTTAGGTTCCTAGCTATAAGAATTGACTGTGTACTCACCCCACCCCGCCGCACTCCCCCCCCCCAACAACCCCCTCCCCGCTCCACTCCAACCTGAAACAAAAACCTTAGAATTAGATATTATATACAGTGAGCCTTCTGCCCCTACGGAATACCCCCCCCCCCCCCCCCCCGCCCCTTCCCCCCGCTAGGAATTTAAGGACATTGATTAGGGTAACATAAAGGACGAAACCCCAAAAATCTAGGACCAAAATTGACCAAGATACGACTCTTATAACATCTGACAGCCACTTTGGCGGCCATCTTGGAAAATTTAAAAACACTGTATCTCCTAAACCACTTGCCCAAATTTAACGCGGTTTTCTCTGACTGATACAGCATTCAGATTACTACCAGGGTCAGGGTAGAGACCGACTCTATATAGAGTTTATTTTATTTTGAAAAAATTTTTTTTTGGTAGAGCGATACTCTACATTTTGCGTAGAGTATCAATACGCTATACGCCCTTACGGCAACTACCTCCACGACTCTACTTTTTAATTAAGTTAAATTTACTGTGTTAATTTTAAGATTTTATTGTGCTGTCTAATTCTGTGTTAATTTTAAGTTGTATTATATTGTAATTGTTATTGTATAAGATACAAGATGTTGCGAACACCAGTAAAAGGTGGGGCAGAAGCTGAGCCTTGCCCCCGAAATCCTCCAAAATCCCGGAAAATATCCCCCAAGGATCTGCTGGAGGCAGGACCCTCCAGTAGAATGAACACCACCTACAGTCTGGCTGCCCTGGCGAAAACTTCGGTGGACGTCAGGAAAAGCATTGAAAGGCTGGAAGTGGCCGGAAGACACCAACAAAAAACCCCGGAAGCAAAAAAGTCACCAGAGCAAACTGTACGGAGGAGCCCCTTGCCTAAGAAGGCCGAGCCAGAAGTCCTAGCATCGACCAACACGAAAGCTGACATCCACACAGATCCGAAACAAGGATCAGGACAGGCCAAGAAGATGAAACAGATTCCTCAAAAACCGGCAAAAGAGTCGTTAGAGAGCCAGGAGAGCCCCTTGAAAACCGGAAATCGAACAGCGGAAGCACGGAAGGTCCTAGCAAAGGCGAAACACTACCTCGCCCAAGGCAACAACATAAGGAAGGACATTAAAACCGAAGTTACCCTGGCAATCGAACGACTATATCAGCTGGTAAAGGAAAGCGAAGCACATAAAGAGACACAACGAGAACAAATACGTGAAACTGTGGATGAAACGAAAGGCAAAGAGAACAAGGGGGAAAACCAAGAGGAGGCAAATGAGCTCAAGTTAAACTTAAACATTGTTGAGGAGCATAGCAACCTACTCCGAGAAAATACTCGGAGAATGGTTAGCTTACAAGAGGCCCTAGACCAGCAGAAAGAGACCTTGGAGAAGACCACGTACGCGAGTGTGGCCGCTGGACAGACCAGAAGGCAGCCCAACGACTCTACTACACTGCACTCCGTAGTGGTCTCCTCCAAGGACGACCAAGATACTGGAGAACAAGTTCTAGAGAAGATCAGGGAAGTAATAAATGCGAAAGAAGGAGGTATTAGAGTAGACAGGGTAAGAAAGGCCAGAGACAGAAAGGTAATAGTCGGATGTCGGACGGTAGAAGAAGAGATAAGATAAAGGAAAGGCTGAAAAAGGCGGAAGAACACCTCACCGTCGAGGAAATCAGGAACAAGGATCCTCTCCTAATCCTGAAAGATGTACTCGAGTACAACACGGATGAGGACATCATAAAAGCCCTGAGGACCCAGAACGAGAAGGTGTTCAGAAACCTTGACGGATTGGATAAAATTGAGGTGCGTTACAGGAGGAGAACAAGAAACCCGTACCTAAACCACGTAGTCATCAAGGTCCCCCCGCAGGTATGGAACCGGATGCTGGACATAGGAGAGGTGCATATCGACCTCCAAAGGATAAAAGTGGCGGACCAATCGCCACTTATACAGTGTTCCCTATGTCTGGCGTTCGGCCATGGCAGACGTTTCTGCAAAGAAACAGTCGAGAAATGTAGCCACTGTGGGGGACCACATTTGAAGGCTAAATGTGAAGAATGGCTCTCCGACACACCACCCTCCTGCTGTAACTGCACTCAAGCCAACTGGATAAGAACGAACACAATGCCTTCAGTCAAGACTGCCCGATAAGAAGGAAGTGGGACACCTTGGCCCGGGCCACGGTGGCTTACTGTTAAGGTGGTCCCACAATACCAAAGGCCACCCACCTACCCCCAGGGAGTACATACAAATACAGCATACGGCATGCTCGAAGGGTCTCCTCAGCCACGTGGAGGACCGGAAGGTGGACGACCGAGTAATAAACTCCGAACACAGCGAAGCGGCGTTCCGAATGAAACTGGAAGTGGCAAATAATATGGATAACAGCAAAAAAGCGAATTTGGACCAGCTTCATGAGAAGATGCCCAAATCGCAAATCGATAAAGAGCTGAACATAGACCACAAAACCAATACAAGAGGAACATAGACATATAAAAGCACAAAAACAACAGCATGCAACAGCGTCATTCCCAATAAGGAAATAAATAAAAAACCGCTCGTCACTGTGAAGGCCGGAAGAGCTCGCCCACTTGAAACAAGAGGTCCACACGTGGAAGAGGAAAATCCGTAGCAGCGCCAGTACAAAGATTAGGATTCAACCAGGAGTCCCTAAACAAAAAGATGGCAGGTCACTTAAACGGACCGAGTCATGTTGATAATCATGACTCACCGATTAGAATGGACAAAAACGGAAGAAAATAACTCAGACTTTATAACATATGAACAATATAGAAAAAGTTAATAGATTAAAAGAGAAAAAGCAAACATTGATAAATATAATATTTTAATATATTATAATTTAGCAATAAGCATAGATAATTAGAAATAAATAGAAATATGATATAAAACCTTGTTAGCACTAGAAATAGATATAGACCATAGAAATAAGAAAATGTAATAGTTAACATAAAAATTTTAGATCCAAACCCGTATGTAATAGTAAATAAAAAATTGTACGTAGCAAAAATCTTGATCGTAAACCCCAAAACTCAGAGGGAGGGAGGGGAAATAAAGAAAAACCCTGTCTTTTAATTAAACCACCACTGTATAAGGACTCTGATCATGTCCAGAGGGCAACGCGACTTAGTGCCGTTTCTAGACGGCGAAAAAAAAAAAAAAAAAAAAAAAAAAAACCTAACCTAACCTAACCTAACCTAACCTAACCTAACCTAACCTAACCTAACCTAACTAACCTAACCTAACCTAACCTAACCTAACCTAACCTAACCTAACCTAACCTAACCTAACCTAACCTAACCTACTAACCTAACCTAACCTAACCTACCTACCTAACCTAACCTAACCTAACCTAACCTAACCTAGCCCTAACCTAACCTAACCTAACCTAACCTAACCTAACCTAACCTAACCTAACCTACCTAACCTAACCTAACCTAACCTAACCTAACCTAACCTAACCTAACCTAACCTAACCTAACCTAACCTAACCTAACCTAACCTAACCTAACCTAACCTAACCTAACCTAACCTAACCTAACCTAACCTAACCTAACCTAACCTAACCTAACCTAACCTAACCTAACCTAACCTAACCTAACCTAACCTAACCTAACCTAACCTAACCTAACCTAACCTAACCTAACCTAACCTAACCTAACCTAACCTAACCTAACCTAACCTAACCTAACCTAACCTAACCTAACCTAACCTAACCTAACCTAACCTAACCTAACCTAACCTAACCTAACCTAACCTAACCTAACCTAACCTAACCTAACCTAACCTAACCTAACCTAACCTAACCTAACCTAACCTAACCTAACCTAACCTAACCTAACCTAACCTAACCTAACCTAACCTAACCTAACCTAACCTAACCTAACCTAACCTAACCTAACCTAACCTAACCTAACCTAACCTAACCTAACCTAACCTAACCTAACCTAACCTAACCTAACCTAACCTAACCTAACCTAACCTAACCTAACCTAACCTAACCTAACCTAACCTAACCTAACCTAACCTAACCTAACCTAACCTAACCTAACCTAACCTAACCTAACCTAACCTAACCTAACCTAACCTAACCTAACCTAACCTAACCTAACCTAACCTAACCTAACCTAACCTAACCTAACCTAACCTAACCTAACCTAACCTAACCTAACCTAACCTAACCTAACCTAACCTAACCTAACCTAACCTAACCTAACCTAACCTAACCTAACCTAACCTAACCTAACCTAACCTAACCTAACCTAACCTAACCTAACCTAACCTAACCTAACCTAACCTAACCTAACCTAACCTAACCTAACCTAACCTAACCTAACCTAACCTAACCTAACCTAACCTAACCTAACCTAACCTAACCTAACCTAACCTAACCTAACCTAACCTAACCTAACCTAACCTAACCTAACCTAACCTAACCTAACCTAACCTAACCTAACCTAACCTAACCTAACCTAACCTAACCTAACCTAACCTAACCTAACCTAACCTAACCTAACCTAACCTAACCTAACCTAACCTAACCTAACCTAACCTAACCTAACCTAACCTAACCTAACCTAACCTAACCTAACCTAACCTAACCTAACCTAACCTAACCTAACCTAACCTAACCTAACCTAACCTAACCTAACCTAACCTAACCTAACCTAACCTAACCTAACCTAACCTAACCTAACCTAACCTAACCTAACCTAACCTAACCTAACCTAACCTAACCTAACCTAACCTAACCTAACCTAACCTAACCTAACCTAACCTAACCTAACCTAACCTAACCTAACCTAACCTAACCTAACCTAACCTAACCTAACCTAACCTAACCTAACCTAACCTAACCTAACCTAACCTAACCTAACCTAACCTAACCTAACCTAACCTAACCTAACCTAACCTAACCTAACCTAACCTAACCTAACCTAACCTAACCTAACCTAACCTAACCTAACCTAACCTAACCTAACCTAACCTAACCTAACCTAACCTAACCTAACCTAACCTAACCTAACCTAACCTAACCTAACCTAACCTAACCTAACCTAACCTAACCTAACCTAACCTAACCTAACCTAACCTAACCTAACCTAACCTAACCTAACCTAACCTAACCTAACCTAACCTAACCTAACCTAACCTAACCTAACCTAACCTAACCTAACCTAACCTAACCTAACCTAACCTAACCTAACCTAACCTAACCTAACCTAACCTAACCTAACCTAACCTAACCTAACCTAACCTAACCTAACCTAACCTAACCTAACCTAACCTAACCTAACCTAACCTAACCTAACCTAACCTAACCTAACCTAACCTAACCTAACCTAACCTAACCTAACCTAACCTAACCTAACCTAACCTAACCTAACCTAACCTAACCTAACCTAACCTAACCTAACCTAACCTAACCTAACCTAACCTAACCTAACCTAACCTAACCTAACCTAACCTAACCTAACCTAACCTAACCTAACCTAACCTAACCTAACCTAACCTAACCTAACCTAACCTAACCTAACCTAACCTAACCTAACCTAACCTAACCTAACCTAACCTAACCTAACCTAACCTAACCTAACCTAACCTAACCTAACCTAACCTAACCTAACCTAACCTAACCTAACCTAACCTAACCTAACCTAACCTAACCTAACCTAACCTAACCTAACCTAACCTAACCTAACCTAACCTAACCTAACCTAACCTAACCTAACCTAACCTAACCTAACCTAACCTAACCTAACCTAACCTAACCTAACCTAACCTAACCTAACCTAACCTAACCTAACCTAACCTAACCTAACCTAACCTAACCTAACCTAACCTAACCTAACCTAACCTAACCTAACCTAACCTAACCTAACCTAACCTAACCTAACCTAACCTAACCTAACCTAACCTAACCTAACCTAACCTAACCTAACCTAACCTAACCTAACCTAACCTAACCTAACCTAACCTAACCTAACCTAACCTAACCTAACCTAACCTAACCTAACCTAACCTAACCTAACCTAACCTAACCTAACCTAACCTAACCTAACCTAACCTAACCTAACCTAACCTAACCTAACCTAACCTAACCTAACCTAACCTAACCTAACCTAACCTAACCTAACCTAACCTAACCTAACCTAACCTAACCTAACCTAACCTAACCTAACCTAACCTAACCTAACCTAACCTAACCTAACCTAACCTAACCTAACCTAACCTAACCTAACCTAACCTAACCTAACCTAACCTAACCTAACCTAACCTAACCTAACCTAACCTAACCTAACCTAACCTAACCTAACCTAACCTAACCTAACCTAACCTAACCTAACCTAACCTAACCTAACCTAACCTAACCTAACCTAACCTAACCTAACCTAACCTAACCTAACCTAACCTAACCTAACCTAACCTAACCTAACCTAACCTAACCTAACCTAACCTAACCTAACCTAACCTAACCTAACCTAACCTAACCTAACCTAACCTAACCTAACCTAACCTAACCTAACCTAACCTAACCTAACCTAACCTAACCTAACCTAACCTAACCTAACCTAACCTAACCTAACCTAACCTAACCTAACCTAACCTAACCTAACCTAACCTAACCTAACCTAACCTAACCTAACCTAACCTAACCTAACCTAACCTAACCTAACCTAACCTAACCTAACCTAACCTAACCTAACCTAACCTAACCTAACCTAACCTAACCTAACCTAACCTAACCTAACCTAACCTAACCTAACCTAACCTAACCTAACCTAACCTAACCTAACCTAACCTAACCTAACCTAACCTAACCTAACCTAACCTAACCTAACCTAACCTAACCTAACCTAACCTAACCTAACCTAACCTAACCTAACCTAACCTAACCTAACCTAACCTAACCTAACCTAACCTAACCTAACCTAACCTAACCTAACCTAACCTAACCTAACCTAACCTAACCTAACCTAACCTAACCTAACCTAACCTAACCTAACCTAACCTAACCTAACCTAACCTAACCTAACCTAACCTAACCTAACCTAACCTAACCTAACCTAACCTAACCTAACCTAACCTAACCTAACCTAACCTAACCTAACCTAACCTAACCTAACCTAACCTAACCTAACCTAACCTAACCTAACCTAACCTAACCTAACCTAACCTAACCTAACCTAACCTAACCTAACCTAACCTAACCTAACCTAACCTAACCTAACCTAACCTAACCTAACCTAACCTAACCTAACCTAACCTAACCTAACCTAACCTAACCTAACCTAACCTAACCTAACCTAACCTAACCTAACCTAACCTAACCTAACCTAACCTAACCTAACCTAACCTAACCTAACCTAACCTAACCTAACCTAACCTAACCTAACCTAACCTAACCTAACCTAACCTAACCTAACCTAACCTAACCTAACCTAACCTAACCTAACCTAACCTAACCTAACCTAACCTAACCTAACCTAACCTAACCTAACCTAACCTAACCTAACCTAACCTAACCTAACCTAACCTAACCTAACCTAACCTAACCTAACCTAACCTAACCTAACCTAACCTAACCTAACCTAACCTAACCTAACCTAACCTAACCTAACCTAACCTAACCTAACCTAACCTAACCTAACCTAACCTAACCTAACCTAACCTAACCTAACCTAACCTAACCTAACCTAACCTAACCTAACCTAACCTAACCTAACCTAACCTAACCTAACCTAACCTAACCTAACCTAACCTAACCTAACCTAACCTAACCTAACCTAACCTAACCTAACCTAACCTAACCTAACCTAACCTAACCTAACCTAACCTAACCTAACCTAACCTAACCTAACCTAACCTAACCTAACCTAACCTAACCTAACCTAACCTAACCTAACCTAACCTAACCTAACCTAACCTAACCTAACCTAACCTAACCTAACCTAACCTAACCTAACCTAACCTAACCTAACCTAACCTAACCTAACCTAACCTAACCTAACCTAACCTAACCTAACCTAACATAACCTAACCTAACCTAACCTAACCTAACCTAACCTAACCTAACCTAACCTAACCTAACCTAACCTAACCTAACCTAACCTAACCTAACCTAACCTAACCTAACCTAACCTAACCTAACCTAACCTAACCTAACCTAACCTAACCTAACCTAACCTAACCTAACCTAACCTAACCTAACCTAACCTAACCTAACCTAACCTAACCTAACCTAACCTAACCTAACCTAACCTAACCTAACCTAACCTAACCTAACCTAACCTAACCTAACCTAACCTAACCTAACCTAACCTAACCTAACCTAACCTAACCTAACCTAACCTAACCTAACCTAACCTAACCTAACCTAACCTAACCTAACCTAACCTAACCTAACCTAACCTAACCTAACCTAACCTAACCTAACCTAACCTAACCTAACCTAACCTAACCTAACCTAACCTAACCTAACCTAACCTAACCTAACCTAACCTAACCTAACCTAACCTAACCTAACCTAACCTAACCTAACCTAACCTAACCTAACCTAACCTAACCTAACCTAACCTAACCTAACCTAACCTAACCTAACCTAACCTAACCTAACCTAACCTAACCTAACCTAACCTAACCTAACCTAACCTAACCTAACCTAACCTAACCTAACCTAACCTAACCTAACCTAACCTAACCTAACCTAACCTAACCTAACCTAACCTAACCTAACCTAACCTAACCTAACCTAACCTAACCTAACCTAACCTAACCTAACCTAACCTAACCTAACCTAACCTAACCTAACCTAACCTAACCTAACCTAACCTAACCTAACCTAACCTAACCTAACCTAACCTAACCTAACCTAACCTAACCTAACCTAACCTAACCTAACCTAACCTAACCTAACCTAACCTAACCTAACCTAACCTAACCTAACCTAACCTAACCTAACCTAACCTAACCTAACCTAACCTAACCTAACCTAACCTAACCTAACCTAACCTAACCTAACCTAACCTAACCTAACCTAACCTAACCTAACCTAACCTAACCTAACCTAACCTAACCTAACCTAACCTAACCTAACCTAACCTAACCTAACCTAACCTAACCTAACCTAACCTAACCTAACCTAACCTAACCTAACCTAACCTAACCTAACCTAACCTAACCTAACCTAACCTAACCTAACCTAACCTAACCTAACCTAACCTAACCTAACCTAACCTAACCTAACCTAACCTAACCTAACCTAACCTAACCTAACCTAACCTAACCTAACCTAACCTAACCTAACCTAACCTAACCTAACCTAACCTAACCTAACCTAACCTAACCTAACCTAACCTAACCTAACCTAACCTAACCTAACCTAACCTAACCTAACCTAACCTAACCTAACCTAACCTAACCTAACCTAACCTAACCTAACCTAACCTAACCTAACCTAACCTAACCTAACCTAACCTAACCTAACCTAACCTAACCTAACCTAACCTAACCTAACCTAACCTAACCTAACCTAACCTAACCTAACCTAACCTAACCTAACCTAACCTAACCTAACCTAACCTAACCTAACCTAACCTAACCTAACCTAACCTAACCTAACCTAACCTAACCTAACCTAACCTAACCTAACCTAACCTAACCTAACCTAACCTAACCTAACCTAACCTAACCTAACCTAACCTAACCTAACCTAACCTAACCTAACCTAACCTAACCTAACCTAACCTAACCTAACCTAACCTAACCTAACCTAACCTAACCTAACCTAACCTAACCTAACCTAACCTAACCTAACCTAACCTAACCTAACCTAACCTAACCTAACCTAACCTAACCTAACCTAACCTAACCTAACCTAACCTAACCTAACCTAACCTAACCTAACCTAACCTAACCTAACCTAACCTAACCTAACCTAACCTAACCTAACCTAACCTAACCTAACCTAACCTAACCTAACCTAACCTAACCTAACCTAACCTAACCTAACCTAACCTAACCTAACCTAACCTAACCTAACCTAACCTAACCTAACCTAACCTAACCTAACCTAACCTAACCTAACCTAACCTAACCTAACCTAACCTAACCTAACCTAACCTAACCTAACCTAACCTAACCTAACCTAACCTAACCTAACCTAACCTAACCTAACCTAACCTAACCTAACCTAACCTAACCTAACCTAACCTAACCTAACCTAACCTAACCTAACCTAACCTAACCTAACCTAACCTAACCTAACCTAACCTAACCTAACCTAACCTAACCTAACCTAACCTAACCTAACCTAACCTAACCTAACCTAACCTAACCTAACCTAACCTAACCTAACCTAACCTAACCTAACCTAACCTAACCTAACCTAACCTAACCTAACCTAACCTAACCTAACCTAACCTAACCTAACCTAACCTAACCTAACCTAACCTAACCTAACCTAACCTAACCTAACCTAACCTAACCTAACCTAACCTAACCTAACCTAACCTAACCTAACCTAACCTAACCTAACCTAACCTAACCTAACCTAACCTAACCTAACCTAACCTAACCTAACCTAACCTAACCTAACCTAACCTAACCTAACCTAACCTAACCTAACCTAACCTAACCTAACCTAACCTAACCTAACCTAACCTAACCTAACCTAACCTAACCTAACCTAACCTAACCTAACCTAACCTAACCTAACCTAACCTAACCTAACCTAACCTAACCTAACCTAACCTAACCTAACCTAACCTAACCTAACCTAACCTAACCTAACCTAACCTAACCTAACCTAACCTAACCTAACCTAACCTAACCTAACCTAACCTAACCTAACCTAACCTAACCTAACCTAACCTAACCTAACCTAACCTAACCTAACCTAACCTAACCTAACCTAACCTAACCTAACCTAACCTAACCTAACCTAACCTAACCTAACCTAACCTAACCTAACCTAACCTAACCTAACCTAACCTAACCTAACCTAACCTAACCTAACCTAACCTAACCTAACCTAACCTAACCTAACCTAACCTAACCTAACCTAACCTAACCTAACCTAACCTAACCTAACCTAACCTAACCTAACCTAACCTAACCTAACCTAACCTAACCTAACCTAACCTAACCTAACCTAACCTAACCTAACCTAACCTAACCTAACCTAACCTAACCTAACCTAACCTAACCTAACCTAACCTAACACCTAACCTAACCTAACCTAACCTAACCTAACCTAACCTAACCTAACCTAACCTAACCTAACCTAACCTAACCTAACCTAACCTAACCTAACCTAACCTAACCTAACCTAACCTAACCTAACCTAACCTAACCTAACCTAACCTAACCTAACCTAACCTAACCTAACCTAACCTAACCTAACCTAACCTAACCTAACCTAACCTAACCTAACCTAACCTAACCTAACCTAACCTAACCTAACCTAACCTAACCTAACCTAACCTAACCTAACCTAACCTAACCTAACCTAACCTAACCTAACCTAACCTAACCTAACCTAACCTAACCTAACCTAACCTAACCTAACCTAACCTAACCTAACCTAACCTAACCTAACCTAACCTAACCTAACCTAACCTAACCTAACCTAACCTAACCTAACCTAACCTAACCTAACCTAACCTAACCTAACCTAACCTAACCTAACCTAACCTAACCTAACCTAACCTAACCTAACCTAACCTAACCTAACCTAACCTAACCTAACCTAACCTAACCTAACCTAACCTAACCTAACCTAACCTAACCTAACCTAACCTAACCTAACCTAACCTAACCTAACCTAACCTAACCTAACCTAACCTAACCTAACCTAACCTAACCTAACCTAACCTAACCTAACCTAACCTAACCTAACCTAACCTAACCTAACCTAACCTAACCTAACCTAACCTAACCTAACCTAACCTAACCTAACCTAACCTAACCTAACCTAACCTAACCTAACCTAACCTAACCTAACCTAACCTAACCTAACCTAACCTAACCTAACCTAACCTAACCTAACCTAACCTAACCTAACCTAACCTAACCTAACCTAACCTAACCTAACCTAACCTAACCTAACCTAACCTAACCTAACCTAACCTAACCTAACCTAACCTAACCTAACCTAACCTAACCTAACCTAACCTAACCTAACCTAACCTAACCTAACCTAACCTAACCTAACCTAACCTAACCTAACCTAACCTAACCTAACCTAACCTAACCTAACCTAACCTAACCTAACCTAACCTAACCTAACCTAACCTAACCTAACCTAACCTAACCTAACCTAACCTAACCTAACCTAACCTAACCTAACCTAACCTAACCTAACCTAACCTAACCTAACCTAACCTAACCTAACCTAACCTAACCTAACCTAACCTAACCTAACCTAACCTAACCTAACCTAACCTAACCTAACCTAACCTAACCTAACCTAACCTAACCTAACCTAACCTAACCTAACCTAACCTAACCTAACCTAACCTAACCTAACCTAACCTAACCTAACCTAACCTAACCTAACCTAACCTAACCTAACCTAACCTAACCTAACCTAACCTAACCTAACCTAACCTAACCTAACCTAACCTAACCTAACCTAACCTAACCTAACCTAACCTAACCTAACCTAACCTAACCTAACCTAACCTAACCTAACCTAACCTAACCTAACCTAACCTAACCTAACCTAACCTAACCTAACCTAACCTAACCTAACCTAACCTAACCTAACCTAACCTAACCTAACCTAACCTAACCTAACCTAACCTAACCTAACCTAACCTAACCTAACCTAACCTAACCTAACCTAACCTAACCTAACCTAACCTAACCTAACCTAACCTAACCTAACCTAACCTAACCTAACCTAACCTAACCTAACCTAACCTAACCTAACCTAACCTAACCTAACCTAACCTAACCTAACCTAACCTAACCTAACCTAACCTAACCTAACCTAACCTAACCTAACCTAACCTAACCTAACCTAACCTAACCTAACCTAACCTAACCTAACCTAACCTAACCTAACCTAACCTAACCTAACCTAACCTAACCTAACCTAACCTAACCTAACCTAACCTAACCTAACCTAACCTAACCTAACCTAACCTAACCTAACCTAACCTAACCTAACCTAACCTAACCTAACCTAACCTAACCTAACCTAACCTAACCTAACCTAACCTAACCTAACCTAACCTAACCTAACCTAACCTAACCTAACCTAACCTAACCTAACCTAACCTAACCTAACCTAACCTAACCTAACCTAACCTAACCTAACCTAACCTAACCTAACCTAACCTAACCTAACCTAACCTAACCTAACCTAACCTAACCTAACCTAACCTAACCTAACCTAACCTAACCTAACCTAACCTAACCTAACCTAACCTAACCTAACCTAACCTAACCTAACCTAACCTAACCTAACCTAACCTAACCTAACCTAACCTAACCTAACCTAACCTAACCTAACCTAACCTAACCTAACCTAACCTAACCTAACCTAACCTAACCTAACCTAACCTAACCTAACCTAACCTAACCTAACCTAACCTAACCTAACCTAACCTAACCTAACCTAACCTAACCTAACCTAACCTAACCTAACCTAACCTAACCTAACCTAACCTAACCTAACCTAACCTAACCTAACCTAACCTAACCTAACCTAACCTAACCTAACCTAACCTAACCTAACCTAACCTAACCTAACCTAACCTAACCTAACCTAACCTAACCTAACCTAACCTAACCTAACCTAACCTAACCTAACCTAACCTAACCTAACCTAACCTAACCTAACCTAACCTAACCTAACCTAACCTAACCTAACCTAACCTAACCTAACCTAACCTAACCTAACCTAACCTAACCTAACCTAACCTAACCTAACCTAACCTAACCTAACCTAACCTAACCTAACCTAACCTAACCTAACCTAACCTAACCTAACCTAACCTAACCTAACCTAACCTAACCTAACCTAACCTAACCTAACCTAACCTAACCTAACCTAACCTAACCTAACCTAACCTAACCTAACCTAACCTAACCTAACCTAACCTAACCTAACCTAACCTAACCTAACCTAACCTAACCTAACCTAACCTAACCTAACCTAACCTAACCTAACCTAACCTAACCTAACCTAACCTAACCTAACCTAACCTAACCTAACCTAACCTAACCTAACCTAACCTAACCTAACCTAACCTAACCTAACCTAACCTAACCTAACCTAACCTAACCTAACCTAACCTAACCTAACCTAACCTAACCTAACCTAACCTAACCTAACCTAACCTAACCTAACCTAACCTAACCTAACCTAACCTAACCTAACCTAACCTAACCTAACCTAACCTAACCTAACCTAACCTAACCTAACCTAACCTAACCTAACCTAACCTAACCTAACCTAACCTAACCTAACCTAACCTAACCTAACCTAACCTAACCTAACTCTAACCTAACCTAACCTAACCTAACCTAACCTAACCTAACCTAACCTAACCTAACCTAACCTAACCTAACCTAACCTAACCTAACCTAACCTAACCTAACCTAACCTAACCTAACCTAACCTAACCTAACCTAACCTAACCTAACCTAACCTAACCTAACCTAACCTAACCTAACCTAACCTAACCTAACCTAACCTAACCTAACCTAACCTAACCTAACCTAACCTAACCTAACCTAACCTAACCTAACCTAACCTAACCTAACCTAACCTAACCTAACCTAACCTAACCTAACCTAACCTAACCTAACCTAACCTAACCTAACCTAACCTAACCTAACCTAACCTAACCTAACCTAACCTAACCTAACCTAACCTAACCTAACCTAACCTAACCTAACCTAACCTAACCTAACCTAACCTAACCTAACCTAACCTAACCTAACCTAACCTAACCTAACCTAACCTAACCTAACCTAACCTAACCTAACCTAACCTAACCTAACCTAACCTAACCTAACCTAACCTAACCTAACCTAACCTAACCTAACCTAACCTAACCTAACCTAACCTAACCTAACCTAACCTAACCTAACCTAACCTAACCTAACCTAACCTAACCTAACCTAACCTAACCTAACCTAACCTAACCTAACCTAACCTAACCTAACCTAACCTAACCTAACCTAACCTAACCTAACCTAACCTAACCTAACCTAACCTAACCTAACCTAACCTAACCTAACCTAACCTAACCTAACCTAACCTAACCTAACCTAACCTAACCTAACCTAACCTAACCTAACCTAACCTAACCTAACCTAACCTAACCTAACCTAACCTAACCTAACCTAACCTAACCTAACCTAACCTAACCTAACCTAACCTAACCTAACCTAACCTAACCTAACCTAACCTAACCTAACCTAACCTAACCTAACCTAACCTAACCTAACCTAACCTAACCTAACCTAACCTAACCTAACCTAACCTAACCTAACCTAACCTAACCTAACCTAACCTAACCTAACCTAACCTAACCTAACCTAACCTAACCTAACCTAACCTAACCTAACCTAACCTAACCTAACCTAACCTAACCTAACCTAACCTAACCTAACCTAACCTAACCTAACCTAACCTAACCTAACCTAACCTAACCTAACCTAACCTAACCTAACCTAACCTAACCTAACCTAACCTAACCTAACCTAACCTAACCTAACCTAACCTAACCTAACCTAACCTAACCTAACCTAACCTAACCTAACCTAACCTAACCTAACCTAACCTAACCTAACCTAACCTAACCTAACCTAACCTAACCTAACCTAACCTAACCTAACCTAACCTAACCTAACCTAACCTAACCTAACCTAACCTAACCTAACCTAACCTAACCTAACCTAACCTAACCTAACCTAACCTAACCTAACCTAACCTAACCTAACCTAACCTAACCTAACCTAACCTAACCTAACCTAACCTAACCTAACCTAACCTAACCTAACCTAACCTAACCTAACCTAACCTAACCTAACCTAACCTAACCTAACCTAACCTAACCTAACCTAACCTAACCTAACCTAACCTAACCTAACCTAACCTAACCTAACCTAACCTAACCTAACCTAACCTAACCTAACCTAACCTAACCTAACCTAACCTAACCTAACCTAACCTAACCTAACCTAACCTAACCTAACCTAACCTAACCTAACCTAACCTAACCTAACCTAACCTAACCTAACCTAACCTAACCTAACCTAACCTAACCTAACCTAACCTAACCTAACCTAACCTAACCTAACCTAACCTAACCTAACCTAACCTAACCTAACCTAACCTAACCTAACCTAACCTAACCTAACCTAACCTAACCTAACCTAACCTAACCTAACCTAACCTAACCTAACCTAACCTAACCTAACCTAACCTAACCTAACCTAACCTAACCTAACCTAACCTAACCTAACCTAACCTAACCTAACCTAACCTAACCTAACCTAACCTAACCTAACCTAACCTAACCTAACCTAACCTAACCTAACCTAACCTAACCTAACCTAACCTAACCTAACCTAACCTAACCTAACCTAACCTAACCTAACCTAACCTAACCTAACCTAACCTAACCTAACCTAACCTAACCTAACCTAACCTAACCTAACCTAACCTAACCTAACCTAACCTAACCTAACCTAACCTAACCTAACCTAACCTAACCTAACCTAACCTAACCTAACCTAACCTAACCTAACCTAACCTAACCTAACCTAACCTAACCTAACCTAACCTAACCTAACCTAACCTAACCTAACCTAACCTAACCTAACCTAACCTAACCTAACCTAACCTAACCTAACCTAACCTAACCTAACCTAACCTAACCTAACCTAACCTAACCTAACCTAACCTAACCTAACCTAACCTAACCTAACCTAACCTAACCTAACCTAACCTAACCTAACCTAACCTAACCTAACCTAACCTAACCTAACCTAACCTAACCTAACCTAACCTAACCTAACCTAACCTAACCTAACCTAACCTAACCTAACCTAACCTAACCTAACCTAACCTAACCTAACCTAACCTAACCTAACCTAACCTAACCTAACCTAACCTAACCTAACCTAACCTAACCTAACCTAACCTAACCTAACCTAACCTAACCTAACCTAACCTAACCTAACCTAACCTAACCTAACCTAACCTAACCTAACCTAACCTAACCTAACCTAACCTAACCTAACCTAACCTAACCTAACCTAACCTAACCTAACCTAACCTAACCTAACCTAACCTAACCTAACCTAACCTAACCTAACCTAACCTAACCTAACCTAACCTAACCTAACCTAACCTAACCTAACCTAACCTAACCTAACCTAACCTAACCTAACCTAACCTAACCTAACCTAACCTAACCTAACCTAACCTAACCTAACCTAACCTAACCTAACCTAACCTAACCTAACCTAACCTAACCTAACCTAACCTAACCTAACCTAACCTAACCTAACCTAACCTAACCTAACCTAACCTAACCTAACCTAACCTAACCTAACCTAACCTAACCTAACCTAACCTAACCTAACCTAACCTAACCTAACCTAACCTAACCTAACCTAACCTAACCTAACCTAACCTAACCTAACCTAACCTAACCTAACCTAACCTAACCTAACCTAACCTAACCTAACCTAACCTAACCTAACCTAACCTAACCTAACCTAACCTAACCTAACCTAACCTAACCTAACCTAACCTAACCTAACCTAACCTAACCTAACCTAACCTAACCTAACCTAACCTAACCTAACCTAACCTAACCTAACCTAACCTAACCTAACCTAACCTAACCTAACCTAACCTAACCTAACCTAACCTAACCTAACCTAACCTAACCTAACCTAACCTAACCTAACCTAACCTAACCTAACCTAACCTAACCTAACCTAACCTAACCTAACCTAACCTAACCTAACCTAACCTAACCTAACCTAACCTAACCTAACCTAACCTAACCTAACCTAACCTAACCTAACCTAACCTAACCTAACCTAACCTAACCTAACCTAACCTAACCTAACCTAACCTAACCTAACCTAACCTAACCTAACCTAACCTAACCTAACCTAACCTAACCTAACCTAACCTAACCTAACCTAACCTAACCTAACCTAACCTAACCTAACCTAACCTAACCTAACCTAACCTAACCTAACCTAACCTAACCTAACCTAACCTAACCTAACCTAACCTAACCTAACCTAACCTAACCTAACCTAACCTAACCTAACCTAACCTAACCTAACCTAACCTAACCTAACCTAACCTAACCTAACCTAACCTAACCTAACCTAACCTAACCTAACCTAACCTAACCTAACCTAACCTAACCTAACCTAACCTAACCTAACCTAACCTAACCTAACCTAACCTAACCTAACCTAACCTAACCTAACCTAACCTAACCTAACCTAACCTAACCTAACCTAACCTAACCTAACCTAACCTAACCTAACCTAACCTAACCTAACCTAACCTAACCTAACCTAACCTAACCTAACCTAACCTAACCTAACCTAACCTAACCTAACCTAACCTAACCTAACCTAACCTAACCTAACCTAACCTAACCTAACCTAACCTAACCTAACCTAACCTAACCTAACCTAACCTAACCTAACCTAACCTAACCTAACCTAACCTAACCTAACCTAACCTAACCTAACCTAACCTAACCTAACCTAACCTAACCTAACCTAACCTAACCTAACCTAACCTAACCTAACCTAACCTAACCTAACCTAACCTAACCTAACCTAACCTAACCTAACCTAACCTAACCTAACCTAACCTAACCTAACCTAACCTAACCTAACCTAACCTAACCTAACCTAACCTAACCTAACCTAACCTAACCTAACCTAACCTAACCTAACCTAACCTAACCTAACCTAACCTAACCTAACCTAACCTAACCTAACCTAACCTAACCTAACCTAACCTAACCTAACCTAACCTAACCTAACCTAACCTAACCTAACCTAACCTAACCTAACCTAACCTAACCTAACCTAACCTAACCTAACCTAACCTAACCTAACCTAACCTAACCTAACCTAACCTAACCTAACCTAACCTAACCTAACCTAACCTAACCTAACCTAACCTAACCTAACCTAACCTAACCTAACCTAACCTAACCTAACCTAACCTAACCTAACCTAACCTAACCTAACCTAACCTAACCTAACCTAACCTAACCTAACCTAACCTAACCTAACCTAACCTAACCTAACCTAACCTAACCTAACCTAACCTAACCTAACCTAACCTAACCTAACCTAACCTAACCAGTCCGCTTCGAACCGCCACCCGGAGCGCCACGAAAACGAGCCAATCCGCACGAAAAAATTCCCGAAAAATAGAAATTTTGCGTTTTTAATAGCTTGTGATACATCAAAAGTTGCGGAAACACGCAGCGCATACAACCGTGAAAACCGTTTTTCTTAACTCTTTTGTTCGGCCGAGTAAAGTGCATTTAAGTGATTTTTTGAAAAATTTCAAAGTTTAAAAGTGAATTATCTCGTGATTATCAGTGACGACCAATAGTTTATTATATACCAAACGATAGGTCTTATTGAGCTCCTTCATTTGGTATATTACTTGGATTTTTCCGGCTATCCAGCGCCGAGATAAAAGCAGAAAACCAAAAACCACGTGGACACGAGGTCATTGAACCACAGCCAGTAGACAGCAGAAAACAATACCATCTTAAAGAAGACGGCGAGGGGATTCTGGAGGCACTTCAACATCTGCGATAAGTTAAGTTTTGGCTGAGTTATTGAGTGTTAAAGATTTAGGTAGGAAAATATTTCTTCGAAACTAAATAATCCAAGATCTGCAGCGATAACCTATGCTGAAAGTTAGTATAGAGGTACTTCTAGGGTAGCTGTAACTCCCCTATAAATTTGAGATTTCTGGCTTAAGTAGTTTCGGAGATATTGAATTTTTTGTAAAATCTGGATACCTACTTAAATTTTGAAAATTTGAAAATTAGTTAGGATTGTGAGAATATAGACCAAGGCGTGACAGATAGTGTAGCCAAAATCTCATCTCTCTGAGAGAAAAATTGACGTAGATACGGAGGTTTTAAGTTTTGGCGGCCATCTTGTCCGCCATCTTGGAGAAAATAAAAAGCACCGTAACTCGCGAACCATAGCTCCGATCTCGACGCGGTTTTTTGCATAGTATTGGTCATTTACAGGCCTATCTATTAGTGTATTCACATAAACGATTTAATTCGAAGAAATTTTTTATAACTTTTACAAACTTTTATTTTGACCTTAAATTTTTTTAAAACCCGCAAAATGCTCGGGATCCGTACTCCCGTGAAATTACCAAGGGAGAAGTCAATCCCTGACTCCCAAAAATCTCCTGACCAGACAGCAGGACCTTCTGGCACACAAACGCAGGCCTCAGGTGTGAGACGAAGCATCGGCGAATGGGAGACCGCAACTAATCGAAAGGCCGCAACCTCCCCTAGGAAGACCGAGCCGGTCCCGGCGAGCAACCGTTTCACCTCATTAGAGATAAGCGGAGGCCCACCGGTTTCGGTTAAGCCTAAATATGCAAACAAGACGGCAGAGGCTAGAGCCTGCCTGCAATCGGCCAAGCTCCAACTGGGCAGCGCGCGTAACCTCAAAACAGAAATAAAAACCGAGGTTACACGGTCGGTGGAACGACTGTACCAGCTGGTGAAGGAAGCAGAAATGAAATGTCCTAAACAAGGTACGGTCCAGGGTAAGGAGCAGAAAGCTGAGGAAAATGCGGAAGAAGGGTTAGTAGACTCACTCAACCTGCTTCCCATATCCCCGCCTGCAAATAAGGTTGATAAAGAATTTATCAAGTTGATAGAGGAGCATAGCAAGCTGATAAAAGACAGCAACGAACGCATGGAAGGACTTAAACAGGCGATGAACAAGCAGCAGAAGGCCCTGGAGGATGTAACATATGCGAGTGTAGTAGCTCAGTCTGCCAGGAGGCAGCCCTCCGGACAGACTGCTCTGCACTCGGTAGTAGTTACTGCCAAGGACGAGTCAGAGACTGGAGAAGAAGTCCTGAACAGAATAAGAAAAGTGGTTGATGCAAAAGAAGGATGGGTTACAGTTGAAAAGGTCAGAAAAGCTAAAGACAGAAAAGTGATAGTAGGTTGTAGAACGGAAAACGAAAGACAAAAGCTCAAGGAAAGACTAGAGACAGCAAAAGAACACCTCAATGTGGAAGAAATAAGGAACAAAGACCCACTAGTGATCCTCAGAGACGTGCTGCAATATAACAGCGATGACGACATCCTTAGCGCTCTGAGGAATCAAAACAAAAACCTCTTCAAGGAGTTGGGTGAAAATGACAAAGCGGAAATTGCATATAAAAAGCGCACGCGAAACCCACACACAAGCCATGTCGTTATGAGGGTATCTCCACAGCTTTGGCAACGTATGGTGGAAGTGGAAGCCGTCCATATAGACCTCCAGCGAGTACGAGTGGCTGACCAGTCGCCACTGGTACAGTGCTCGCTCTGCCTCGGATACGGCCACAGCAGACGTTTCTGCAAGGAAACGCAGGAAAAGTGTAGCCACTGTGGGGGTCCTCATGTAAGAACCGAGTGCGCCGATTGGCTTGCGAGAGTGGCTCCATCGTGCACCAACTGCACGCACGCCAAGGTTGACAAAGTAGACCACAACGCCTTTAGCAACGAGTGCCCCATCCGAAGAAAATGGGATGCTTTAGCTAGAGCCACCATAGCGTATTGCTAAGGTGGTCCCGGGGGTAAAATATGCAGTAACAACAACAACAGCTGGAACAAAGGCCTACCTTGTAGCCCAAGCAAACCTGCAAAGAAAGGAACTCGCAACTTATGAACTAATGCTTGAGGCTAACGAAAGAAAGGTGGCCTTCGCGCTAATCCAAGAGCCCTATATCGGTGGGATAGGTAGAATGAGAGAATACAAAGGGGTCAGGATTTTCCAGAGCACCAACCAAGGAGACGGCCCAATCAAGTCAGCAATAGCTATTTTCGATAACGAGCTGGACGTTATCCAATGTCCAGATTTCACCACACCTAACATCGTCGTGGTGAAAATTAGGACAAGCGCCTGGGAGATCGTAGTCGTCTCATTTTACTTCGAGCCCGACCAACCGATCGACCCATACTTGGAGCAGCTGAGGCAGATCGAGTCGAAGGCCGGATCACGCAAGATCATCATGGGTGGAGACGCAAATGCCAAAAACACCTGGTGGGGTAGCCCAAATGTAGACTATAGGGGTGAAGAAATGGCAGGAACTCTGGAGGAAATGCAAATGCAGGTGCTTAATGAAGGAGACATTCCCACATTCGACACCGTAAGAGGAAACAGGACCTACAGTAGTTTCCCGGATGTAACAGCCTGCACAACGGAAATGATGAATCTGGTGGAGGACTGGACGGTGGACGAAGGAATCACAAGCTCGGACCACAACGGTATTATCTTTAAAATCAGGCTTACAAAAGCCAAAGGAGTTAGCATCTCTAGAACCACACGAACTTACAATAGTAAAAAAGCAAATTGGGTTCAGTTTCATGAGAAACTGGCCCAACTTCTAAATGATAAAAAACTAAACTCACAAGAAATAGACAAAATAACAAATAAAATTCAACTAGAGGAAACAGTAAATTCATTTATAAACACAATAGTAGAAGCATGTAATATTAGTATACCTAAAAAGAAAAACCAAAGTAAACTTACCGTACCGTGGTGGTCCAAGAAGCTGGCTGACATGAAGAAGGAGGTCCTCACCAGGAAGCGTCGAATCCGAGTTGCAGCGCCGATCCGGAAACAGAAGGTCGTAGACGAGTACCTGGAAATAAAAGAAAAATTTGAGTTAGAGGCCAAAAACGCACAAGTGAAAAGCTGGAAGGACTTTTGCAGCAAACAAGAAAAAGAAGGAATATGGGAAAGCATATATCGAGTCATTGGAAGAACCATGAAGAGACAAGAAGATCTGCCACTTATAAAAGACGGAAGGATTCTAGATGAGAAGGAGTCTGCAGAGATGCTCGCAGAGACCTTCTACCCCGAAGATAAGACCTCAGAGGACAACTTAGAACACATGCAAGCTAGAGAAGTAGCCAACCAAGTAAACGAACTGAGTCATGATGAGCAACATGACCCACCGTTTACCGTAGAGGAACTTAAAGCTGCATTGTGGAGCTTTAGTCCAAAAAAGGCCCCAGGAGCGGATGGTCTAACAGCCGACATTTGCGAGCACGCCATTCTACAAGACATGGAACTATACCTATCACTGGCAAACAAGTGTCTTACGCTGAGCCACTTCCCGATCACCTGGAAAGAAGCAACAGTTGTAGTCCTGAGGAAACCGGGTAAAGATAGGTACACCGACCCAAAATCCTACAGGCCAATCGGACTGCTGCCAGTGATGGGCAAAATTCTAGAAAAAATGGCTGTTGGCAGACTCAAACACCACCTGATCCCAAAACTAAGCAGACACCAATACGGATTCATGCCCCAAAAAAGTACCGAAGACTCCCTCTATGCCCTGACGCGACATATAAAACAGAAACTTACGCAAAGAAAACTTGTATTACTGGTATCACTAGATATAGAAGGAGCGTTCGATAGTGCATGGTGGCCCGCTATTCGAATCCGGTTGGCGGAAGAAAAGTGCCCTGTCAACATTAGAAGACTCATGGACAGCTACCTAGAGCAAAGGAGTATAAAGATCAGATATGCAGGTACAGAAGTAACTAAACAGACCTCAAAAGGATGTGTGCAAGGGTCAATAGGAGGACCAATTTTATGGAATTTGCTCCTCGATCCGCTCCTAAAGGGTCTAGAACAGCGGGGAGACTACTGCCAGGCCTTTGCGGACGATGTGGTCCTGATATTTGACGGTGATACGGCAATGGAGGTGCAAGGACGAGCAAATGCCACTCTCGCGTGCGTCCGGGAGTGGGGTGTCAGAAACAAACTTAAGTTTGCCCCGCACAAAACCAAGGCGATGTTGCTCACTAAAAAACTTAAGTATGACACACCACTTCTGAGCATGGGCGGGGTGGACATTTGTTTGTCAAAGGAGATAAAGATCCTGGGGCTCATTATAGACAATAAGCTAACGTTCAACAGCCATGCCGCGAGCGTGTGCAAAAAGGCGTTGAACTTTTACAAGCAATTGTCTAGAGCAGCCAGAATTAGTTGGGGCCTCCACCCAGAGATCATTAGGAACATATACACGGCAGTAGTTGAACCAACAATCCTTTACGCAGCCAGTGTCTGGGCGCCAGCAGCCAAGAAAATCGGCGTACAAAAGCAGCTGAATGCTGTTCAGAGAGGATTTGCTCAAAAGCTGTGCAAAGCCTACCGCACCGTCTCCCTGAACTCGGCACTAGTGCTCGCGGGAATACTTCCTCTTGACCTAAGAATACAGGAGGCAGCCGCGCTGTATGAGGCCAGGAAGGGAGTGTTCCAGCCATCACTGGGAGACAGGGAAATCGAGAAAATGGTAGCATACGCCGACATACCACACCCGGCCGAGCGTATGGACATTACGTTCACTAGCCTGGTCGACCAGGAACAGGTCAAAGCAAACAGCAGCTTCGCAGTACGAATATTTACGGACGGCAGCAAAATTGAAGGCAAGGTCGGAGCAGCACTATCCGTATGGAATAGCGTGGCCGAGACCAAAACCCGAAAATTGAAACTGCCGTCCCATTGCACCGTCTACCAGGCTGAACTACTGGCCATACGCGAAGCCACCGAACACATACTGAACAGCAAGGAGAAAAGCTTTGGAATTTACAGTGACTCCAAGTCATCGCTCGAGACAATAACAAATCAAAGCTCTGTCCACCCCCTCGCAGTGAAAACCCGCAGTAATCTTAGAGCAATAAAACACCAAAACAAAGAAGTCTCCATATTTTGGATAAAGGCCCATGCTGGTTTGGAAGGTAACGAGAGGGCAGACGAGCTAGCCAAACACGCAGCACTTAATTCGAAAACCAAGCCTGATTACGATG
>OX402555.1:20238075-20243075 GCA_948098915.1 Lampropteryx suffumata | reverse complement strand
CTAACCTAACCTAACCTAACCTAACCTAACCTAACCTAACCTAACCTAACCTAACCTAACCTAACCTAACCTAACCTAACCTAACCTAACCTAACCTAACCTAACCTAACCTAACCTAACCTAACCTAACCTAACCTAACCTAACCTAACCTAACCTAACCTAACCTAACCTAACCTAACCTAACCTAACCTAACCTAACCTAACCTAACCTAACCTAACCTAACCTAACCTAACCTAACCTAACCTAACCTAACCTAACCTAACCTAACCTAACCTAACCTAACCTAACCTAACCTAACCTAACCTAACCTAACCTAACCTAACCTAACCTAACCTAACCTAACCTAACCTAACCTAACCTAACCTAACCTAACCTAACCTAACCTAACCTAACCTAACCTAACCTAACCTAACCTAACCTAACCTAACCTAACCTAACCTAACCTAACCTAACCTAACCTAACCTAACCTAACCTAACCTAACCTAACCTAACCTAACCTAACCTAACCTAACCTAACCTAACCTAACCTAACCTAACCTAACCTAACCTAACCTAACCTAACCTAACCTAACCTAACCTAACCTAACCTAACCTAACCTAACCTAACCTAACCTAACCTAACCTAACCTAACCTAACCTAACCTAACCTAACCTAACCTAACCTAACCTAACCTAACCTAACCTAACCTAACCTAACCTAACCTAACCTAACCTAACCTAACCTAACCTAACCTAACCTAACCTAACCTAACCTAACCTAACCTAACCTAACCTAACCTAACCTAACCTAACCTAACCTAACCTAACCTAACCTAACCTAACCTAACCTAACCTAACCTAACCTAACCTAACCTAACCTAACCTAACCTAACCTAACCTAACCTAACCTAACCTAACCTAACCTAACCTAACCTAACCTAACCTAACCTAACCTAACCTAACCTAACCTAACCTAACCTAACCTAACCTAACCTAACCTAACCTAACCTAACCTAACCTAACCTAACCTAACCTAACCTAACCTAACCTAACCTAACCTAACCTAACCTAACCTAACCTAACCTAACCTAACCTAACCTAACCTAACCTAACCTAACCTAACCTAACCTAACCTAACCTAACCTAACCTAACCTAACCTAACCTAACCTAACCTAACCTAACCTAACCTAACCTAACCTAACCTAACCTAACCTAACCTAACCTAACCTAACCTAACCTAACCTAACCTAACCTAACCTAACCTAACCTAACCTAACCTAACCTAACCTAACCTAACCTAACCTAACCTAACCTAACCTAACCTAACCTAACCTAACCTAACCTAACCTAACCTAACCTAACCTAACCTAACCTAACCTAACCTAACCTAACCTAACCTAACCTAACCTAACCTAACCTAACCTAACCTAACCTAACCTAACCTAACCTAACCTAACCTAACCTAACCTAACCTAACCTAACCTAACCTAACCTAACCTAACCTAACCACAGTCCAGCTCCTGGCGCCTCCAAAACCGGCGAGTAAAAGAGCTACCTCGCGCACGAAAAACCAAAGTGGTAGTACAAAGTGTTCCAAAATACCCGGGTCATATATCAAAAGTTGCGGAGAGAAAAGGCGCACACGCTTGTGAAAACCGCGCCGCTCCTAGTGTTGTGACCGCGGAGTTATTCGTCTTATAGTGTTTTTCGTGCAAAAGTGAATTTTCAAAGTGGATTTGTGGTGAAACTACAGCGGTGACCCAGTGTTTTTATACCACGGCTAGAAGCGCCCTGCGAAGCCCTTTCAGGCAACACCTTTTCCTGAAAATTTCCACGCAGGGCGGCTGGGTTATCGCCAAAAAAACAACTTTCACGTGGCCACAAGGTCACTCATCCAGTGACCTTTTGGCGTTTTTGGCCACGCCACTTTGAAGAGGACGCTGAGAAGACCAGGGAGGCACCTTCAGCGGATTTTTAAGATAAGTTTAGCTTAAGTTGTAGGTATTTTAGTTTTTTGCGGTTGTAGTTTAAATTGTTAGTCATTTTATAATAGATTAGCAGTGACGACCTAGGTCAAAATTTTGTGTTTAGGTCGTGCACATTTAGTACTATAGATTTATATAAATTTAAGATTTTTGTCGCATCAGCGCGCGAAAATATTTCGGTATAAACCAGTTTACAAACCGCAAAAAGCTAATAGTTTGTAAGACTTGTACCTCAGGAACTGCAAGGGTAAGGGCAATTTTGACCACGGCCATACCCTTGAAGCAGTTTCTTCTACCCGGGGAATCAAAAAAAAAGAAATAAAAAATTTTGTGTACGAAAGTGTACAGGCGATAAAAAAGAAAATCCGTATATCGCGAAAAAAGAAACGACTGAGATAGGCTGTGCCTACATTACAAATTTTTTGGTTTACTGTGTGTATTTTAGGTTAATTTGACGTATTTATTTTGTGTTTGTTTGTGTTTTAAAAATTTTCTTTTGAAAATTTTTAATTTAATTAAGTTTTATCGTATATGACATATTAATTAATCTGACATTGGTCTTTTATTGTTTTAAATTGTATTCCGACAGTACTTCAATCCTACATTTTACTTGACTTTGTACACTTTTTGTACAAAGTTACAAGACTCTTATAGTCTCTTGACACTTTCTTTTTATTCTAATAACTTTGTGTATGTCCATTGAAGTCTGTCGTTTGTCATTCTAACTTGTGTTGTCTTATATGTGCTTTGTGGTGTGACTGTTTTTTATCCTGTAAATAACTTGTATTTTAGTAATTTTAAAGTTTTGTGTACTTGACCTACATTTTTATTTTACAAGTTGCAAAACCCTATGCTCTCTTTTTTAAAATTTTTCTGTATTTTTTAAATTGTTACTTTTTCGTGTTGACACATCCTCTGACCAACCACTTACACAATGGTTGCCGTTCGCACCCCAACCGTGCCAAAGAAGAGCACCAAATCCCCCGTTCAAACGGAGAGGGCCGGACCATCGGGCCCCTCCACGACATCAGCTTCGAGTAGAGTACGGCTCAGCATCGACAAACTGGAGGCAGCCGGAACACATGCGCCGCTGCGGCTTTCCACCACGCCAAAGAGGCCTGCCGATGATTTGACCAGGACGAAGCTAAAGCTGGTGCTCCCGCAAACGACCAGAGTAGAGCGGAGCCCACCTACAGCACCGGTCAAATCAAAACCAATCGACAGGAAAGCCGAAGCGGAAGCATGTGTAAAAGAGATAGGTAGACAGCTCGATAAGACTCGAAACATGAACGGGGTAATCAAGAAAGAAATCTTGATAATTACTGACCGGCTCTTCCAGCTGGTCAAAGAATCCGACCTAATTAAGAGGTCGAGACCGTCACTACCCCCAGCAGCACAGAGCACCTTGGCAGAATTAGGGACGCAGACCGACGCGACGACCACTCCAAAAGAGAACCACCAAACTCTGGTGAAGGCGGATATGGACTGCTTCTCCAAACGCCTATTTGAGCGATTGGAGGAGCAAGCCCATCTCATAGCGGAGAACACCCGGAGAATGGTGGACCTCCAAGAAACAGTGGGAAGGCAAGAGAGACCATCATACGCCAGTGTTGCGGGGCTCCCTAAAAAACTACAGACAGACCGAACGGCGCTCCACTCTGTAGTAGTCTCCGCCAAGGATGAGACGGAGACCGGGGATGAGATCATCCAGAGGATCAGGAGCGCTGTTAACGCCAAGGAAGGGGAAGTGACGGTAGAGAAAATCAGAAAGGCCAAAGACCAGAAAGTCATCGTGGGGTGCCGAACGAAGGAAGAAAGGGAAAAAGTGAAAGAAAAACTAAAGAAGGCCGAGGAATACTTAACGGTCGAAGACGCCAAAAACAAGGACCCACTCGTAGTCCTCAAAAACGTGTTTTCTTACAACACGAATGAGGACGTCCTTGGGGCACTATGGGCTCAGAACAAAACAACACTTCAGGGCATAGAGCGGAGCCAAACCAAAACTGAAGTGTTGTTTAGAAAGAAGACTCGCAACCCACAGACGGGACATGTAGTCATCAGAGTGTCCCCTTGCATATGGAAGCGCTTGATCGAGGCAGGATCTGTGATGATCGACCTGCAGCGAGTGACGGTTGCGGACCAGTCGCCACTAATCCAGTGCTCAATGTGCCTGGGTTACGGGCATGGGCGACGGTTCTGCAAGGACACCGTCGAAAAGTGCAGCCATTGCGGGGGGGCACACATGAGGGCAACATGCGAGATCTGGCGTTCGGGAAGTCCACCAGAATGCACGAACTGCAAGCACGCCAACCAGTCCAGAGCCGACCACAACGCATTCAGCGATGAATGCGCGGTCAGGAAGAAATGGGAGGCTCTGGCCCGATCCACGGTGGCGTATTGCTAAGGTGGTCCCGGGCGCAGCAATTGAGAGCAAAATGGAAAACGCCAAGGGGCAATACGTACACCGCACAGCACAAACAGACCATAGCAATGAAAACTTGGCCCCTTTTCATGAGAAAAGGGCACAGTTTCAGCGCGACAATAACACTAAACAGACACACGACTTTGACATTTCAGACACATTAAGCCACACAGTAAAATCAAACACAAAAACAGAAACACAAACGTGCGGGGTAAGTATCCCCAAAACAGAGGCACATTATAAAATCCCTAAGAAACTCGCCAAACCAGAGAAGGAGGTTGCAAAGAGCCAAGAAGAAAGAGAAGCTAGAAGAGCTAAGGAGGTAGTAGAGTACCTCACACACAAACAATTTATACACTACAATGTGCACTCTAGTCTAGCAATTAGTATAACTAGTATTTGTTTATGATAGAACATATTTGAAAATACGCTTACTAGCATAGAATAGAATTAGTTATAATAATATGTTAGATTAAGTATTAAATTGTGATAAACTGTTAGCTATTAAGTAAATTGTGATATTAGTAATAGGTAACAGTATTTTAAACTTGCTCTTTAGTAAATGTAAAAGTAACAAGTCCTAGCCCAGTTAGCCTCATGAGGCCTGATT
>OX402555.1:19973075-20235575 GCA_948098915.1 Lampropteryx suffumata | reverse complement strand
TAACCTAACCTAACCTAACCTAACCTAACCTAACCTAACCTAACCTAACCTAACCTAACCTAACCTAACCTAACCTAACCTAACCTAACCTAACCTAACCTAACCTAACCTAACCTAACCTAACCTAACCTAACCTAACCTAACCTAACCTAACCTAACCTAACCTAACCTAACCTAACCTAACCTAACCTAACCTAACCTAACCTAACCTAACCTAACCTAACCTAACCTAACCTAACCTAACCTAACCTAACCTAACCTAACCTAACCTAACCTAACCTAACCTAACCTAACCTAACCTAACCTAACCTAACCTAACCTAACCTAACCTAACCTAACCTAACCTAACCTAACCTAACCTAACCTAACCTAACCTAACCTAACCTAACCTAACCTAACCTAACCTAACCTAACCTAACCTAACCTAACCTAACCTAACCTAACCTAACCTAACCTAACCTAACCTAACCTAACCTAACCTAACCTAACCTAACCTAACCTAACCTAACCTAACCTAACCTAACCTAACCTAACCTAACCTAACCTAACCTAACCTAACCTAACCTAACCTAACCTAACCTAACCTAACCTAACCTAACCTAACCTAACCTAACCTAACCTAACCTAACCTAACCTAACCTAACCTAACCTAACCTAACCTAACCTAACCTAACCTAACCTAACCTAACCTAACCTAACCTAACCTAACCTAACCTAACCTAACCTAACCTAACCTAACCTAACCTAACCTAACCTAACCTAACCTAACCTAACCTAACCTAACCTAACCTAACCTAACCTAACCTAACCTAACCTAACCTAACCTAACCTAACCTAACCTAACCTAACCTAACCTAACCTAACCTAACCTAACCTAACCTAACCTAACCTAACCTAACCTAACCTAACCTAACCTAACCTAACCTAACCTAACCTAACCTAACCTAACCTAACCTAACCTAACCTAACCTAACCTAACCTAACCTAACCTAACCTAACCTAACCTAACCTAACCTAACCTAACCTAACCTAACCTAACCTAACCTAACCTAACCTAACCTAACCTAACCTAACCTAACCTAACCTAACCTAACCTAACCTAACCTAACCTAACCTAACCTAACCTAACCTAACCTAACCTAACCTAACCTAACCTAACCTAACCTAACCTAACCTAACCTAACCTAACCTAACCTAACCTAACCTAACCTAACCTAACCTAACCTAACCTAACCTAACCTAACCTAACCTAACCTAACCTAACCTAACCTAACCTAACCTAACCTAACCTAACCTAACCTAACCTAACCTAACCTAACCTAACCTAACCTAACCTAACCTAACCTAACCTAACCTAACCTAACCTAACCTAACCTAACCTAACCTAACCTAACCTAACCTAACCTAACCTAACCTAACCTAACCTAACCTAACCTAACCTAACCTAACCTAACCTAACCTAACCTAACCTAACCTAACCTAACCTAACCTAACCTAACCTAACCTAACCTAACCTAACCTAACCTAACCTAACCTAACCTAACCTAACCTAACCTAACCTAACCTAACCTAACCTAACCTAACCTAACCTAACCTAACCTAACCTAACCTAACCTAACCTAACCTAACCTAACCTAACCTAACCTAACCTAACCTAACCTAACCTAACCTAACCTAACCTAACCTAACCTAACCTAACCTAACCTAACCTAACCTAACCTAACCTAACCTAACCTAACCTAACCTAACCTAACCTAACCTAACCTAACCTAACCTAACCTAACCTAACCTAACCTAACCTAACCTAACCTAACCTAACCTAACCTAACCTAACCTAACCTAACCTAACCTAACCTAACCTAACCTAACCTAACCTAACCTAACCTAACCTAACCTAACCTAACCTAACCTAACCTAACCTAACCTAACCTAACCTAACCTAACCTAACCTAACCTAACCTAACCTAACCTAACCTAACCTAACCTAACCTAACCTAACCTAACCTAACCTAACCTAACCTAACCTAACCTAACCTAACCTAACCTAACCTAACCTAACCTAACCTAACCTAACCTAACCACAGTCCGGCTCTTGGCGCCTCCAAAACCGGCGAGTATCGAAGCTAACTCGCGCTCGAAAAACCAAAGTTGTGGGAAAAAGTGACGAAAAGTACCCGTGCGATATCTTAAAAGTTGCGGGGAGACGAGGCGCACACGAGAGTGAAAACCGCGCCCCTCCCAGTGAAAAATCCACGGTGTTACGAGTGAAGAAGTGTTTTTCGAAAAATTTTCAAACTTAAAAGTGAGATTGTGCAAGATTGACAGTGACGACATAGTTTCAAAATACGACGGCTAGAAGCGCCTTGTGGGCCCCCTTCTTTTAACACCACCACCGGATTTCTGCCGTGTAAAACCGCTGAGTAATCGGCAGAAAAACAACTTTCACGTGGCCATAAGGTCACTGACACAGTGACCTTTCGGACCTTTTGGCCACGTGAACAGCAAAAGGACGTCGAGGGGACCCCGGAGGCGCTGTCACCGGAATTTTAAGTTAAGTTTTAACATAGTTATAGGTAGTTTAGTTTAATGCGGTTTTGGGTTAGCTGGTAATTAGATTTAGATTAGATTATCAGTGACAACCTAGGTTTAATTTTTGTGTGTTTCTAAAGTGTAGTTTCTACTACCTGTATATATAGTTTTTAGAATTTTGTGACATAAGCGCGTGGAAATATTGTATTTCCAAGAAAATTACCAACCGCAAAAAGGGAAATTTGACAAAGAGACTTATATCTAGGAATTGGTAAAGTTTAGGCCAATTTCGTTTACAGCCATAGTTTTTAAATAGTTTCTAGTACGTGGACAAAAGAAAAAAAAAGGGAAAAAGAACAAAAATTTCTAAAAATCTATTTTTAGAAATTAAAAAATTAAAAAACCCAATCTAAAAGACCTATAACTCAGGAACGGCAAAGGTTAGGACGTTTTTGACCACGGCCTAACCTTTGAACAAGTTTCTATTTGCCATCTATAAAAAAAAAAAAAAAAAAAAAAAAAAAAAAAAAAAAAAAAAAAAAAAAAAAAAAAAAAAAAAAAAAAGAATATTCAATATTTACAAATACCTGAAACCGGTACTGACTTCCTTAGGCAGTGCCTAACTTGTATTTTAAAATATTTAAATTGCGATATTTAAATTTTTATCTGTTATTTTAGTTCTAAAACTTTCTTACTGTGATATTTTATACTTGTTATTTTATTTTTAATTTTTACTGTTTACAGTGTATGACCTAATTCGCTCCAACATTCAATTTTTATTGTTTTAATTTAATTTGACTTGTTAAAATATACATTTTATTGATTTTGTACACTTTTGTACAAAATTACAAGACTATTATACCCTTTTTGTATTTTCATTTTATATTTATATAGTCTTGTATGACCAGTCAAATTCGTCCTTTATCATCTTAACGTGTGCTGTTTTATGTGTTTCATGTTGTGGGTCCGAGTTTTAACCAGTCTGTAGCGTAAATTTTGTAAATTTTAAACTTTTGTAACTTGACCTATATTTCACTTTTCAGAGTTACAAGACCTTATACTCTTTTTAAATTTTTTTTCCCGTATCTTTTAAATTGTAAATATTTTGTATTGACACATCTTCTGACCGACCACTATACATAATGGTTGCCGTTCGCACCCCAACCGTGCCAAAGAAGAGCACCAAATCCCCCGTTCAAACGGAGAGGGCCGGACCATCGGGTCCCTCCACGACATCAGCCTCGAGTAGAGTAAGACTCAGCATCGACAAACTCGAGGCAGCCGGAACACATGCGCCGTTGCGGCTTTCCACCACGCCAAAGAGGCCTGCCGATGATTTGACCAGGACGAAGCTAAAGCTGGTGCTTCCGCAAACGACCAGAGTAGAGCGGAGCCCACCTACAGCACCGGTCAAGTCAAAACCCGTCGACAGGAAAGCCGAAGCGGAAGCATGTGTAAAAGAGATAAGTAGACAGCTCGATAAGACTCGAAACATGAACGGGGTGATCAAAAAAGAAATCTTAATAATAACTGACCGGCTCTTCCAGCTGGTCAAAGAATCCGACCTAATCAAGAGGTCGAGACCGTCACTACCCCCAGCAGCACAGAGCACCTTGGCAGAAATAGGGACGCAGACCGACGCGACGACCACTCCAAAAGAGAACCACCAAACTCTGGTGAAGGCGGACATGGACTGCTTCTCCAAACGCCTATTTGAGCGATTGGAGGAGCAAGCCCATCTCATAGCGGAGAACACCCGGAGAATGGTGGACCTCCAAGAAACAGTGGAAAGGCAAGACAGACCATCATACGCCAGTGTCGCGGGGCTCCCTAAAAAGCTACAGACAGACCGAACGGCGCTCCACTCTGTAGTGGTCTCCGCCAAGGATGAGACGGAGACCGGGGATGAGATCATCCAGAGGATCAGGAGCGCTGTTAACGCCAAGGAAGGGGAAGTGACGGTAGAGAAAATCAGAAAGGCCAAAGACCAGAAAGTCATCGTGGGGTGCCGAACGAAGGAAGAAAGGGAAAAAGTGAAGGAAAAACTCAAGAAGGCCGAGGAATACTTAACGGTCGAAGACGCCAAAAACAAGGACCCACTCGTAGTCCTCAAAAACGTGTTCTCCTACAACACGAATGAGGACGTCCTTGTGGCACTATGGGCTCAAAATAAGCAAGCACTTCAGGGCATAGAGCGGAGCCAAACGAAAACTGAAGTGCTGTTTAGAAAGAAGACTCGCAACCCACAGACGGGACATGTAGTCATCAGGGTGTCCCCTTGCATATGGAAGCGCTTGGTCGAGGCAGGATCTGTGATGATCGACCTGCAGCGAGTGACGGTTGCGGACCAGTCGCCACTAATCCAGTGTTCAATGTGCCTGGGTTATGGGCATGGGCGACGGTTCTGCAAGGACACCGTCGAAAAGTGCAGCCATTGCGGGGGGGCTCACATGAGGGCAACATGCGAGATCTGGCGTTCGAGAAGTCCACCAGAATGCACGAACTGCAAGCACGCTAACCAGTCCAGAGCCGACCACAACGCATTCAGCGACGAATGCGCGGTCAGGAAGAAATGGGAGGCTCTGGCCCGATCCACGGTGGCGTATTGCTAAGGTGGTCTCGGGCGCAGCAATTGAGAGCAAAATGGAAAACGCCAAGGGGCAATACGTACACCGCACAGCACAAACACACCATAGCAATGAAAACTTGGCCCCTTTTCATGAGAAAAGGGCACAGTTTCAGCGCGACAATAACACTACACAGACATACAATTTAGACACACTAGACACATTATGCAACACAGTAAAATCAAACACAAACACAGAAACACAAACGTGCGGGGTAAGTATCCCCAAAACAGAGGCACATTACGGAATCCCAAATAATCTCGCCAAACCAAAGAAGGAGGTTGGAAAGAGCCATAAAGAAAGAGAAGCTAGAAGAGCTAAGGAGGTAGAATACCTCAGACACAAACAACTTACACTAGCAATTAATATAACTGGTTTTTATTTATGTTAGAATATATTTTGAAAATACGTTTATTGCATGAAAATGAATTAGTTATAGTAATATGTTAGAATAAGTAGAATAAGCCATTTGTTATAAACTGTTAGACTAGGTAAATGTGATATTAGTAAGTAGGAAACAGTATAATTATTATGTGCTCTAGTCAATGTTATATTAAACAAATTTTAGCCCATTTTGCCTCATGAGGCCTCGATTATTTAAAACATGCACAATTGAAATAAGAATGACAAAGTCTCTGATCATGTCAGAGGGTCCCACGCACAGGGGGTGGGTTTTAGTCGGTAAGAGTCCGACATAACCCGCAAGGGTATCCATGAGGATTTCCCCCCCCTAACGCAAAAAAAAAAAAAAAAGCGTCCGGCGCCCGAATACGGCGGAGGCGAGGTTCTCCGTCCAATGCTCAATGCAATGCAATGTCTTCTTACCGCGAAGGCGAAGAACCTCCGCGGCAAGCTCCTCCACCGCGACCGGAGGGACGTCCTCCTCCGGCGGAGCCACCCCCCGCGGTTCCCCCCGCGGTTCCTAACCTAACCTTTTTTTTTTTTTTTTTGTTGACGCTGGGAAAAATGCATTACGCATCTCCCCCCCCATGGGGATGGGGTGGGGTATGTGGGAATCCCCGGCCCTGTAAGGGACCGGTATACCCACTAAACAACCCAGCGGCACTCCCGCATCGTCTTCATGGAAGGGGACTGGGAAACCGGCAAGAGCCTTCGCAACCAGTCCCCCGCCGACGACCGCCCGCCTTTACAGCGGGGCCTCCACGCCCCTCATCACAGAGAGGGGCCCGGGAACGACCGCCGGTCGCCGGTGTTGAGTATAGCGACGCCCAGCCTCGACACAGTTCCTGCGGAGGCCTCCTATCTCTTGTGACCACCAGTATACCCGTTGTCTTGGAGATTGTTTTTTAGCTCAGGACATGCTGGCGTCGCAGGTTTGCGACATCGCACTCCGGAACCACTCCACTTCCTCCTCTATATCTACCGGCCCATCTGATGGGGTCTGCCAAGCCTGAACAATAGATGCCTCTATTAGAGCTTCGCTATTCAGGCTCCGCAAAGCCCACCTGCGAAACATCGGAGTTTGCCTCTCTTGCCGCCTACCGCTGGCGCTCGATGAGTTGGAGACGTCAAACCGTATGTACATATGGTTTGATAACGTCTCCACGTCCTCGAGCACCTTCCAGTTACTGACAAGGCGCGCCACATCGGGAGATGCAAACGTTATGTCCACAATAGAGCCCCCGATACGCCGCACACATGTGTTGACGGACCCCTGATTTAAAATACAGAGGCCGGTCAAGGTCACCCACTCTTCCAGAGTCTCGCCCCAAGGATCAGTCACTGGAAATCCCCATGCCATGGATTTGGCATTGAGATCCCCCGCAATAACCACCGGGCAAGGGTGGGTTTGGTCAATCAAGGCTCCCACCCCACCCAGGAACGATTCAAATTCGGCTTTGGTTTTGTTGGGAGAGAAAGTAGGCACCGATAACTACCCAATCTTTCCACCTGACCGCGACATAGCCTCTACCTTTAGCGGCTACGGTAAGGGTCCCGATGGCCGACGAAGACGTGATGGCTACCGAACCGTCAAGATCCCCTACCCAATTATCTCGGGAGGGGATGAAGTACGGCTCAGAGACTATCACCATCTCAATCAACCACTGCGCCATGGACTGCAGGAGCAGTCCTCCTGAGCCCTGGCACAGTGGTTGAGATTCACCTGGAGGAAGCGATGGTCCATCTAATTAACCGTCATCGCCTCTTCTCCCTCCTTTTGTGAGGAGGGGCTGCTGTTGGCAGTCTTCTGAGCCCTTTTCATGAGCTTTGGTGGGGGGCAATTTTTACTCCCCAACACGTGATCTGCTGGTTTTTTGCTATCTGCACAAAGCGCACAGTTAGGTGTAGGCTCTTTGCAAGAAACCATCTTGTGGCCAGTAAGACCGCATCGGAAGCAGTTATTGCTGCGGTCCACCTCAGAGGTGCAAACTGCTCTTACGTGTCCACTTTGCAGGCATTTGTAACACCTCATTGGTCTGGGTTCCAGCAGGGTTATTGGTGACGAAACCCATCCAACCAGAAGGCGGCCCTCTGTCCCTAATTTTTTGGCAGCAGCCACTGGGCAGCTTATCCAGATCGAGGTGTGACCCCATGAGGTACACCGGATCGGTCCCGCTCTGATACACTCCTTGGGGCACCCACCCTGCTCTGCAACTGCAGCAATGACCTCCTCATGGGTGACCGAGTCACACAGTCCTGTGACCCGCAATTCAGCACATTTAGTGGGCCTTGATACCTTAGCCGCCTCACCAATAAACTCTCTGAGCTTTTGCGCTAAGGTATCAGCCTGCTCACTACTCGATGCACCTGGTACCACCAAGATTTTCGCCCCAGTTGCCGCTTTGCGAAACCGTATTTCGGTTATGCCACAATCGGCGAGAGAAATTTTGTTCTTTGCCTCAGCCAGCACATTTGCGTAGGTTATGTCTTTTTCCTCGGCCTCCGGCTGCAATTTGATCACAACAGCCGAGGAACGCGGAGGATGTAAACTACTCAGTCCTGTCTTTTTGACCGGCTTGGATCCCACTTTTGGAGTAGCCGGTGTTGTCTTTGGTGCATCCCTTTGAGCCGCCTTCTTTTTCTTCTTTCCCCGTCCTCGCTCCACCTTAGTCCACCCTTCATCAGGCATCGACGATGACGATGGTTTAGGGGCATCACTTCTTGGCTGTTGTTTTTTAGCTGCAGTTTGCTTGGCCGATTCAGGTACCTTTGGTTGCGATGCCATAGCTGGTCCCTCTCTTTTGTTTTTGTCAGCTGCAAGCGGCGGACGAAGACGTTTTTCCGGGAGCAGACGCCCTTCCAACGCTTCCAGCCGAGCATTCACCATGGTGCAAACATGCACCATTATGTTGCGAAGAATCTCCTCTCCACCGTTTCCACTTGGTGGAGGTTCCGCAGTTTCCATCCTCTCTGAAGTAGGTTGTTGGGCAGGTGGGGACGGCTGTTCCCACTGAGCCCGAGCAGCTACCATCTCTCTTCTGAGCTCTGTCATCTCCTTTCGGAGTTCAGTTACTTCAGCCCGGAGACGACTGTTATCCCTTTGCAGTTTTTTGGTCTCCTTTGCAGCCAAGCTGATTAGTTTGCCTAGATCCCACGCATCATCATCATTAGTCGCATCGTTTCCATCAGCTTGAACGGTCGCTTCGTAGTGGCTATCTCCATGTTGACCTAGATTATTCGCGTGAGTCAACGCGACGTAAAATGGCTAGTCCAAAAAGATCAGACATTATTGTGATTGACACTGTTCTTGTATTTATACAATGCAAGCTGGATGTTATGGATCAGGTCAGTCTGACCCAAATCCTGACTTCCAGCTACACTGAAGCCCAGATCACAGACGCCAAAAAGGTACTACACGATACAGCGGCGACCACCATCCACCTGATAACCAGGCAAAGGGAAGGGCGAGGCAAAAATGACATCGAGGATATCTTCAAGGTGTTCCTGTTCCTGGATCCGATGCCGGACTTCACCTGTCAGCAGTTATGAAGACGCGACGCTTTACACCGATACCGGGTAAATGACCGACCGGCTTCGCTGACCTCGGCCCCCGGAACGTCAGCCCCGCAGTCTGCGATTTCTGCGCCCCCTCCTGCGCCCCGAGCCCCCCCGGCTGCCGCGCCGCCAGCTCGCCAGCAGAAGAAGAGTTACGCGCAGGTGTCCCGCCATGGTCAGCCGGCACGTCCGGCGCCCAGCGTCGAGACGCACCGAATAAGTCAGGCACGGCCGAAGAATCCTATCGGTGGCTTGCATAAGGTCGACGATGAAGGCTTCACTATCGAGGAGAAGAAACGTCGACCGAAATCGTCCCGAAATCGGCGAGGTACCGCTCCGCTATCTGCTGGGCTCACTCTGTAGACGGTGGAGCCTACCGTGTTGATTTATGTGTCTCGGTTAGACCCGACCACTACGGGGGAGAGTATTCTCCGGGACGTGGACGAGAGAGGCCGATGCCGGATCAGAGAGCCGCCCGCTGTACTTGTGCATGGCTTGAAGCGGTTAGAATCAAATAGAGAGACCAACTTCAAGTCGTATGTGCTCCGGGTAGCTGCCAAGTACAAGGACGTATTTCTCGCACCCGACTTCTGGTCAGCAGGAGTTCTCTACCGACGGTATAGGAAAGCACCGCTTACGAAGAAAGTGCCCTGACTTTTTGTGTAGTTCATAAGTTTATATGTATATATATGTTAGTCTATAAGGTATTTATTTTCTATGGGCCCTTGTTATTGTATTTCATACACTTAATTTTGTTGCCTGAAATAAAATTTAATTTGATTTAATTTAATTTAATCATTACATAGTATAAAACAAAGTCGCCTCCCCCTGTCTGTCTGTCTCGATGTATGCTTAGATCTTTAAAACTATGCAATGGATTTTGATGCGGTTTTTTTAATAGAAAGAGTAATTCAAGAGGAAGGTTTATATGTATAAAAAATGCATAAAATAGTAGAGAAACACTGATAATTTCAGAGGTTTCTAATGTGATGTCGTAAATAAATTTTGTAAATAAATCATTTTGCTGCGCTTACATTGCAAACGCTGGCTGAACCCTACGAGATAGATCAAAATAATGTACTACAGTATTGTACACCTTAAAAAGGTCTACACAAAAAACCGCAATGGTATATGTATATCTCTTAGTCTATGTTATTCTCTTAGATATCGCTGTATATAAAGACATTCTGTAGTATATTTAGTATCAGCATTGCACCCGTGCGAAGCCGGGGCAGGGCACTAGTAATAAATAATTCCCAAATAGTAGGTACGTACGTAATACCGCCGTACAAATAACCAACATACCTACTTTTATAACGATTGCTAGGTTTGCACTTGGCTAGGTATGTACAGACAGAAGCATTAATTGGTATCCCCTCAAATAGCTAAAGTTTACATTGCACATTACTGCACGATTTATAAATCTTCTACTGAAATTCTAAAGCAAAAATCGTATCACCAAGACGGGAATCAAACCAGGCATCCAGTCGCTTACACATCGAGTAACAACTGCACCAACCAATTAAACCAAAGAACTAGTAATCAAGGCTCTAAAATTTTATAATATTAGTGTTCGGCAGCAGATTTAGTTTACGGTATTTCCTTACGCTGGATAAGAAAAAATAAAAAAGTGTTTGAGGCTAGATCTGAATATAATTTTACTGAACAAAGAAAAAGTTACTAGCCATTCTCGATTCGAGTCTTGACTTGGTGGCTCTAATTTATCAAAGAATTGAAGAAAATGGTGCATATCAGTAATTTTGTGAGAACCAAGATCGCTATTAAATAATAAATAAATCTTTATTCATTACCTTAGAGCTAAGGGTTACAACAGGTAAAATAATATTTATTATTACAATATAATACTTATTATGTAACTATACTTAGGTAACTGTTTACAATATGTCCGAACTAGGAAAACCTGTGTCTCGGGCAGGATAGGACTAACAATATTAACTTATAGGTATGTAAATAAACAAAAAACTGTAAACTTATGTGATAAAATAAAATAAACAAGGTTACAATATAAATGGTGATATAAGTTCATGTAAAAGACAAACAAAGCGAAAACCTAATTTAAACATATTGGTAGGTAGAATGTTTAAAACATTACCTATCTTACTACAGCCAACAACTCCTCAGTTTCTTCGTAAGATAGACATGATAACGCATGTTGTAGGGTTATTTTACAATTAGTAAAATTCATTGCATAGATGCCTAGTTTACGATTAAGTCTTTTATACGTGAAAGACCCGAGGAATACAAAAAATCTAGAGGCGAAAGCATGTTTTAGTGGGATGCTATTAGTACGAATATCATTACGTCTATTGTCAATATTTTCAGCACAATAAGGAAGGAGTCTATGTTGTCTTAGAGCAAGGTTTAGTATAAATAGCTGTCGAACTGTTAGCACTTTACAGGACTTATATAATAGATTAGTAGGAAATGGGAAAGGGCGGTAGGTGGCTACCTTTAGGATAGCTCTTTGAGCTCTTTCTGCACCTAATATAAAAGTTTTAAAAGTTCCGCCCCATGACGTAATACAATACGAAATTATTGTTTGACATAAAGCAAAATATACATTCAAAACTAGCTTTGAATCTGCAATACATCGTAACGTCTTAAATACATATATTAGTTTTCGGATTCTATTGCTCAAAACTTCTATGTGCGATTTGAAAGATAGATTTTCGTCTATTATAACGCCAAGGTACTTAATATTACTAGCGTTTGAGATGGCGGGGCAGTGACATAACTTATTGTCAATTACGTGGTTACATTGATGTGCATGGATTGTTCTACTTATTTGTGCAGCTTGTGGTTTCCGCATCGTGAAGTTTAGGTATTTTGTTTTATCAGCATTTAGTGTTAGTAGGTGCCCTTGAAGCCAGTTATTTACAATATTGAAGCCGTGTTGTGCATATTCATAAACTTCAGAGTCCGTACTAGCTGAAAAAAGTAGAGCAGTGTCGTCAGCATAAGATATAATTTTACCGTGAGCTAGATGTAGGTTACATAAGTCATTAATGTTAATTAAAAAAAGAGTACTTCCCAATATACTTCCTTGTGGAACGCCAAAGGAAGTATTTTCCAAATCTGAGCTCACAACACTTTCTATTTTTACGCATTGGCTTCGACCGCTCAAATAGCTGGTAAACAGATTGAGCTGATTGCCTCGTATTCCCATCCTTTCTAACTTGTTGAGTAAGATAGGGATAGAGACAGTGTCAAATGCTTTTGCGAGGTCTAGAAACCTACTGTCTTATTGCATCTGTCAAGTTCCCTCACGATATAATCAGTAACCTGGTGAACAGCGTCAGCAGTAGACAGTTTAGACCTAAACCCAAAATGGTTATCAGACAAAAGAGCCTTACTTTCTAAATAATTATCAATCTTTTGTTTATTATTTTCTCTAATATTTTTGAAATGGAGGGGAGTATGGATATCGGTCTGTAGTTTGATAAGTCTGTCTTGCTACCTGATTTATAAACGGGAACTATAACAGCTTTTTTTAAACATTTGGGAAATATTCCCTCTTGCAGGCATTTTTGGAAGGCAAAAGTGAGTGGTGGGGCTAAGATGTGTTTGTACTGCTTTAGTATTTTAGTAGAAATATTATCCCAGCCTGTGGCACATTCATCTTTTAACCCCATCAAAATTCGTTCAACTTCCTGAATGTTACAATCTAATAACACAAAGGACTTTGAGTAAGTCTTAATACTAGCTGTTTGGGAAGCCGATGGTTTGGTTTGAATTAGCTCTGCAAGTCGTTTACCCACATTAACAAAGAAATCGTTAGCATGATTGGCTGCCGAAAGCGGGGAGTGATGTGAATGTAATAAATTTGATGTCGAATCACGTTGCTTTGCTGTACAAGTGGCATTTTTTATTATTTTCCAAACTTTTTTGCTATCTTTACCAGCCTTTTCTAGTGATGTTTTATCATATCATATCATATTCATATTCTTTTCGAACAGCAAATGAGTAATAAGGATATTGCTCGTCAACTTGGAATTAGGGTAAGTTATCTACTTTATGTTATGTGTCATAATAACATAACGAAGCAAATACCTACCTTTTTTTTTAGTAAAACCTTATTACCTTTCGTAACATTCGCTTCGTAACATATAATCAAATATCTATATTTACTGATTTGTTTTCTTACAGATTAAAACCGTGCGCTTATGGGTGCGTAGATTTCTATCCGAAGGGGATGTGAATGCAAGAAGACTTGGCAGAAAAACAACAGGAGTGTATACAAATGTGTAGAGTGTATACAAACGGTCGAAAGATGTTGTGGAGAAAACCTAATTAACGCCATAATCCACAAAATATATTACCTGTAAGGGCAAGTGGCAGAATAACGTTAGGTAAGTTATATTATAATTCTCAACGAATCCAATTACCTTTATCAATGATTATTTCATCACAATCTGATTTTTTTGACAAGTTGTATTCAAACAATGCAAAAAGATGATTTTGTATTTTATTCCAAAACTAAATAAACACTACTAATTGATTCTTTTTGAAATAAATTCAAAAAGAAATTGTTCTTTTTAGGTTATTGGGGATGGATGTCCTCTATGGGTCCCGGAGAAATAGTAGACATAAGTGGGCGCATGAATGGAGACAAATATTTGAAAGTGCTGAAGGAAGTCATGTTACCTTCTGTGCGAATCGCTTATCCAGGACAAATATTTTTTGTCCATGATAATTGTGCAGTGCATCGTACGCGAATGGTTTCTGAATGGCTCTCTTCTCAAGAAGACATTAATGTTATTCATTGGCCATCTAAAAGTCCGGATCTAAATCCGACTGAAAATATGAGGGGTCAAATGGTTTTAAATTGGGATCCGAGTGAATTGAGGTCCAAGCATAATTTAGACCAAGAGGTCATGAGGACCTGGGAGTTAATGCGAGGTAATAATAATAATATGGGATGGAACATGGTTACTCAGATGAGAAACAGACTACAACAAATTATACTTAGTGGTGGTTATCTCTTACGCTATTAAGCGATAAGAATCGCTATAAATAAAAGTCGATAATTATCACTACTTAATTTTAACTGCAATGTTACGTTTTAACATAGTCAGAAAAATACCATTTGACCTCACTTATTTATTTTAAAAAACCTAACTGATTAATAATTTTTCACGATTTACAGCAGATCCAAATTGTTTAATTCATTAGATAAGTTATGTAAACAAAAATCTAATGAAAACATGTGTATTCTGCCTACTAAATCGAAAATGTAATATTATTAATCAGGATAGAGAGCTATTTGTAAGTAAGTTAAATTATAAAATACGTCAGTACTAATTAGGTTTATTTTGTGTTGTGTAGTCAAAACTTTATAATTAATTAAAGTAAATTATGTATACCTACCTAAAATTATGTTTTATTTTATAAACCACCTCTAATTCAGACAAATATACAATAACTTCACTATTCACATGAATACATTACATTACTAAAATAAAAATAGAAATTGGCTGTAATTAAAAAGATAAATTAACAAAAAGACATCCATCGCATGGAATCGATGACGGGTCTATCAATGTGCAGCGAGAGAAACTCGGCTACACTAACCACTACACCATAGTTACATGTGACGTAGAGTTGAAATTTTAATATGTTTACTCGTGATAATACAGATGTTTATGAATATGAATTTGAAAAAATCATTATTTTTTTATTAAAACAATTGAATAAACTTTATAATAAAAATAACAAAACACGTTAAATAGCCAAATTTTCAATGATAAATGTAAACTAAAATCAATATTCTTATGTTCAAAGCTAGAAGGGTTTGAACCTACGTGCTACTGGATGGCACTATTACATATACTGTGAGGGGGATACCAATTAATGCTTCTGTCTGTACCTACCTACTTCTAAAATTACACCAAAGAGGCCGTGCGTGACTCCTTATTTATCAAAATTTCTAAAGTTTGGAGTTTGTATGGCACTTTTGTGTGCATTTGAAGAAAAAAAAAACATTTTTTTGGGTGGAGTCTTTGTATCTACTCCTTAGACATTAAGTCCCAGAGACAGGGTAGGTCTCTAAATAACTCGATGAATTCAGTGTTATGATAACCTCACGTTCTTTCTCCATAATACCGTGCGTGCGCGCAATACGTCCGCGCTCGATGCGATTTTACGAAATGCGTCGCTCCGGCCCAGGCAGTGATAGCGCTATATGTAAGAAAGGTTTGGCTATGTTATAGAGGATATGCGAGCTGAATTGAACTTTGTTGCGTCGCCGCAAGAGTTGCTATTTATATTCCATCACAGCGCGGCGTCGCCACGATAACGCCAACAATTACGTTTACCCCTAGCATAAAGATGTTTCACATCAAAAACGGCATCTGTGTAAATATTGAACCAACACGCGAAATGATAATGAACATTATTGGGTCGGGAAGAGCAGGTAAGTAGGTAGTTACATAAGTATATGATTTTTACAAATAAAAGTTTGTGTAGGTTACCATAATATGTACGGTATTTTTTTGTTAAATCCGGCAATTTCCTCTCTTGTGTAGTGGCAACACTGCGAACGACCTTGATCCTAGAATAATAATGATATTAATTTAACGTGTGCGTGGCGTGCGTGTGTAGTGTAGTTCTCCTTGTGTAGTGTTGTGCGCGTGTACTTGTTTAGGTTAGCTAGGAAATACGGGTTTAAGTGCGGTGCGTCCAACAACCTATTTAAAGCTTACGAGCACCCATTCAGAAAGAAGTACCAAGCACGTAGCTACCTCTACTATGTTCCAAAGCACATTACAAGACGTGAAGGTGGTATTGGAAGGCAGGAAGTTCTCGCCGGCTGATGTGGTGCAATGTATGATACTTACTTTTATCTTTTCTATGGTATGACTTCTCACGTGTTGGCTCTGGGAGCCACCCACTCTCAAACTAACGTTTATACCTAGGTACCTACTTGAAATGTTTTTGTAGTCATGAATACTATTAACCTACCTACAGAGTATATGACCTGCTAGTAAGTAGGTAATACTTCGTGTAAATACGGGTAGGTAGAGGTTATTTAATTGTATCTACGTAAACCATTGCTGTGGTTTAAACTAGGTATGATAAGTGTCTATAAATAACCGCATGACGGCATTACTGTACCTATAGCTGCCCGGCCGTGCCCGATGCCGATGCTAGCTAACGTTATGGTGCTGCCACACTGGTGTTTACAAACATTAGTAAACATTTTCCAACAAACATTTGATCACAATGTTAGAAAACGTTTTCATGTTAAGAAACAATTCTAAAAAAAAATTGTTAGTTAACAAATTGTAAGAAATAAAACATCTGTTATCATTTGTTTGAGAGTATGCGGAGAGTGCGGGGCCAGTGTAACTGCTACCAGTTGCCAAAAATGTTAACGTTACCTAAGCAAGTCTTTCCATAGATAGATAGATAGATAACTCTTCATTAACTACCACACGGACAAAAACAAAAACTTAACATATTTAAAGCAATACAATGGGCGGCCTTATCGCTAATAGCGATCTCTACCAGGCAACCGTTGGATCGACTGGACTATAAATAAACAGAGAAGAGAAACCATAATACGAGTAGGTACTTAATTGAAATGTTAGTGAAATGTCCGAGATTATTTATTTATTTTATTTACTTATAGATTTTCTGAAATTATTGTCCTGTTTACCTATATCTTACTAATTACATTCTGTAGATATTCAAATTCAGAACAGCAGTGATCTGGATCAGTTGAGCTATCTACATATCGTTATAAACGGTCCTTAGATAGCTCAAGCTCAACGTGTATTTTATATTATTGTATATTATTTTGTACATTTCTGTAACTAAGCCAATAGTCAATGTCAAGTAAAAATGTTAAAAAAAAAAAAAAATCAGAACTGTTCATTCTTAAAAAAACATTTAGGCACCTGTCAATGCTCAAATCCTTGATATAATCTGTGGCACTATACTTTGGTCTAGCTCTTAGTGATTGGCGCATCCAAGCACTTTTTCTTTTTTTTTAAACAAAAAATAATAGCATGAAAATGGAAGATTTGCTCATATCCAATCCAATACAAAATCCAATGAGCAAATCTTCCATTTTGGCGATGACGCCTCGGAACGTAACGTAAATCCAAACTGCGAGCCGATGTCATGTTTTCAAATGTTATAAATGTTTGTAAACATTTTCCATCAGTGTAGACGCACTCAAAACATTTAATAAATCCTAACAGAATGTAACAATTCCTAACATTTGTGTTTGAAAACGTTTGTAAACATTCTTAACAGAATGAATGTCTACTTAGCAAGAGATGACGCTTTTGCGAAAGATTTTTGTTTTAGTCTATAACAACATGAAATATAATTGATAATGCAATGGCTGTTATTTGATTGCCCACTAAACATAGCTACTACCTTAGTGATGTGCCAAAGGATAGAAGAAGGATGTATCGATATCGATTATTATCCCTACCCACTGAAGGGTAACAAAATACGAATACGATAAGTACCTACGTCAGGTTATATTTGTGGCGGGCCAAATAAAAAGCTTTTCATTTCTTTCTTTCTTTTTTAACACAATCACAGGTTTTCAACTCACAAATACTTGAAAAAGTATTATATGATCGGAACTGATACATATCTACGTGAAAATGTAATGTCCTTGAAATAGAACGTACCTACTTGTTTAGAAGATGTCTTTTTTGGGAGTTTTATGTTTAATTTTAATAAATGATGGATCCGCACATTTATGTACCGTTCTGTTATAGCTTTTATCAAATCACTGCATTATTATCCGCTCTATATGTATAAATTTCTTTTATTTTGAAATTTTTGTGACATAAAAATCTTCTGAATCAAGTTTCAGCTTGTGTGTGTTTTGGCGTTGAGGAAGTTTCTGAACTCCGTTCTGCTGATAGATATGTGCCTGTAATGTTTATACGTTTCATTAGATTTAGATTTTATGAAATGATAATGAAGGTAATTAATTATAATAAAACGTAATGAATATAAACACTATAATAACCAAAAAAACACAAAATTTTATGAGTTGGTATAGCAGTGTCCAACCATTTCAACCATGTATTTGTTTCCACTTTTTTTAATTACAAAATCTTGGTCCTTAAAGTGATCTGAAAACGATCTGTATCTTCTGGTTCCTTTAAGAGGGGTAACTTTTTACATGATGAAGTTTTCGATAACACATTCATCAGTTTATTAGGGTCGCATCCCCGATTGAATAGCGAAAGCTGAGGTTTAAGAGAAACGCGACCTTAACTGGTATGATTCACAGTCTGTTTTTGTTTGACAGTTTTGCATTTTAAACAAAACTAAAATAAAACCGTTTAAAACAATAAAATAATATTTACCGGTGATATGATTATGTCCCCTTTTGTTAAACTTTTGGTTCGGCTATCGTTTTTGCACAATACGACGTTTTTATATTTTTTTATGTTATTTTGAGATACGTTTACCCTGACAAGCTTCAAACACGACTGATGCATAGAACAATCTACTGAGCTTGTAGTGCGCGGTATTCTGCATACTAGGTGGTATATACCAGATTCTACACATGTACCTACTCACTTCGTTGTCATAATGTATATCTTTAGATAAGTAGGTATATATACCTAGTAGGTACATCAGTCATGCATGTGGTCCACAAGCTCTGCTTACTATTGTGCTAGATGACGCTTTGCATTATTTATTACCATCAGTCCAGTTGGCATCGCCCACGGCTGGGTAGAGAGAGGAATCCCTCCAGGGGGTCTACTCTGCAAAACGATAAACGATATTATAGGGACAATAATCGCGCAAAAACCTACTCCTTGTTACATGGTTTCGACGCATTTTAAACAATAGAACGATCGATATTACTTTTGACAATCGATGTCGCAATCCTCCACAAGATGCCTACGATACCTACGATCATTTGAATTTGACAACGAACATTTCAACGACTTGCCGGTCGTATATAGAAATTTAGAAATTGGTGTGCCGAGTGTCCTAATCATTGCTGCAAACAGGACATTGCTTTGGAGTAGTAACTAACTTATTTAACCCATTTTTTTATTTTATATTTATCAGGTCTCAAATCCCCCGATCTGGCCACCAAGACGCTTGCAGCACGAGCTGCCTGCCGCATGCAACAACGCCACTGGAACCTTCTCGTGCTGGTGGAAGCTGGATTCATACCGCCGCTGGCCGAGGCACTCGGCAGCAAGGGCTGGTAAGTGATGACCTCAGCATAAACCATTTGGTTCATATTATATTCAAACTTTACATACGTATTTGTAATATTAGTCCAACGCCATTACCCATCCCAAATAAATCCTTACTAATAATAATATTATGAAATGAGGATGTTATGGGGAGGGAGGGATGAAGCCTAACAGATAAACCCTCAATTACAAAACAATAAGATTATTAAAACACTAAACAAATACTACAAGGTTCTTTACTTTACGTTAACATAAACGAGTGGCCGCACCGTATATCGTATGAGCCAACGGCACCGATCGCTAACGAAAGGTTCGGTAACTCAAACGGTATGCGCGCAAGGAAAGAGCTCACTCCCGATACGATTAAAATGTCGGCCCCAACCACTACTGATGCAGAGAGACATTCGAAGCGCACCGAGGGCAGAACTGGCAGTGCATGCGCTCGGTGCCCCTTTTATATGCGCGGCTTGGCGGCGGCGGCGGCTCGACGGCGAGGGAGGGGCTGGTCCGTTGACTCGTTTACGCTCGTGCTTGTTGCGTGCACGCTGTGGTGTGGTTGCGTGTTACAGACTCCCCCTCTGGCCCTGAAGACGTCTCAGCGAGGAGGCCAGTGTCTGTTGCAGGTGTAGTTATCTTCTTCTTGCCTCCCGCGTCTGCGTAAAGGAAGTTCAGGGTTAGGTATGTGAAAATGAAATGAAATGAAATGAAATAAATTTATTTTGATACACACACACAGATAAAAGTGACGATACTAAAGTAGGTACACAGATCCAACCAATACCAACTAACTAACTAATACTAAACCTACGTGTACCCACCTTGTTCCAAACCTAGTCTGCGTTTGTCAAAAAAGCACAGTCTCAGCTTTATGCTATTTCACACAGTGCGAAATAGCGCTGGTTTTCAGACTGCGCCGAACAAGGAGGGTGACATCATGCCGTGACAAAACGAACAATATTACAATTAGAACAGATAAGAGTAAACAAAAAAAAAATAAGAAAACTTAAAATATAACTTTGTTAAAAGGATAACAATACATATATAAATGGCAATATACATTTATACACAACTAAAATAATTAACTAAAATGACTGGAAACAAACTGGGCTACATAAAATTAAAATTGTTTTTACTACTACTAACACAAGTAACTATAAATTATTATAATCATAAACATACAATGTTGATAACCTACATTACCGGAATATAAATTACATATAATAAATATTACCTACGAGGATTTCATATTCTAAAACGCACTTGACAGAGGCTTGACGGTGCCATTTAGGCTGTGTCACTCGCGCAAGCTTTTGTTCTCTATGGTTTGGCGTCGCGTGCGTCTAAGATGGATGATAAAAAAGTGGTGTTCTTATGTTCGTTCTAAAGTATTGATGGTACAAGAAGATGCATGTTCGTTAATGCGTTGAGGTGAGGTGAAAGAGATGAGAAACGAAAAGTGAAATGCAATACAAGGTTATCGATAGCAGAATGAACGTTTCCCTATCAAAATGGACGTGCCGGGAATTTTTGGTAAGTTGGCTATTCGTAAGTAGGTATTTGGTATCTAGCTATGATTTCTGCGAAGAGATAAGAAGTTTCTTAAGGGTTAATTTAAAAGTATTCAATGTTTTAAGGGCACGAATTGGTGGGGGCAAATCATTCCAACACTTCGACGCCGCGAACCGGAACGAGCCGCGGAAAGCAACACATTTGTGATTTTGCGTAAGAAGAGGAGGAGCACACTGCCTCCTATGATAACGTGAGTGTTCACTAGCCCATTTTAATTTCCTGAAAAGGTATGTCGGCATTTGGTCATGTACAACACCAAAAAGAAGGGTAGCGAGATGCAACTTCCTACGATCCTTCATCTTTAGGAGGCTCTTCGAATTGAGGTAAGGAGTCACATGTGTGCGAGGTGGAATATAGAAAGAAAATCTTGCACAAGCATTTTGGACTCGCTGAATCAAATTCTCGGTCCTAGCAAGAAGACATGGCCCATAAACAACATCACAATAATTGAGCTTGGACGAGACTAGTGACTCGCACAATGTAACTCTCGCCTCTTCACTCAAGTATGGACGTATCCGATATAGCAGTCTAAGCCGGTAGAAACAGTTCCGCACACATTCTGCCACATGGCTTTCAAAACGGAGGCAACTGTCTATAGTCAAACCAAGAATTCTTGCCTCAGGAACACACTCAACATCCTCCCCACCCACTCGAATGTTAAACTGTATACTAGCGACTTTCTCTAGGCCAATTCTCGTACCAATCCGCATATATTTAGATTTTTTAGGGTTTAACACGAGAGAGTTTGATTCAGACCGAAGAAGGACTAAATCATGGTTTATTTCAATTACAGCTTTGGCCCTGCAGGCAAGAAAGAATGGTACAATTGGACATCATCAGCGTACAAATGGAACTTACAATTAGAGATAGGATTGACAATGTCTGCACTGTACAGTATGAATAGGATTGGCCCAAGGATCGAACCTTGAGGTACACCTCTGTAGATAGGCTGGATGGATGATCTGAGCATGCTACCATCAGCCTGCAACACTTCTACACACTGATGCCGTTGATTCAGTACCTAGTGAACCAGTTAATTGCCCTTTCATCAAAGCCATAATAAACTAGTTTTGAAAGAAGGAGAGGAATTCTAATCGAATCGAAGGCACGTGAGAAGTCCAGCAGTACCAAAATACTGCACATACCCTGGTCTTGGGCACTGAGCAGTTTATCAACAATATCAAGTAGAGCTGTGGATGTTCTCAGACCCTTCCGAAATCCCGACTGAAACTCTGGCAGGATCTTATGTTCCTCTAAGTACTTAATGAACTGTAGTATGCTTACAACCTTTTCAAGCACCTTCGAGACACATGGAAGCAAGCTGATCGGCCTAAGGACACTCAGTGTAGAGGGGGCACCAATTTTAGGTATGGGTTTCACCACTGCTACCCTCCATGTCTCCGGAAAAATTCCACTAACTAATGATCCATTAATAATAGCAATCAATTGCAACCAAAGACTGAGGCATTGTCATCAGAAGCATATCTAGAGAGATTCCATCTATGCCCTGAGCATTGGATTCAAAGCCCTGCAAAACTTTTAGGACAGTGTATTCGCTAACCGGATGTAGAGTAAAATTATGAGAGTCATAACGATTATGCTCAAAATAGGCCATCAGAGAGTTGTTGGGTTTACCATCACCAGGCACATTAAGGAAATGGGAATTAATCAGATTAGGGTCATTAAATTGTGGAGGTAGCTCTAGTGCCTGCCTTTTATTTGGTAAGATTATGTCATTTTTTAGATTTCGCCAAAGTAACTTAGAATTTTTTATATTTTTATTGATACTGTGATTGAAAAAGGCTGTTTTCTCACTTTGAATGGCCGTCACAACTATCTGTTTCATTGATTTGTATGAAATTTTAAGATGATCAGTCCTGTGCAACTTAAACTTTGCATGATAGTCATCACGGATACTCATCATGGTTTTCACTGTGTCTGTAATCCATGGGTGCGGGGGTCCCTTAAACTTAGTTGTTTTAAGTGGAGCATGCAGATCAAAGAGGGACATTAATGCAATAGTGAAAGCAGAAACAAGTTCATTGACCTCCATAGGTATTTGGAAATAATCCCAACAGATTGAGTTAAGGTCATTAGAGAACAAGTCCAATATGATATTATTGAGGGGCCTATAAGAAACTAAACGGGGCCGTACCTTTTCTTTTTTTATGTCATTAACTGAAGATTGTATGATTGGAGCTGCAGAGCCCATCTTGCCAGTCGTCCGACCCTTCGATGTAACCTCTGAAATTTGATACAGCCCATATGATTGCCAATGCTACACGCTCTGTTGTAGAGTAGTTTCTTTCTGGGTTGGTCAGGAGGCGACTAGCGTACTCAACGGGGTGTTCCTCGCGGCCCTCCCCTTGTACCAACACAGCACCGATAGCATAGTCACTGGCATCTGTTTTGATAGTGTAAGGTTTGGTTATGTCCGCTTGTCGTAGTATAGGCGCGCTGGTTAAGCATCGTTTTAACTCAGTAAACGCTTTAGCTTGGTCCTGATTCCATTCCCATACGGCATTTTTCTTGGTAAGCTTCGACAGGGGTTGTATAATATTTGCGAATCCTGGTACGAACCGTCGATGCCAGGAATAGGTTTGCAGGAATGATAGCACTTGACGGACGTTCGTTGGTGCCGGCATGTCTATGATTGCTGCTATCTTCATGTGTTTCCGACATTGCCACCATGGCAAGGTGTATGTCCGGGTCATGGTTAAATAACGCTTGGCTCTTTGGCGATAACAGGACTTCGTCGTTATTGATGTGCTTCTGTGCGTCTCTATACAACGACCCTACAAATCTTGGGAAGTACCGGAATAGGTTGCATAATGTGGTGGTGTCGAAAGAGGCGACTCAAACTCGATCACCGGAGGTGGGCCGTATGACCTTTCTTCCTCTTCGAAGTTCGTGGCGAGAGATGGGGTCATCGCCAACGGACTTACCACTGACTCAAAGGCAGTTATCTTGACCAGCTTGGAAATTAAGGACTCTTCTGGAAAGGCTTGCACAGTGGACACGGTCGCATCATCTTCTTCATTTAGCAGGTCGTATTTTCTTCCCGGTTCGTCTATTAAGTGGAACAGCAACTGTGGTAGGTTGAGAATGATACTGGTATCCTGAATAAAGTCCACCCCTAAAAGGGTGCGGTTGTCTTGATGATGAAGTTGGTGGGAATGATGAGTCCACACAGCTCGACTGGCAGGATTGCTCTCTGGATTTGCTGTTTCCTACGAACTCCGTCTGCGAGGATAACGTTCGCTGACTCCCGCGTGAAGGTTACTCCTTTCTTTTTCATTGCGGCGTACAGCGTTTTGGACAGCACACTAAGTTTCGCTCCAGTATCAAGGTGTGCTTGACCCATGATGCCTTTTATCGAAATCTTCAACGTAGGTCGAAGTTTTCAGACTGCAGAAAAGTTCCCACAATACTGACGACCCGAAAACCTTAGGCCACGAAATAGGCTAGCCCGACCTAACTCAACATTACAAATGATACATTCTGGACCAAAATATAAAAATGTGTGTGTAAAAATATATAATAAAATTCCAATAGCAATAGCATTAAACATAAAAAAAATGCCAAAAAATCCAAAAATATTTTAAAAATATACTTGATTGAAAACTGTTTTTATTCATTACAAGAACTCTTAAACTCTTAGATTTTTTATCTGTTAATTATAGTTACTTAGTTATATTAGTTTTTAATTATTATAAGATACATTATTTATATGTCCTTTATCATATGTTTCAGAAATGTTATAAGAAATAACTTTAATTGGTTTAGGATCAACTTATCAAAATTGTAGTATTTACACTAATAGTTGTAATACATTATTAGTTAAGATAGTAGTTAATTAGTTATTAAAGTATAGAACTAGCGCCCCTAGTTAAGTATTGCTGTGCCCTAACAGGGTTTATGTTTGAGATTAAAACAATGTATCATCATCTTACTGTAACAACATAAGTGCAATAAATATTTCTATTTCTTTTTCTTTATTTCTAATGCACATTTTTGGTAGTAACAAATTGATCCTTATATCAAAATAAATACTTTTATCGCTTCTGGTATTTAAAGTAGATAAACTTTTCACTTTCAAAACTTTCGTGAGTTGTACTATACATTTTGATAAACACGGGCTCTACTCACGTATTATTTTGTCGATGGAGGTACCGACAATGTTTCGATTCATCTAGAGAATCTTCATCAGGGTGAGCTAAATCCGCGGTCCGCTCGTTGCCGCTCGAGTTCACGGTTTGCACTGCGGGCGAGGTATGTTAGTGATTAGTGACGCAAAAGGTTGCGGGTTCTATTCCCGCCTCGGGGCAAATGTTTGATCTGCAAGCATCTTAAGCGGGTCTTCGGCCACAGCACCACAGAGGTTGTCACATTCAATCTGTTTTTAAGCGACGAATGTAGGATGCAGGTTCTTAAGTTCCAGAGTAGTACGAAGAGAGCCGCAGACTCGCAGAACAAATAATGCTAGAGCATTGTATGAATGTTTGTACTCGTATATTTGTAAAACGTAACGGCTGGACGGATTTGGATAACAGTTGGTATATATGTAGTCTCATATAGGTTGCGGGTTCGATTCTTGCCGGGGGGCAAATGTTTGTATGATCTGCAAGTATTTGTCTCGGGTCTGGGTGTTTCTATGTATAATATGTATGTATTTACATAAAAAAAGTATATAAGTAGTATATCAGTCATGTGGTACCCATAACACAAGCTCTGCTTACTTTGGGGCCAGATGATGGTGTGTGAAATGTCCGAGATTAATTATTTTATTTTATTTTTATATTTATTGTATGATCAGCAAGTATTTGTCACGGTTTCGATGTTCTTCTATCTATACCTAGTAGGTAAGTAATTATTTACACAAAAAGTATATAAGAAGTATATCAATGGTGGTTCCCATAACACAATCCCTGCTTACTTTGGGGCTAGATGGATGCTGTATGAAATAATATATGTTATTTGCCAAACTTAGAAACCTAATTAATGTATGAAGACCAAAAAAGATGTATCAGAGCAAAGTTTCATCTTAAACTAACAGATACTTGCAATCCATTCTTCAATAAATACAACATCTTATCTGTTCCCTCGCACAGTTCGGAAGTCAAAGTCAAAGTCAAAGTCAAAAGATGATTTATTCAATACAATCACAAGGATCACTTTGAAACGTCTTACATACTAGGTGAATTTAGGTGCCAATTCATCCTAACCCAAGCTCGAGAAGAATTGGCAAGAAACTCGTCTTGGTCCTAGCGCTTTTTTATATGATCCATCTTATAACTACCTTAACTACGAAATACTAATACAAGAGAGTTTATACATTTCAAGTGTGTCGGTTAACTGTCTGACGGCAGAGCGACATGAGGCCATGCATTCTTATCAATAATATAGTCATTTATATTATAATAAGCTTTCTTCAAAAGACTACCTTTAATGTATGCTTTAAATTTCTTAATAGGTAGTTTAGTAGCAATTTCAGGAAGCTTATTATAGAAGCCGTGTTCCCCATAAATGACTTATTAACTTTTTCTAGTCGAAACCTAGGGATGTATAATTTATGTTTATTCCTAGTGTTGATTTTATGAAGGTCACTATTTTGCTGAATCCCATCTCTATTTTTATGTGTATATAACAAATTTTCATATATATATTGTGAAGCTATTGTGAGAATATTAATTTCTTTGAATATTTCTCTCAAAGATTCTCGTGGTTTCATTTTATAAATGGCACGTATTGCCCTTTTTTGAATAACAAATATTTTACCAATATCAGCTGCTTTTCCCAAGAGAATGATGCCGTATGACATAACACTATGGAAGTAACTGAAATAAACTAGTCTAGCTGTAGCTTCATCAGTAAGCCACCGTATCGCACGAACTGCATATGCAGCGGAACTAAGCCTACCAGCAAGCGTTTCAATTTGTGGTCCCCACTGTAGTTTTGTAGTTTTTATATTAAGACCTAGGAAGATCGTGGAATTTACAAGATGCATTGCCTCTCCATTTATTTCAATGTTGGACGGGCTATGAATAACATTTGGCAAAGTGAATTTGATACATTTAGTTTTTTTGGAATTAAGCAAAAGATTATTTACAGTGAACCAGTTAAGAACTAACGATAAGGATTCATTTACGTTATCGCATATACTGGTTTTACCTCTATCAACTTAATGTTACTCCTTGAACAGACGAAGAATCTTTTAAAACATGTAATGATGCAATAAATATACTTTGACTTTGACTTTGATAAATTCTACAATATTATAAATATCTAAATCTCTGTGTGGCGAGATATTTATAAAAAATACAAAACTCAACCGGAGCGCGGTCTAATGTTTCCTGTTCATTTAGTAAATGAATATACCTATTTGTATGTAGTACTTGTTGGCTCCACAGCACTGACCTCCAACTCGCAGCTGCTACCTGCCTCGCCAGGTTCTGTGTATGCCACGCCGCCGCCGTCGCTGATGTAAGTACCTAGGTACCTTCTTATCTATGAGTACTACAGGTGGGTATCTACACTAGTACCTACCAGCAGCTATGCAGCCGACAACCTGCAGTCCGACTCGTGTCATACCGAACCTGGCTAGCTGTAGTTATTGCCTGACGTGGAGTCTTTGTGACAATCTTGGAGTCTTGGCCTCATGTCGCTCTGCCCTCAGACAGTTAACCGACACGTTTGAAATGTATAAACTCTCTTGTATTAGTTTTTCGTAGTTAAGGTAGTTATAAAATGGATCATGCAAAAAAGCGCTAGGACAGGACGATTTTCTTACCGGTTCTTCTCGAACTTGGGTTAGGAAGAATTAGCACCTAAATGCACCTAGTATGTAAGACGTTTCAAAGTGATCCTTGTGATTGTATTGAATAAAGTATCTATTGACTTTGGCTTGACTTTGAGTTTGTGCAGGGAGGATGCATTCCGGCGCTCGTCGGCGCACTGCGGGCCCTGCCGGCCGCCGAGCGCGGCGCGAGCTCGGGCGTGGGGAAGCAGGCTGCTGAGGCGTTAAGGCGCATAGCACTAAAGGGAGCCGTCTACAGGTCTCTCACTCTCGACACTTGCGAGAATAACTACAAGACTTATGTGATTTCGATCATTTTCATCAATGATTTTTATAATGACAAATAATAATTTATGTTGTATTTATGTTAAGTTATGTTGATTTCATTAACAAATGTTATTTCAAAGCTGAACTTACACAAGAATTGGGTCGATTTTTATTAACCCATAAAAACACAATAACAAATAATTATAATAAACACAAACTTAACACCTTCCCTGCGGCTGCGCTAGATTAAAACTTACTTCCAGTGCTGTACAAGTCACATACTTCCCGTATCAAGAATGCCTGATATGCGTTACGACGTCTATTTTCCCGTACGTAGTCCTGACTTCAAACCTCCACAAAGACATGGAAACTCCACAGCTGATTTTTTTTGTTGTACCAATCAATAGGTTACATCCTTGTGTATACACAGCTGCAGTCGCACGGGGTTCTAAGTAATATCTTAAAAGTTACAGGTATTTTTGGAAATGGTTGATTTTACGGGAAAATACTTGTCGTGGCGCATACAACAGTCATATTGCTAGGGATGGGGTGTAATAAGTAAAATATTTTTCTGTTTCAGATTTATTATTGTTTATTCAGGTCGTACACAATCAACGGAAACTATTTATAACAAAAGTAATAATTAACTATGTTAACTAAAACAGTTACTTCTTATTTTATATTATTATTTGTTTTACTTATGATCGTACACAATCAGCGAAAACTATTTTTAACAAAAATAATAAGTTATTAACTATGTTAATGTTAACTTTTTAACAAAATCAGTAATTTCTTATTTTATATTTTAATTTATTTTAGGTACTTATAAATGCTAAATTACCAAAAAAATCTCTGATTTATTTATCACAATTATTTATTTTACTCGATAATTTAATCAACAGAAAAAAGTAACAGTACACGTACTATACCATGAAATGAGATAAGCTTTAATAATTATTTACATAACATCCTGCATAATCACGACTAATAGGAACTTTGAGTAGGTATATATTGAGATCTAATTCAGTTATGAATTTAATTTTTACTAAAGCCTAAAAATATGGCGGTAGGAATGCTTAAAATATTTATGAATAAAAATATATAACGTTTTTTTTTAACAAAATTACCTTATTTAAAGTTTTCTCCATAACAAAACATATCGTAATTATTTATTTTACACAACAATCAACAGAAAAAATGTGACTTAAAAAAAACAATACAGGTGCTACCACATTAATAGGAACTTTGTGCATTATGAAATCAAATGTAAGATATTTTTCTTAAGTATCATGCACTTTATTGTAACACTCACATTTCTTTATTTAACACATAGGCTTTTCACATTCTTTTACAAAACGTACGCACTTTTTTAACCTTCTTATCCGTTTCACGACTGCTAAACATTTTTCTCAAATTTTGGTAGCAAGAATGTCATTTTTTAAATTTATCTGCTTTAATTAATGGATTATTCGTTTTTTTTGTTCTCTGGCATTTGGATCGGTGAAAGATGTCTTAGTCATGGATTCAATTATGGATTTCAAAAAAGCTAACAAAGGTAATTGGTCCTCATTTTTCATTTTATGTACAATCCATGCTTGACTAAGCAATTCCCAAATAACAAACTCATCAACTTACGAAACCACTCGCGAGAGTGGAGTAGTAAGCGGTCATTTGGTCACTGAAATCTACGCCTTTTTTATTTTCATTGTACATTATTACACTTGCTGGTTTCATAATTGGCTGTTTAGAAATTCGTGAGAGTCTTCCAGTATCCTTTAAAGTAGCGTTGAGCTCTTTGACAGTAGTTAGCATCGTAACAGGGCGTTTATCCATCCATTTGATTATTTTAACTCCTTTTTTGTTCATAGTCCCACTTCATAGTCCAACTTGGCCTTTCTTTAATTTTGTGCTTTTAAATGTCTTAGGTAATCTTAGGTAATAAAAAAAGGTAAATATATTGTCGAAATTTAAGTCGTCCTTTCCAAGGTATCATGGTTTCGTCGATTACCATAAATCTACCAGGGCTCAAAATTACAGTAAATGAATTTAACAAAATATCAAGTACATTTCGTATTTTATACAATTTATCTCCATTATCAAAATTATCGCTAAAATGCCAAAATTTCAATAGAAGTAAAAATCGATCTCTGGTCATCAGGTTTACTATATATTCATTACGATAGCATTTTTTCTTGGACATTATATGGACATATGCAAATTAGGTAGTTTATTGATACCCATCACCATCAACACTCTCATAAACTTTTCCATTTCCTCAAAAGTAACTGGATGCCAGTTTTTCAAGCAAGATTTTGGCTTTATAGCATGTTAACTTATATATTCTTCTGCATGCTTATTAGTTTCTACTACCATTTTTTCAATAAGTTCATTGGTAATAAATAATTTATAGTAGTCAATGGGTTTACTTAGCTGTACATTTGGTGGTATATTTATTTGGCTTCTAAGAGGATACGATGCAAAATTTGTTTGGATTGTATTAGGAATTGTCCATTCATCTTCATCCTCTATAATATTCTCTACTTCAGTCGAAGAGCTTGATCTAGATGCACTATCATATATTTCGTCAAATGTGTCAGAGTCCGAAGTATTGTCCAAATTAGAGCTATTATCATAAACTGAAGACTTACCAGAAGAACAGTGGTCAATATTTACATTTACTTGAAAGCTAGGTACCTCTTGATTTTTTTCTCTCCTATTAGATGAAACGAAATATTGTCCTACTTGTTCGGCTTCAATGTGAGTAGTAACTGTTTTATCAATTGTGGTAAGATCTGATTGCTTTTCTCTCACTTGAGTAGCAATCGGATTCCTTTTTCTTTTAGGTACTATATCAAAAATTTCTTCATCATCAGATTCTATGTCAGATACAATAAACTTTGAAAGTTTTACCTGCTTGGTAGCTCCTGGCGAGGATTCACTAGCATGATCTGAGTTTTCATTTTCATAACCACCAATTTGAACAGCCTTACGTTTTTAAGTCGGCGTTTGGAAAATTTTTATATTTCCATCGATATTTCTAGATGTAGAACACGTTGGTATATTAAACTGTGAAAACTTACTTCGGGGTGTTGATAACATTTCAGACACCATTTCAGAACTCAGTGATGTTTCGAGCGCTGGTACTAGATTACTTACAGAAATGTTGTCCAGGGATAATGAATCAGGATCAGTCTTTTTATTTTTATTAATTATTACTTCTTCTAATAAACTAAATTCCCTTCCAGTCGATGGACCTAAAAAATTTTAACTTGGTTTTTTTGTACTAGATGGTTTGGGATTCGATAAACTGGAACCACTACTCTGCAAAATAATGTTATAGCCTCTTCACCTTCTGTCTTTACACCTATCCCCATAATAAGTTTTTTACGTGAACGTTTCATTGTTTATGTACAATTTACCTACTTACGCGTGACGAATAAAATATCGCGTTCTGTAAAAACGTATTAACTGGGTACAGCACTACTGCTAACTGAAGCTCCGCGCGCGCGCACGTTCAGTGCGGTACGGGGTTTAGGATACGTCCAAATAGTTCCCGTATCGCACTATTGTAAAATAATTACCTTTCTGTGCGTTACGAAAAAATAATTCCCGTACATTTTTATTCGTAAATTTTAATATACTTCAAGCAAAGACACCGGTAATATGGGTGTCTCTTTTTTACTTGTACGAATACTTGAAAAAATCACCTCCGCACGGTATGCAAAACAAGGACAACTAGCTGCCGCACAGAGCAAAACCTAATTACAACCAAATACTTCCCGTAACGCACTGAATGTGTTAAATGTATACCTACAAACATTTATTAAAGTCTGTGGATTTCATAATATCCACCAGTTTCATGATTAAGTTCACACTTACTCGTATACACTTTCATTTCACAAATCATTTCATTTCTTAATAAGTAGGTACAAGTGGGTTCTCAAATAATTTTAAGATAATAACGAATTACCTTATAGGTATACTGTATAAATAGTATCTGGAGTAAACAGATACTACTTGTCTTGTCTGATAACACAACTTATGTTTTATATACCTTATAACCAACTTATGTTTTTTATATTTTAGGTAGGTACATTATGTGCATAGTATACGGGCACGGGCTTTGGTAATGGGTGTATTTCTAGATTATTTGTAAAGTGATGATATCCCTCAAATCAGCAGTTATCGAACTCTGAGCGTGACCTCGAGATGAAGTTCCGCAGCAGTTAACGCAATAACACAAACGAACAAGTTGCCTACGTGGTGGGTGAGGCCTCTCGGAGGAAAGTCCATTTTAGATTTCGTTGAAATTCTTTTTTATTTAATTAATATCAATACTTGGATGACGGAACTTTAGGTGGAGATGTAGACACTGTTTTTGATGATCTAAAGCTCATCAGTGATGAATTTCGGCAAATTGGTCTAAACTAACAAAACCAACAAAAAGCATTTTGAATAATTTTGCTCTAAAGCAAAATTATTCAAAATGCGAGCTTTACGTTTCGGACACTTGTTTGGAAAAAAAATCAATTGTTTCAAAATTCAACAGTTTAGCCTCAAATATTACAGTTGTAGATAAATGTTCACTTCGCCTCCTCGGTTCACCAATTCTTGACGAGTCTTTTCCGACCTTCATAGATAAGAAAATTCTAAATTTTAGCAAAACCTCGGACAGATAGTTTAAATGTAATAACTATCGACCTGTCTCAGTCCTACCCAGTTTCAGCAAGATCTTTGAAAAATATATTGCAGAGGAGTTGACTGATTATATGGTCGACCACCAACTACTCAACAAAAGGCAATTTGGATTTCAAAAGGCGAAATCAACCAAACATGCAATAAGAAGACTTATCGAAGATGTATTTTTAGGCTTGGAGAGTAAACAGAAGACGTATGGAGTTTTCTGTGACCTTTCTAAAGCATTTGACTGTGTCTCTCGCGAGATACTATTAGGAAAGTTACTGCATTACGGGGTCAATGGAAAAGAACTTAACATTTTTCAATCATATCTTAAAGATAGATACCAAGTGACAGAGTTAAATGGGGTTAGATCTAATAGGAATAAAATAAATGTAGGGGTTCCACAAGGATCCATATTAGGGCCTCTTCTATTCATAATATACACAAATGACATATCTGTAGTTTTTAAAGACGTTGACATAACAATGTTTGCTGATGACACTAGCCTAATTATTAAAAACAGGAGTAAGCAAATTGTAAGTAGTAGTATAAGGGAATCCATACTTAGCATCAAAAAATGGTTCTCAGTCAATAACATGCTACTTAATGTGGATAAAACAAATGTAATAGAGTTCACACTAGGTTCTAGAATAGATAAAAGCACTCCGGATTATATTCAAGAAATCCTAGATAACTTTAATATCTCACCGACTAACAATGTCAAATTCCTGGGTGTAACTTTAGATAGTAAGCTGACATGGTCTAATCACTTAGATGAAGTTGCAAAAAAATTGTGTTCTGCAACGTATGCTGTTAAAAAATTATGGAACTAGGAGGTGAAAAAGCCGCTAGAGACGTGTACTTTGCATATTTCCACTCTATTATGTCATATGGAATCTTATTTTGGGGTACAGCGGCTGATGCTGCTAGAGTATTTATTCTGCAAAAGCGAGCTGTGAGATAAAATAAAAATAAATAAATAAATAATATATTAGGTTTAAAACAAATGGACTCATGTAGACAGCGATTTAAAGAATTAGGCATAATGACAATGACTGGTGAATACATCTATCAAAATTTATTACATGTTAGTGAAAACCTAGGCAATATGAGGTCTAAGAAGGACGTACACAATATTAATACTAGGTATAGGGATCAACTGGTTGTACCTATGACACGACTTGCAAAAGTTTCGAAAAGTTATTACTGTACCGCAATCAAATTGTACAATAACATACCAGTACAAATAACGAATATGACAGGCGCCCACTTCAAAAAGTATGTAAAAAATCAATTAATACATAAGAGTTATTATAAAATGGATGAAGTTTTTGCGGATAAAAAAATGTTTACTTTTAATAAATGATTCTTGTCTTTTGTTGTGTGTACCTAGGTTAAGGTTAGGTTAGAATATCTAGTTTTATCCGTGTTTCAATGTGATACTTGTTAGGTAGGTATTTATAAGTGAACCTTAATATATACATGACGATGCTTTTTCTGATAAATAATTATGAATTTTCCATACATAATTATTTATCAGAAAACTCATACTCATATAATTACTTAATTAGATACACTTATTATAACTATTGTAAGACATGTCTAAGAACATTGTATTATGTCTAAAGATGAATAAATGAATTGAATTGAATTGAATTGATTCTTGATTTTAATGTACATATAGTAAGTAAGATATTTCATAAAAATATTATAAACAAACATAGTACCATGTTTAATCAAGTTAAATTTATTCCTAAAATTATATTAATTCATGTAATCATTTTGTTTATTCGTTTTGCTTAAGAAAATGTATTTAGATTTAAAATAAAATAAACTATCATTTATTTTATTTCCTTATTGCGGTGGAAATGAGATGTAGTAACTATGTTTGTAATCTGTATTATATACCTAATCTATGTATGAGTGTAATAACTTATCCTAATAAGCGATAGTCATAATCTAGACTTCAGAGGTTTCACTCGCCTCCGACGTCAATCCTTATAGTTTTATCATTCCCTTATTTTAGAAGTTACAGGGGCCCCCCCCTGTAGAAGTTTTAGACACACATTTTACCACTTTGGAAGTGTCTCTCGCGAAAACTATTCAGTTTAGATAAAAATGATATTATAAACCTCAATATCATTTTTGAAGACCCCACACGTATGGGTTTTGAAAAAAAAAATTTGAGTTTCAGTTTTAAGTATGGGGAACCCCCAAAATGTATTGTTTCTTTTTCTATTTTTGTGTGAAAATCTTAATGCGGTTCACAGACTACATCTACTTAACAAGTTTCAACAGTATAGTTCTTATAGTTTCGGGAAAAAGTGGCTGTGACATATGGACGGACAGACAGACAGACAGACATGACGAATCCATAAGGGTTCCGTTTTTTGCCATTTGGCTACGGAACCCTAAAAACAAAGCATTAGCAGCAATCTAACGTAACTTAAGTATTTTATTTTGAAATACCTTTAAATTTAGCTATTTCCATCAGTCCTTGCTACACAAATTAGGAGTAAGTACTGGTGTGGGTGAGGGTGAGTAGATGAGTAGATGTAACATGTTGGTGTTGGTGTTGCAGAGACGACGTGCTGCGCGCGGGCGGGCTGTGGGCTATGTTGCCGCACATGCAAGCCGACACGCCACTCGCTCTGCTGCGATCCACTGTCAACGCTTACTACACGATGTGCAACAGGTAAGGCAGCCAACCGCAGGTTTTTACTGCTATACACGGGTATTGTTGAACGTTTGCATTCCGATGGTCAGCATGGCGATTATGGAACTTTTGATACAACCATAGTCTACCAATTTCGATTAGTAATAGCTATTATTTTAATCAATAGTTTGAGTATTAAGTACGGTAGGTGTCCATTTATAAACATATGACAACAATAAACATTAACCTTCCGGGTTAAACATTAGTTTCTGGATACACGAAAATGAAGGAAAAAAATATTATGGTAAAATGTTAAGTTATAAATATGTAATCAGAAAGCAAAACCCTACCAGATTTGAGCCTTTTCACCCTCCAATTCGTGTTTCCGGAAACTAAAGCCAAGCCACCTTCCGTAATACCAATTCATCAACAGTAACTGAAAGCTGTTAGTATCAATATTTTGATAGTATCAGAATTACATAGGGGGTAATCACCGGCGTATCAACGATGCCGCAGGTGCGGGTATGTCCTACCGTACCTCTACCTACTCCACTGTGTACCAGCATAATATAAATTTATTTATTTATTTATTAAATTAAATTCACAAAACAGATCACAATCAACACAGCGTTTAAACTAAAATTTGTTATAATCTATTTATTGATCTAGATTCGTAATCAAATATGTGAATATGACTAAATTACAGTGTTACATGCATAAAAGTTGTAATACCCTAAACTACTCGTAGGAACCAATTATGGAAATTATACATTATTAGTATCGTGTAGACTTTATAAGCGCACCGCTTAAACCTACTTGCATGAAATGTGGAATGAAATATTGTTTCTATATATTTTTAAGTCAAAGGTTGCAGGATTACGGGATCTATAATATGTGTTTATGCTGACTGACACGATCAAACTAGGACAATCAACAGTTGAATGTGGAATTTTGTGCAGATATATAAGGTTAACATAATCTCTTCTTGTTGATAGAGCGTCAACTTTTAAATGATTACGCCTATTGTCGTATTTGAGGACCATATTGGACTTCCATATTCAAGAACAGACCGAACTAAGTTATTATAGAAGTGGAGGAGACTGTCTGCTTTTTGAAAACCTTTGGTGATCCTGGCAATAAATCCAAGAAGGCGAGATCTCTTTCCAATAATTTTGTCATAGTGACATTATCAAAGCAGACACCCAAGTCAATAACGATAGATTTACGGTCTAATTCGTTACTGGCAATGGAGTAATCGAAGATAATTCTGTTATGTTTCTTTGTAAATGTAGCAACAAAACATTTATTTATATTTAAAAACATGCTGTTTAGAGAACACCATTTATTTATAAGGTCGCGTTGTAGTTTGACGCGATCGTAAACACAGCTTATTTTAGTAAATACCTTTAAGTCATCATTAAAGGTAGGCATACATTTAGCATGGACATTTGAGATTGTTTGCTAAATCATTAACAAATACAACAAAGAACAGAGAACCCATATGAGATTCCTGTAGGACACCAGAAGGTATTTGCATCGTTAAAGATCCTTTGATTGCAATGAGTTGACTCCTATTATTAAGATACGAGCGAACCCGAATTGAATTGGTTTCAATTCAATTCAATTCAATATTTATTTATGTAATAAAATCAACAGAACCGTAGAAGACTACCATAAATACCATAATGACACAATTTAGAGCACAGAATGTTGTCATTGACTTTATCAAAAGCTTTACGGAAATCTGTTTAAATAGAGTCTACCTGCCCAGTTGTATCTAATGCATTGCAGAGGAAGGTTTTATACACTAATAGGTTGCTAACTGTTGATCTTTGCTTAACAAACCTATGTTGATTATTCTAGATATACGGTTTGATGTGAGCGTAAATACAGTCATAAACCACAGACTCGAACAGCTTGGCGAAGCATGAGAGAATGCTGATGGGACGGTAATTATCGCAATGTGTTTTATCGCCAGATTTGTGAATGGGAATGACATAAGCCGTCTTCCATCTAGCAGGAAAAGTGCCAGTACCTACTGACCAATTTTGCAGCCACATGCGATAACAAAAGCGGGTAGGATACCTTCAGGTCCAGCACCTTTTCCTCGGTCTAATAATTTTATTTTAGCGCTAAAGTTGGATTCGGTTATGTCTATGTTTGGTAAAATTTTTGAACTTGCACTAGAAGAAGGTTGCCATGGCTGAGAGTCAGCAATAGGAGAATTATCTGTTTCGTAAACAGAGCCAAAAAACATCCCGAAGAATTCGCATATCCTATAGGGATATGCGAATTGTTCTGTAACGAATTCTGTCTGTAGATTGTTCACCATCATACGACATGACTTGAGGTATAGTTGAATAACCTTTTTTATTTTTAACATAACTCCAAAAACTAAAAGTCATGCATTAACCCTTCCTCCAGAGGATGTGTACGCAACATTCGTCTTGTGAAGAAGTGTTCTGCTTCTTGCGCGGAGCGGAGCAATGAATAAGTGTCGTTGTCTCTGGGGTTTTGGTACATTTTAAAACGCTTGTGATATTTAGATTGTTGCTTTAAAGATTTAATTAAACCTTTGCTGTACCATGAGGGGTGTTTATTAGAAGGGGATTATATGCGCGGAGCATTTTCTCGTAGAGATTTGTAGAGTGCCGAATAAAAGACATCAAAGCCAGAGTCAATATCGAGTTGTGGAGATCTCTTTAGAGATTTCTTTAGACCATATGGTTTTACTAATGTCAGCCTTGTCAGATGCTTTCTAAATTACATTTCTTATTATATAGTTTGGTCAGTTTTTTATTTGAATGATTTTTAGGTGAATTTAATGAGGTGTGTATAGAAACACATGGATGGAGAGTTTTACCTAAGCGACTAAGGGGTTCTGCACCATAAAAATTAGTGTCGTCAAAGGTAGAAAGAAAACTAAGTCAAGATACCTGTTATTGTAATTTAGAATGTTATTAAATTGGAAAAGGTTACAGACAGATATTGTGTCAAGGAGTAGTTTAGATTTGTAGTCTACGGGATTACTGGGAGTAATTTTTTTAACGTTAGTAGAGGACATCCATGTAACGAGAGGCGTGTTAAAATCTCCAAGTATTAGAAGCTCATCTTTGTCCTTCGCTCTCAAGATTATACTATGCAAGGCATTATAGAAGTTCTCAAGTAGGTTTGATGGAAGGTCTGGCGGTAAATAGCACAAACAGACGTTTAGGTTTGGCTTGTTGACGGGACATGATGGTTAGCCAGAGGTCCTCCACGTCAGTTTCCCATTCTTTCCGACGTACAACTTTTAACTTCTTGGATATGGCTATGAGTACTCTTCCCTCTTCATTTTTGGATACGCTAAAACGGTCTCTTCGGAAGAGGTCATACCGGGTATCAAAGATCTCACCATCAAATACGTTATCATTTAGATTAGTCTCCTTTAGGCAGACCAAGTCGTAGTTGGAAGTGGAATATGTATACATCTTTTATCTTCGTTCTAATTCTGTTAACATTTTCGTAAAATGTACTGAGCATTATGAGTGAGAGGTGAAAACAATGTATCGAAAATCTATGAAGATCACTTACAGCTTTTGAAGTGACTTGAGGAAGTCGCAGTTCTTAACACGTACTGCGTTGGAGCTATCGTTCTTTCGAAGGAACATCTGCTCGTACTTGACCCAGACATATTTATAACTATGTTCACGCGCGAATTTGCGAGATTCAGCATGAATCAGTTTGGTTTCTGGAGAGATGTGCTCGACGACATACACTCTTCTTGAGTCTACCGTTTGGCCAAGGTGTCTGAGCCAAGCATATCCTTGGCATGGGCCTTGTTGAAACGGTGTACTGCAGATAACACGGAAACACGAAGACGAGGTGAAGAAAAGGTAACGATGATGTTCCTTGGTCTGCTGGATGATGTGTCCATTTTCGCTACTCTTCGAAAGCCATTGATGTCGTTGTCCAAGATAGGAGCTGATATAACTTCACACAGTGTTTTGACGATCGCAAGCAGGTTTTCGCTACGACTTTCAGGAACTCCTTGAATTTCGATGTTGTGGTCGCGCGAGATCTTCTCAACCGCAGATAGCCGTCTGCTTATATTCGCTAACTCCCGCGTGTTTCAGAGGTAAAGAGAAGAAAAAAGATAAATGAGAAATAAAGTAATAGAATATCGACTACTATCATATTTAGATATTGGTTGTGATTCTGTTTGTTCGCCAAAGTAACTAACATTTCGTAAGATACGAAATTATACCTTAATTATTTAACGAATTGTGTTACTAACAGAAAAGTTAAAATTAGAGTAGGTAACAGATTGAAATGTCAGATTTAAAATAAGTTTATATTGATTACCATACAAACCTATCGCAAAACTGGTTCATATCATAAGAATCTATCATATCATAAGAATACCAGTTGTCTAGACATTGCAGGAGTTGCTAACATTTGCGCCTACCTGCTACAGTGTAAGAATCATCAAAATCGGTTCATAAACGATGAAGTTATCCGCGAACACACATAAAAAAATATATATACGGTCGAATAGAGTACCCTCCTTTTTTTGAATTCGGTTAAAGATACATGTGAAACAGTTGAGCTATTTAAGAACCGTTTGAAACGATCTAAAGATAGCTCAACTGATCCAGATTCAGAGCTGCCAGAGGGCAGCGTTCCCAAGACACGGCGGCATTGCCACGTTGAAAGGCAATGCTGAGCCAGATAGGAGCCAGCTCTTGGGTCACGGAATGTATCTATCAGACGCCGGGAAAAAAAATTGAAAACGCGGTGGGCTTCTGCTCCCCACGGGCCCAGGGTCTCGACTCCAAAAGGCTCGATGTGTAGGCCTTATCAAGACACACTACATACCGAGTTTATAGTTATACATAAACTTGAACTCCGCGTGCATCAAGATAAATATCAACAGTTAATATAGCATACTGAATAGCAGTTAATGTAGTGGTTGTAGCGAGAAGGTGGCGTGATCGTTAGTCGCAGAGCACGGGATATGTTAGCGGCTCGCCGCTGGAGCCAGGCACTGCTGCTCCCGACTGCACAGTGGACTCCCAGGGTCCGATGATGATCAGCAAAGAGGAACGAACTACCGTCTGCTTACCTTCTAACCTATGGGTTTGTTACAGTCGTGACCCGCGTGCGGAAGTGGTAGAGTTATCCCCGGCGCTGCCCTACATCGCCGACTTGTTGCTAAAAACGCACGATGAGTTAGTACTAAGTAAGTATGTTGGCAGGTAGAGTCCACTCTTTTAGGTGGGGCTCTATACATTAACGGGGCCTGAACTCTATGTAAGTAGGTCAGGAACACGTGCCATTTCTTTTGTAGTTATATTGTTTTGTTCTTACGGAGCGTGTAGAAGTGACTTATTATATTATGTATTTATGTAGTTTATTAAAATATTTATCTACAACACTTTACAAAATATTTATTACTGTTATAATTATAATATTTATTTACAATACTACATGCATTACTCACATACATCACGCTTTCACCACAAAAGCACGCTCACCTGCGGAGCGGTGTTGCCATCTTCCCTCGCTAAGGCTGCAAGATACAAGATTATATTAGTGAAAATAGTTTTACAAGTCAAATGACTAACTAGGTAAGTACCTACATAATACTTATACATGTTTTAGGTAGGTAGAGATAGATACAGTCTACCCTTTTTGATTATATTATGTTTTTATTAAATATATTATTATTAATAATAATATGCGCCATACCACTTCCCGAACTAGTTCTGTTGTAGCACGACCAGCTCTGTAGGAGTATTGCCTTTCAGTTAGAACATTGCGTTGAGTCATGTATTCCAGCAATCTGTTGTTCAGCCCGACTTCAGGGATTTTACTAAAGGCTGGGACTAATGATATTGGGCGGTAAGATTTTGTATCAGATTTTTTACCTTTGCCTTTATACAGTGGGCAGATCTTCACTTTTTTTCAGAATGGCAGGGTATGTACCCTGCTCTAAGCAGATGTTAAAAAGTTTCGACATTACAATTGCAAGTGGTTCAACAGCTATCTTAAGCATATTTGCAGATAGACCGTACCGATCGGTGCTGGTTTTAGGAGCGATGCTGAAACGCACTATTCTCACGATTTTCACTGGCGTGGTCGCATCCACAGCGCCGATTCGCTGGCAACCAGGCCTGCCTACATGCCAGCGGCAGCGCACGGCACGTCCGCACCTACACGCCGCTGAGGCGAATTCCTCATTTAGCGCATTAAGGAGGAGTTTTGTGGTGGGGAATGGCTGCCTGTCGCCAACCCTTATATAGTCGGTAAAGTCAAGCCGTTCTCGGTTACCTCGGCCCAACTCCAACTCCTACTTTCCACATTCGTTTAGATTTATTGTGATCATTTCGAATCTGATCAGAGTAATGTTTAGTGCGTTTAAGTACGGACCGGACGTAAATGCAGTTTCCACCGCGCTCGATGCACGGCCTACAATATAAAGATATTTAAGGTCATAATTACACAAAGTCATAGTCTATTTCATGGTTCTCAAGTCGTCGGAATCATTTTTTTTTTTATGTATGTTCACCGATTACTCGAAAACGGCTGAACCGATTTGGAAAATTATTTTTTTGTTTGAAAGGTATACCTTTCACATCACAGGTGGTCCCATATAAATTTGATCAAAATCGGCCGAGCTGAAATATAAACGAAAATTTAAAAATTGTATACATCGATGATGTTTTGATGTACTTTCATACCTCGCTGTCTCATTGGAGCGGTACGTTTATTTGGCCTACCCATATTATATATATACATAAATAAGTAAATAGAATGAACAAAATATAGTAGGTATAGTACGGAACTGCAAGAGCCCACCCGCTCCATCCATTGAACGTTCTTGTGTGAGAGATGAGAACGCATTGCGTAGGAGTAGGTAACTAGTTGATGAGGTGTTCTGTATCCACAGCGATCACGTTTTCGGCTCTCAACAGCCTAACCAGTGATGACCCTTCCGCCGCCTACCCCGCCTCCCCCGCGTACGTAGAGGCCGTGGTGTCGACGCCCGAGCTGGCGGCGCGGCTCGTGCAACTGTTGCTCCGACCCGACTACGCGGCCAAGAGATCACCACTCGTGGTGTTGTACAACTTGCTGGGCGGCACTGACTCTCAGGCAAGGGCTGCCTGATGCCTGATGCCTGTTGGTGCTGGGACAGGCTGCTTACATTTGCGTCTTCTACTCGATACACACATGCTCACGACTCTACGTAATCTCTAGGCTTGGATATAGATAGATAGATGGATAAATAGGTAGACAGTCAGGCAGACAGTCAGACAGGCAGACAGACAGACAAAACCTTTGCGGGTAAAGCAACAGCTAGTAAATATATAGAAATAATTAAGACCATTTCATTTAGACAAATAGGTTTTAATTTGTCTGTGTGTCTCTAACAACCCTCGCCAATGTACATCTTACTAGCAGCTACCCGCAGCTTCGTATGCGTGGTATCTTTAAAAATAGCCGATGTCCTTCCCCAAGATATAATCCATCTCCTAACCGAATTTCATCCAGATCCGTTCATGTGGCTAGCCGTGAAAAAGTAAGTAAAAACAGACAAACAGTCTGAGACACTCTCAATTCTATACTATTGCATGGATGTTTTCACTATCGTCATCGCTAGTGCGTGCGCCTACATCTGATTTTGTGTTCCACAGAAATTTTGCAATACGAGTACATGGTAGGGACAGGTTGCGATGCGACGATGTTGTACGAGGCGTAGTGTCCTCAACGAAATACGTTTCAAAACGATTGTTACACACGCAAAGACCTAATCTAATGATATTATATGTTATCCTGTTTCCAGCGCCAGCGGTGTCTGGACGCGGGCTGCTTGATTCCTATCATCGCCTGCCTGAGCCGCAGCGACGAGACCGTTTGCAAGTATAAGGTATGGCATCCGTTCGAGCAGTTGGACGAATGAATTAATGAATAAATGATTGAAAATCTGTCATGTACAATGTACAATAAGACCCATATCGATACACGACATACAATCAGTTCAATGAAAATTGTGAATTGAAAAATTATAATTACGTTTTAAAAACTAAAAAGAAACCGACTTCATTGAATGAAATTTGAGCCTATAATACATTTTTAATAGAAAGTAGATGTATTTTTTACATATATAATATGGGTAGGCCAAATAAACGCGCCGCTCCAATGAGACAGCGAGGTATGAAAACACATGAAAACATCATCGATGTATACAATTTTTCGATTTTCTTTGATATTTCAGCTCGACCGATTTTGATAAAATTTATATGGGACCTGTGAAGTATAACCTTTCAAACAAAAAAAAAATTTTTCAAATCGGTTCAGCCGTTTTTGAGTAATCGGTGAACATAGATAAAAAAAAAAAAGATTCCGACGAATTGAGAACCTCCTCCTTTTTGATAAAGTCGGTTAAAAATTAAAATTTGTTTATTGACAGCAAAAACTTAACATAAAACAAAGGAAAGTAAAACAGCTTAAAACTATTAAAATTATGCCTATAAGACCATTCTAAATATGGAATTTAAATATAAAAGAAAAACTCAATGGGTACTTCTATAATACTCTATTATAAAAAAATAAATAAAATTATATATGTTAAATGTCTGTTTTGCTGATAAAATCTAATATGAATGAGGAGTACATTCCTGTGCAGCTGCCGGCTGGTTATACAAGTAACATGTACTCGTGTCACAGGCACGTCTGGAGTACGCGGCCCTCGCCATCTCCCGCCTCGCGTGCGTGTGCGCCGGCTCTCCGGGCTCCCCGGCCTCCCCGGGCCTGCTGGCCGGGCTGCTCGCGCCGGCCTGCCTGCGTCCCTACTGCGCGTTGCTCGCGGCTGACTACTCCCCCACAGTGAAGCACGTCCTGGACGGACTGACGGGGTTGCTGCAGGTACGTGCGACAGCCCCGCCGCTAGCGACACCGACAAGTATTTATACTTATACACTTCTTTGCATATCCATCCCCGAGACAAACATTACCAGATCACGCAATCATTTGTCCCGAGACGGGAATCGAACCCGCCATCTTTTGCGTCTCAGGTATTAAATAATTGTCATTCAGGCATTCGTCAATATCTAAATCATTCATTATCATTAAGTGTTTAGGAAATTTATGGTTAAAAGATTATTTACTCAAAAAAATGTGCTTCGAACAGAATCGTAGATAACATGAATCATGAATTATTTGCCACACATACATATTAATATATTATGTAGGGAATTTACTAAAGAAAATTCGCGCCAATATAATAGAAAATTTCGTGAAACAGCTACTGTAGGAGCCTACCTACTTGTATCCGAATCACATCATGTAGAATGTAGGATGTACTGGACACGTCACCTTACTGCTTCAGGCGGCGACTAAGGACGGGACAGTAGAAGATGTCTGCCTGCAGTTAGAGTTAGCGGGAGCTGTGGAACATATCCAACGGCTGCAGCACCACGAAGATGATGAGGTGAGTACCAACTGCTCAAGCTATCTACAAGGACACTGCTAAAAATTTTAACAAAAAACTTTGAATTAAAATCATTTTTATAGACGCATGGCTTTGTGGAGCCACAGACGTAAAAGATTAAAGATTGAGAAAGAAAGAGAAAAGATTACTCTGACTTATGACTATAGTCTATGTTTTTATAAAAAACTGCTCACAGCTAGCTACTGCCACTGCGCGAACTGCGCTAGGGAACACGAGAGACCTTCAGGAGTTAAGGTAGCGCGTACTACAGACACACAAACAGACGTAGCTGACTGTAGTAACTCGTGATAATTAATAATTATTAATACTATGTATTTGCAGGTGTACGAGAAGAACCGACACCTCATTGTGGAGTACTTCGGGGAAGAGGAGCCGGAGGACCCGGACGAATGAGCTGTGCTCGCGTCATAACAACATGCCACAAGATACAATCCAAACCAAATTTCATCAAGATCCGTTCAACCGTTTAACGTGAAGAACAAACCAACGAGCAAGGAAAAAGAAAGAAGGACACTTTTGAATTTATAATTTATGGCACTTTGATACGAGCCGTACCGACGCAAAAACGGAGGGTACTCAAGTCGACGCGTTTACAATTGTTGTAGACTTGATCAGGATTCAATTTATAAAAGAAAATACACCGTACAAGCTCAAACAAAACTCGATTCAAAAGTAACAGAAATCAATCCTCTCTCAATGGCAATCCAAAATGTTTTTTGATTGCCATTGATTTTTGGATCCCTGCGCAATCTTCTTTTTCTCGACAACGGGCAGACAAGTCGCAGCAAAAACAATGGTGATATGCTGGCCTTCATACTCTTGGCAGTACCGAAGAGTATGAATGGTATGTAGCTTCATGTTCCTTACATGACCTCGCCAGACAGGGGTCCGTGCTCGGACTCCTCTGATTCTCCAAATCAAACATTTGAAACATTTGATTTGGACATTGACAGAAGATGCTTCGTAGAGTTGAAAAAAATTGTGTTACCCACCCCCCGTCCTTGCCCCCTTCTCTGCCCCCTCTCATTATCTCGGAAACTACAAGTCGGAGAGGAATGGTGCTCTAACAAATGTTGCTCAAGACCCTCTTCAATATCCGAAACCATTAAAAAGAAGATGTCCCATACAAAAAGTTCACTCCCATACAAAATCTTAAAACACCTGTATCTTCTTTGTAAATACGCTTCGGAGACCATGCAAAAATTCTACATTCGTATACAAGATGCCCCAAAAAAAAAATTCTACCCCCTTTAACTGTCCCCATTTTTAGGCAGACCAAGATGGCATCATGTTGGTTAGTACATTTTGGTGGGATCGTATAGAGGATGCTTCGTAGAGTTGAAAAAAAATGTGTTACCTACCCCCCGTCCTTGCCCCCTTCTCGGCCCCCTTTCATTATCTCGGAAACTACATGTCGGGGAGGGATGGTGCTACATGTGTTACCTACCCCCCGTCCTTGCCCCCTTCTCGGCCCCCTTTCATTATCTCGGAAACTACAAGTCGGGGAGCGATGGTGCTAAATGTGTTACCTACCCCCCGTCCTTGCCCCCTTCTCGGCCCCCTTTCATTATCTCGGAAACTACAAGTCGGGGAGGGATAGTGCTCGAACAAATGTTGCTCAAGACCCTCTTCATTAACCGATTCAGAAATTAAAAACTTTAATCGCTCATACTTTTAAACGGTGCTAGATAGACATAGCAATCTTAACCTTGGGTTTTTAGGGGTTGTAGGGGTTTTTAGGGATTGTAGAGGTTTGTAGGGGTTGTAGGGGTTTGAAGGGATTTGTAGGGGTTTTTAGAGTTTGTAGGAATTTTTAGGGGTTGTAGGGGTTATTAATGGTTGTAGGGTTTTTAGGGATTTGTAGGGGTTTGTAGAAATTTTTAGGGGTTATAGGGGTTTTTAGGGGTTGTAGGAGTTGTAGGGGTTTTCAGGGGTTGTAGGGGTTGTAGGGATCTGTAGGGGTTGTAGGGGTTTTTAGGGATTGTAGGGGTTTGTAGGAATGTTTATGGGTTGAAGAGGGTTGTAGGGATTTATAGGGTTTTAGGGGTATTAGGGGTTATAGGGGTTTTAAGGGGTTGTAGGGATTTAAGGGTTTGATGGGATCTGTAGGGGTTTGTAGGGGTTTTTAGGGATTGTAGGGGTTTGTAGGAATGTTTATGGGTTGAAGGGGGTTGTAGGGATTTATAGGGTTTTTAGGGGTATTAGGGGTTATAGGGGTTTTAAGGGGTTGTAGGGATTTAAGGGTTTGATGGGATCTGTAGGGGTTTGTAGGGCTTTTTAGGGTTTGTTGGAATTTTTAGGGGTTGTAGGGGTTTTAGGGGTTGTAGGGATTTGTAGGGGTTGTAGGGTTTGTAAGGGTTGTAGGGGTTTGTAAAATTTTTAAGGGGTTGTAGGGATTTTTAGGGGTTGTAGGGGTTTTTAGGGATTGTAGGGGTTTTAGTAGGATTTTTTAGGGGTTATAGGGGTTTTTAGGGGTTGTAGGGGTTTTTAGGGATTGTAGGGGTTTGTAGGAATGTTTATGGGTTATAGGGGTTGTAGGGATTTATAGAATTTTAGGGGTTATAGGGGTTTTAAGGGGTTGCAGGGATTTTAAGGTTTGTAGGATTTTTTAGGGGTTTTAGGGGTTTTAGGGGTTGGAGAGATTTGTAGGGTTTGTAAGGGTTTTGTAAAAATTTTAGGGGTTGTAGGGATTGTAGGTATTTGTAGGGGTTGTAGGGATATTACCTTATGTAACTTAACTAGCACAGAACTTAACCTGCGAGCTGCGAGCAGCTCGCGCACTACGCAACCTCTAGTTACAAATATATATGTAGTTGTTTGATGTTCATTAACTTTGTTTCCGTATAAATTTTAGTGGTTGGTGTTTTAGGGGTTTTAGGGGTTGGAGGGATTTGTAGGGGTTGTAAGGGTTTTGTAAAATTTTTTAGGGGTTGTAGGGATTTTTAGGGGTTATAAGGGTTTTTAGGGGTTGTAGGGATTTGAAAGGGTTGTAGGGATTTTCAGTGGTTGTAGGGGTTTTCAGGGGTTGTAGGGGTTGTAGGGGTTTGTAGGATTTTTTAGGGATTTGTAGGGGTTCTTAGGGGTTTTTAAGGGTTGTAGGGATTGTAGGTATTTGTAGGGGTTGTAGGTTTTTTTATGGGTTGTAAGTATTTGTAGGGGTTGTAGGGATTTTTAGGGGTTGTAGGGGTTGTAGGGACCTTACCATACGTAACTTAACTAGAACACAGAACTTAACGTGCGAGCTGCGAGCAGCTCGCGCACTACGCAACCTCTAGTTATAAATATATATGTAGTTGTTTGATGTTCATTAACTTTGTTTTCGTATAAATTTTAGTGGTTGGTGTTAGATTAGATTGTGATAGCGAAAGAGTATTTAAATAATTTTATTTTGAGCAGTTTGTAGTTCTGTAATTCTTGTTTTTGTGGCGCTACCCCAGGTATCGATGAGATATGATACTTACGTAATTTACTTACACAGGTTTTAGATACTTTTACATAAAACTTATGAAATAATGTTTAAGGTTTATGATGATTATGCAATTATATTGATTTATATTGATTTATTATATTTTTCTACCATACGCTATCAATCTATCTATCTATCATTATACGCTTTGAATTAACCTATTGTTTGAATAGAAAGTGTTAAAGTAATCATTCAATCAAAATCAATCATTCAATTCAAATTCAAATCATTCAATATATATATATATATATATAGTTACGTGTTTAGGCACGATTTTGATTGAATGATTACTTTAACACTTTCTATTCAAACAATAGGTTAATTCAAAGCGTATAATCAAAAGAATACGAGATAGGTTAAGGCAACGGCTGGTAAAGGTGAACTAACATTTGGAGTTAATTGGGTATTACACTTTTCCACACACTACACACAAACACTAACACGTATGAGTTTCCCTCTGTGATAACCAGACTTTTAAGAGACTGGGGGGAACAAGGAAGCATACACAACACTCACTCACATACATATATATACATACACACACAGCATTGGCATTATACCGTGATATTTGTAATTTGATTGTAACCCGCTCCACTTAAACACTCGGTTAAGTATAATTTTTATTTATATTTTTTTTTTATTAGTTCATATATGTGGTAATAAATGATTTTTTCTTTATTTATTATTTTATTTGTATCTTGGAGTTGTAAAAATAATCCTACCAAGTCAACGTATTTTAACAAATATGGCCTAAATACATTTATGAGACTGATAGTGAAAGTAATTTATCATTAGTACGAGTAGTTTGATGTGTTAGTGTGATGTACGATAGTGTAACATATTATGTCAAAGTGTGATGAATAAGCTCGCTTCGCTTGCCAGTAACATTTTAGAGCTACTTGCTCCGCTTTCTCTTACTGTAACTATGTAGATGGTATTGTGTGAATTGTCCAGCACAAGGGTGCAATGGGGTTTTAAAATTTTGATGTATTGTGATTTTTAACGCGTGAGGCGATCTATCCCAAACAAGAGTCAACTTTTTTTATAGAAAAAAAATGATGTATTAAAATAATTTTTAAATCTACCTCTTGAAGAGTGTGATTTGGGTGTTCAAGTTAGAATATGTACGGGCCAAACCCGCACATTCAAAATTGTTGCATAGCAAGCATTTTTACCGCGCAATTCTTAGTCGTGTTAGAGGTTCCTCCAGGGGCCCATGCAGCCCCTGGGTGTCGAATATCAGCCATTACGCAATTCATAGTCGAAACGGACACCCAGTTTTACTGGGCTGGATACGAGTTGCCCGATTTCCGAACAGTCCCCTTTGTCAATGTATTGCGTGGTGGTGTAGAAAAAGTAAATTTTATTGAAAAATAGGCGTGGAAAATATGTTGGATTAATTTATTTTATATTGTGAAGCGCTTCCATAAATGCGAGTATGATCAATGAATATCTGTGTATCAGTGTCCAAGCAGATATTCATCACTGTCTGATAACCAGACTTCTACAGCGATTTGGAAGTTCCTACCCTAGTAAAGTAATGTACCTAATTGGCTAGTAAGAATCCATGAGTAACAAGGAAAACGGTAGAAAATTGAGCGTCTGACCTGGTTTTTGTAAGAATCCTAGACTTGACCCGTCCAAGATCGTCACCCATGGAATTGCACGGGGTGTTTCAGTGCCGTTCAGTACAAAACTTCTCGCAATCTCGCCTACCTAACTTTATAAAATCGTATCTAATTTAATCACTTTCACGGCCATTGTGCGTCACACAGCAACTTGTAAATTATATTCACCGAAATTATATTAAGTACATATATTTAAAAACCTATTTAATTCTCAAAATATACCAAATCCATTGAGTTGTGACCTGAAGAAACAACATTTGGCGACCGTGCCAGGACAAGAAACTGCAATCAAAATACACACAGCGTGGCATCCACCTTCTTGTACGTGGCCGTGCCCGACCGGCAAAATAATCGAACAAATTTTTAAAAGAAGTCTCACTACCTGGATCCAAACTACCATCTCAATCAAAGCGGATTTCTGAAAGTTGACGATTCACTGTTTTTTGTCACCTTTTTGGCCCGAAAAGACTGGATAAAACTGGATGCAATAACCTCTTTAAAAATACAATAACCTCTTGGAAAAAGCCGGACAGTTTGACTTGGATTGCAAATATTTTTTTTATTTAAAAGCTTTACGCCTGCAGCACGATCTCCAACATCTGATATCAATTTCACCCTCCACCCGTTCGTTCCTGAGAATAAAAAAATTAGCAAAAAAGTTACACCGCCGAAAAAACTGAAAACCAAAAACGAATAAACCTTTTTTTATTTAACCTTAGTAACTAAGTTCTTAAACTAATGTAAGTAATTAATTTTGAGTCGCCAAACAAACAAATTAATTGCAAATGCATTTAATTTCAAATTCAAATTCAAAATAACTTTATTCATTACAATCACAAGGACCACTTTGAATCGTCTTCTTACATGCTAGTGAATCTAGGTGCCGGTTCCTCCTAACCCCAGTTCAAGAAGAATCCGGCAAGAAACTTGTCTGGTCTTAACACTTTTTTGTATGATCCTTGACAATTTTGTTACGGATGCCGAGTCGAGTTGGAGCAGATTCATCCCAAGCTTTTTTGTCTTCTAAATAATCAGATATTTTATAATATGCTTTAATAGACAGTTTATGTTTAATTACGTTTTTAAATTTGCCAATCGACAAATCTAACACGTCGCTTGGGACCTTGTTATAGAAGCGTACACATTGCCCTATAAAAGACTTATTAACTTTAGCGAGCCTAACAGTGGGAACAGCGAGTTTATCTTTATTTCTAGTGTTAATACTATGATTATCGAAATTTTTTTTGAATAAATGAACATTTTTGTGCACATACATTAAATTTTCGTATATATACTGACAAGGCACTGTCATAATATTAATTTCTTTAAACTTATCTCTAGGTGATTCTCTGGGGCCCATGTTATAAATTGAACGAACAGCCCTCTTCTGCAACACAAATATGGTGTTAATATCAGCAGCACTCCCCCACAACAAAATGCCATAAGACATAATGCTATGAAAGTAGCTGAAATAAACGAGTCTAGCGGTATCTACGTCGGTAAAATGACGGATCTTTTTGACAGCGTATGCGGCAGAGCTGAGTCTCTTCGACAATTTATCTATGTGCGGGCCCCATTGCAGCTTATTATCTAAAGTAATGCCTAGGAACACTGTGGTGTCGACGAGATCTATCTTTTGGTTATTAATTTTTACATTAGCTTTCACCTGTTTAACGTTTGGCAGTATAAAACGAATGCATTTGCTTGTTTACTGCAAGCAAATGCAGCAACGACGCACGTATGCCCTCATGTGTATGCCCGTTCAGGTTGCTGTCTCGTTGACATTAACTTCGTGAACGCCGCTGCGTATCACGCATGAAATTAATTAATTTGCTTGTTTGGCGACTCAAAACTACTTACTTACATTAGTTAACCATAATAACTAAATAGTTATTATGGTTAAATAAAAAAGGGTTTATTAGTTTTTGGTTTTCAGTTTTTTCGGCGGTGTAATTTTTTTGTTAAAATGATTTATTTCTCAATTTTTTTTGGCTTACATGCTTAATTTATGATTACATTTAATATTTAATATTTTTATGCGTGGTCATACATTACAATCAGTGAGTGAACAATCAACCATCCCCTGTTTTCCTGCCCTTAGTATTTGGTTTTTTTTCAAATTAATATAATATCAACTTCCCAGAAGAAGTATACCCTTTCAATAAAAAAATAATTATCAAAATCGGACTATTACTAAGTTAAAAAAATATATCTTATAAAATAAAAGTCAATTGCTGTTCGTTAGTCTCTCTAAAACTCGAGAACGGCTGGTCTAATTTGTCTAATTTTGGTTTTGAATTATTTGTGGAAGTCCAGGGAAGGTTTAAAAGGTGAGTAATATGAAAAAAATGCTTGCTTTTTATTTATTGATTCTGAGGCTGTACGAAGTTTGCCGGTTCAGCTAGTCTATAATATTGTTACGAGCCGGGTACTGATAAATTGTGAAACCGCTTGATTTTACCAAATAATAACTTTAATTTCAAAGTTACTACACACAGAACTTAATCCACTGATTCTACTATTAAACTTTTCAATAGAACACTATAAGAGTCACAACAATATAACACAACCGATAACACTTCGAAACTATCGCACTTGTATCACTTTCTTAGCCGAGAATAGACTGACTACATCCGCAAACCACCGCTGTATTTATACGAGCGTCGATTAAGTCGCGTAAAACCGCGATGCTACTGGAACGTTCGAGAACGAACCGGAACGCGCTCAAACGTTCGATTGCAATAGAGAGATATTGCTATCTCGTTCGCTCCTATGCATTCGATACGTGAACTTTGTAGTTTGCATCTACTCGATACCAGATGGCGTAGGTGAATATTTAATGTGTCTGCCTGCCAACAGATGGAGCTATGTATTGGGCACAACACTATCCCCTCCTAAGACCCGTAATATTGCGCTAGTCGATCCACATGGCCAATCTTAGGCTTGCCTCGTAGCCCCTTTTTAATCCGGTACGTGACATCGTTGATCCTGTTCACAATTCGATATGGCCCGTCCCATTTCGCCTGCAGCTTAGGACACTTTCCTTTACTGCGTACAGGGTTATGTAACCACACCAGTGATCCTTCACTAAAGCCCAAGTGGTTTAATTTTCGGCCATATCGAGTCTTCATCTTTTCAGACATTTGTTGGCTGGATTGGCGAACGTATTCGTGTACATCGTTCAATTTGTTGCGAAGGTCACTCGCGTACTCTGTTATATTGCGCGGAGACTGGGGAGGAATACCTGTTATAAGGTCTGCTGGCAACTGTAGTTCTCGTCCAAAGTTCGCCGAAGCTGGAGTGACACTTGTACTTTCGTGAACTGCACTTCGATATGACAGTAAAAACGGTTGAATGTGCTTGTCCCAATCGGTCTGTTTGTTTCCCACTACTTTTGCTAGATATCTTTCCAACGTTTGATTGAACCTTTCAACCATTCCATCGGATTGTGGCCGATAAGAGGTGGTTCTTGTCTTATAAGTGCCCATCACTCGACATGTTTCCTGAAATATTTGGGACTCGAAATTCCTCCCTTGATCGCTGTGAATTTCCAAGGGTACTCCAAAACGACAAAAGACCTCATGGACTAACTTATCGGCTACTGTCGACGCTTCTTGGTTTGGGATTGCTAAGACCTCCGGCCACTTAGTAAAATAATCCATAACAACCATGAAGTACTTGTTTCCATTTTCTGTAGCAGGGAATGGTCCCGCAATGTCCAAAGCTATCCGCTCCCATGGCGCTCCCACGTTATAAATCTTTAATGCACCTCTGCTGCGTGTATGGGGTCCTTTCACTGCTGCGCAACTCGTGCATTTTCGGCACCAGTCTTCCACATCATCTCTGCAATGGATCCAGTAAAATCGCTCACGTATCTTCAAAAGAGTTCTCTTTACCCCCATATGCCCCCCGGAACATCCTTCATGGTAGAGTTTAAGCACTTCAGATACTTTAGCCTTGTGAACAACCATTTGCAGATGACAGTGATCTCCGCGAGCATTTTCCCATTTACGGTACAATACTCCAAAGTGGATAACCAGACTGTCCCATTGTGCCCAGTAGCTTTTTGTTATTGTGCTCATTCCAGCCACATCACTCCATACAGGTTTAGAAGTTCCAGCCTTTATCCATTCGATGATTTCCTTAATATCTGAGTCATCCGTCTGCGCTTTCTGCAGGGTTTCCTTCCACTCATCACTTAGATCGGTGCTCAACATTCTGACGGGTACCACTTCTTTGGACTCTTGTTTTACACAATGTTTACATTCTTCTGGACAAGGTCTTCCTGACAATGCATCCGCATTACCGTGAGATTTTCCACTGCGATGCTCAGTTTCATAGTCAAACTCCTGTAGCTGTTCAATCCACCTTGCCACTTGTCCTTCAGGATTTTTGAACTGTAGCAGCCATTTCAATGCAGCATGATCCGTGCGTAGATGAAATTTACGCCCCAGCAGATATTTACTGAAATGCTGCAAAGTTTTTACTACTGCCAATAGTTCCCTTCTTGTGACACAGTAGTTTCTTTCCGGTTCGGATAAAGCTTTGCTGAAGTAAGCTATCACGATCTCTTGATCTCCTTTGCGCTGGGACAATACACCTCCAATACCAGTATTACTTGCGTCTGTGTCTACGATGAACTTGTTCTCGGTGTCAGGGAAACCAAGAATAGGTGTATCACACAGACGCTGTTTTAACTCTTGAAAGGCAATGTCGCATGCTTCGTCCCAGCTGAACAGTCGTTTCTCCTCGGTGAGTTTATGCAAGGGCTTAGCAACATCAGCAAAGTTTCTCACAAACCGTCGGTAATAGGAACATAATCCTAGAAACGCTTGGACTTGTGTTTTATCCTTTGGGATCGGCCAATCCTTAACAGCGACTGTAGGGAACCCCTACATTATATTGGCACAACACAATACTCGTACATACCTAACACTACATAATATATTACACATAAAACATAAACAAATTAATTCACAAGCATAGTCAGGCAAAACCCGTAGTATGCGCCAGGCGAGTCGCAACCGCATTCGTGAGCCGCAAGGCGCAGTAAATACCTACCGATGCGCGCGCGGCGACCGACGGCGCTGCGCCGCGCCTCCAGTCGAGAGAAAGCTTTCTACCGCGATACTGTCTTGCGCTTCCGCTTACCTTTAGACCACCAGCTCTTAATTTCTACCTGTGCTTATTTCTACTTCATTTCTACTATACTTGTGTGATTGTGAACTATCGAACTATCTGTGTAAACCTGCCTAGTGTCTTACCAAATAAAAGGATTGTTTCAACTTATCCTGCACGGTGTGGACTACATCATTTACGCTGCATCCCACTAAACAACATTATAAAGGTAATCCTAAAGTACCAACCACAACTGGTGACCCCGAATTGTGCACGTCGCAAATATATACATACAAAAACAAAATAACTTATTTTTTGTGGTAGTACAAACGATAGTACCTACTATGGAGAACGTGAATACAAAGGAACGCAAGCGCGTAGAGACGCCCGAAGAAGCTTCGACTACAAACCCATCACAAAATTCAGTCCACCACATAAAAATTCCCCCATTCTGGCCAGAAAAACCAGCGATTATGTTTGCCCAAATAGAAGGAATTTTCGCTATATACAAAATCACCGACGGGACAACCAAATTCTACCACATTCTTGGAAACCTGGATAGACAATACGCCACAGAAGTTGAGGATATTCTCGTTGGACCTCCGGACTACGATAAATTAAAAGCCGAATTAATTAAGCGATTGTCAGTCTCGCGGGAAAATAACGTCAAACAATTATTAATGCACGAAGAGCTTGGTAGCCGCAAACCTTCGCAATTTCTCCGTCACCTACAACATTTGGCGGGACCGGAAGTGCCCCAGGATTTTATTAAAACAATATGGACCAGCCGTTTACCTACGGGAATTCAGCCGATCATCGCATCCCAGACCTCGCTGTCCCTAGAAGCATTGGCAGAACTCGCCGACCGGATCAATGACATCGCACCATCTACGCGCCAGGTCGCTGCTACCTCATCATCTTCACCCATTGACGAGCTGACTCGACAAGTTGCTGAACTTACCAGACAAGTCAGTGCGCTCACCACGCAGGCCAATCACAAATCACGATCGCGGGAACGAGGACAAGGAAACCGCAACCGATCGTCGTCGTGTCGCTCAGACTCCAGCTATCGGAGGTTCCCAGTTGGCTGGTACCATACCAGTTTTGGTTCGGAAGCCCGAAAATGTTTGAAGCCGTGCGACTACAAGGCGGGAAACGCCCGGGGCAATCACTAGAAATAGCGACCAACGATTGCCAGAACTTCACCGGTCGCCTATTCATCACCGATCGTGATTCCAAAGTACAATTTTTAGTGGACACGGGTAGTGATATTTGTGTTTACCCCGCATCCGCGTTTCGGGAGCGCCGTAGCAAGACTTCTTATCAACTAAGTGCTGCTAATGGTTCCACTATCGACACCTATGGCTATCTCACACTCAACTTAAACTTAGGTTTGCGCCGCGCTTTTCCATGGCGTTTTGTCATTGCGGATGTAACAAAAGCTATAATCGGTGTTGATTTCCTTTCGCACTACCGGCTCGTTGTCGATATCAGCAACCAAAGGCTCATCGATAGTCTAACCAATATCAGCACCGTAGCTTCCATCGCTGCACCGGACAGCCTAGTTTTAAGTGTAAAGGTATCGTCTTTAGGTAATGATGGTTATCACGCGATATTAGCACAGTACCCCGAAATCACACGGCTAGCTGGTACTCCAGGTATTGTCAAACAACACACTATACACCACATTCGAACCACACCAGGGCCCCCCGTGTCATGTTCACCCCGCAGGCTAGCCCCTGAAAAACTCAAAATAGCCAAACAGGAGTTTGAGGCCATGTTAGCAAACGGGACAGCCCGCCCATCCGATAGCCCCTGGTCATCTCCCCTGCATCTGGCCCCCAAAAAGGACAACAGCTGGCGCCCGTGTGGGGACTACAGATTTTTAAATGCCAGAACCATACCTGACAAATACCCAATTCGCCACATTCATGATTTTTCTCACTACTTGTCGGGTTGTAAATTTTTTTCCACTATAGATTTAGTAAAAGCGTACAATCAGATTCCGGTCGCCGAACAAGACATCCCCAAAACTGCAATCACAACCCCTTTCGGACTCTACGAATTTCCATCTATGACATTTGGGTTGCGCAATGCTGGACAAACATTCCAAAGGTTTGTAGACGAGATGACACGTGGCCTAGACTTTGTTTATCCATATTTGGACGATTTTTTGGTATCTTCCAAAACACAGGAACAGCACGAAGACCACTTGCACCAAATTTTCACCCGCATGAGAGACTACGGAGTACTCGTTAATACTACGAAATGTGTCTTTGGAGCCCCTGAAGTAATATTTTTGGGCTACAAAATCTCCGAAAAAGGTACTGAACCTCTGGACAGCAAAGTACAAACTATTACAGATTTTCCAGTTCCTAAAACTGTCAGGGAACTAAGGCGCTTTCTGGGCATGATAAATTTTTACAGGCGATTTATACCACACGCTGCTCAAATCCAAGCACCTTTAAACGCTCTTCTTGCCGGATCTGTCAAAGCAACCCACCCGGTCGACATACAAGGTAATGTTCTGCAAGCTTTCGAAACTTGTTAAAAAAGCCTTTGCAACGCAACTCTTCTGGCACATCCCAACTCTCGAGCCAAATTAGGACTCGTCACTGACGCCTCAGATACAGCGATAGGTGCAGTTCTACAGCAATCGACAGACGGAGCCTGGCAGCCTTTGGCGTTCTTTTCTCGCAAATTGAGCCCATCTCAAATTAAATACTCTCCGTACGACCGCGAGCTTCTAGCAATCTATGAAAGCATAAAATATTTCCGATTTATGCTAGAAGCAACTCACTTCACAATCTATACGGACCACAAACCGCTCTGCTACGCATTCAACGAACGAAAGAATAGCTGCTCACCTCGTCAGTATAGGCACCTGGACCTTATAGCGCAGTTCACCACCGATATACAGCACATCTCGGGTAGTGACAATGTAATCGCTGACACACTTTCTCGCATAGATGAACTGCAGATGCCGGTCGATCTAGAGGCTTTAGCTGAGTCCCAGGCTACTGACACTGAGCTCGCTGAATATCTCCGAGGCGAAACCTCTCTTCATCTGACTAAGATGAACTTCCCTGGAAGTCGGACAGATTTGTACTGCGATGTCAGTACACCGACACCCAGGCCGTTCGTACCTAAACCACTTCGTCAACAAATTTTTAATTTGCCTACACTCACTCAGTCACCCAGGGATTAATGCTACCACCAAGCTCATCGCACAACGTTTTGTCTGGCCCCACATGCGAAAAGAGTGCCGTGAATGGTCCAGGGCATGTTTACCATGTCAACGCGCAAAGGTAACTCGTCACGTCTCTACGCCTTTGGGTACGCACGTCTTACCTACTGCGCGCTTTAAATATGTCCACATAGACCTTATCGGACCACTGCCTCCCTCAAGCGATTACCGTTATTGCTTGACAGCAGTCGACCGTTTCACGCGATGGCCTGAAGCTGTTCCACTAACCAATATTACAGCAGAAACAGTGGCCAAAGCATTCATCTCATGTTGGGTGTCCCGGTTCGGTTGCCCTACGGACATCGTTACCGACCAAGGTAAGCAATTTGAATCGGCACTATTCCAGCAATTGTCTAAGTTCATTGGCTTCACACATCGAAGAACCACCGCCTACCATCCTCAATGCAACGGCTTGGTCGAGCGATTCCACAGACAGCTGAAAACAGCCATAACCTGCCACGGTGAGCCAAACTGGACTGAAACCTTACCACTTGTTCTCCTAGGCATAAGAAGCGCTATCAAAGAGGACATCAAGTCATCGTCAGCTGAGTTACTGTATGGAGAGCCACTTCGACTTCCTGGCGAATTTTTCGACCGAAACATCGCCAACCACACCGTCGACATTGCTGATTTTTCAGCTCGGTTGAAATCCTTCGCCGATAAAGTTCGTCCGGTCCCAACCCAACATCATTCCACAAATAAGGTGTTTATTTTTAAGGATCTTACCACATGTAACTACGTATTTCTTAGGGAAGACGCGCTACGTGGATCTTTTCAACCCGCCTATACTGGACCCCATGAAGTTTTAAAAAGGGGTGCAAAATATTTCAAAATACATGCGAAAGGCAGAGATGTCACGGTATCAGTAGACCGCCTCAACCAGCTTACACACTGTCTGATGACACGGCCTCAGCTGATGACCGCAGGCCTCCAGAAGAACGTTATTCACAACCTGCGACCCCGCATCCCCAAGATGCCATAATACGGACACGGTCGGGAAGACGTGTTCGTTTTCCGGACTATTATCGACCGTAAACACGGCCTCTGGGAGGGAGTGATGTAGGGAACCCCTACATTATATTGGCACAACACAATACTCGTACATACCTAACACTACATAATAAATTACACATAAAACATAAACAAATTAATTCACAAGCATAGTCAGGCAAAACCCGTAGTATGCGCCAGGCGAGTCGCAACCGCATTCCTGAGCCGCAAGGCGCAGTAAATACCTACCGATGCGCGCGCGGCGACCGACGGCGCTGCGCCGCGCCTCCAGTCGAGAGAAAGCTTTCTACCGCGATACTGTCTTGCGCTTCCGCTTACCTTTAGACCACCAGCTCTTAATTTCTACCTGTGCTTATTTCTACTTCATTTCTTCTATACTTGTGTGATTATGAACTATCGAACTATCTGTGTAAACCTACCTAGTGTCTTACCAAACAAAAGGATTGTTTCAACTTATCCTGCACGGTGTGGACTACATCATTTACGCTGCATCCCACTAAACAACATTATAAAGGTAATCCTAAAGTACCAACCACAGCGACGATTTTCTCCGGATCAGTTTGCACACCATCTTCTGAAATAACGTGCCCTAAGAAGCTTACTTGTCGTCTGAAAAATGAGCACTTCTTCGGACTCAATTTAAGATTGGCTGCACGAATTTTAGCTAGTACTCGTTCCAGATTTTGAAGTTGGTCTTCAAACGTACGTCCCACTATAACAATGTCATCTAAGTAGACAAGGCAGGCGTCTCCAATTAATCCAGCTAGTACCATTTCCATCAACCTTTCAAAAGTTGCAGGGGCATTGCACAACCCGAACGGCATTACATTAAATTGCCACAGACCCTTTCCCGTAGAAAAAGGCGTTTTCTCCTTATCTTTCGGGTCTATTTCAACCTGCTAGTAGCCGCTTTTTAAGTCTAGGGTTGTGAACCACTTCATCCCTGTCAATGTGTCCAGTGTGTCGTCAATCCTTTGAAGTGGATAACTATCTTTCTTTGTTACGTCATTAAGTCGACGATAATCCACACAAAAACGCAAGCTACCGTCCTTCTTCTTGACTAGTACCACAGGAGAGCACCAGGGACTGGAAGAAGGTTCTATCACTCCGTCTTTTACCATTCCCTCAATCATAGTTTCCACTTCCTTTTCTCTTGCGACAGGTAATCGTCTTGGTCGTTGACGAATCGGTGCTCGTTACCGGTGTTTATGGTGTGCTGAACCAGCCCAGTCTTTCCAATGTCAGCATCATTCGAAGAGAAAATATCAGCATATCGATGTAACATCTTCTCAGCCATTGCAACTTCCTCTTCAGAAAGATCTTTGCGACAATCTTTCAGCAATGATGACACATTGTAATTAACTTCTAATTTATTGTCACTGGATAATTCTTGACATCTTCGCATCCAGGTTACTTCTTCACAATTTCCCATTAACATTCCTTTCTTAATGAGATGTTCCTCGTTGTTGCCTTTACTAGAGTTCGTGCCATAATCCATGGTAGGTCATTGTCTAACCTTTCTATCAATACACATCGATTTCTCTCTGATGTTTGCAATAGGCGTACTTGTACCATGGTTTCTGACCTTGGAGGAAGTACAATTGCTTTTAGGCAGTAGACTTTTCCTGAGGATCCTCCTTCCATAAAGACTTCTTCTGTGCCACATTTTAAAATCCCTTGATTTACGTCAATCTCTGCGTGGTGTTCTCGCAAGAAATCCAAACCCAGAATGCACTCATCAACTATGTTGGCAATGATGACGTTGTGATGGTAAGTGGTCTCCCCTAATTTCATCTCCACCTGCATCTCGCCTTGAACGGATATGTTCTGGCCGGTTGCTGTCACAAGCTGAACTCTGTTACATTTGCGGGAAAAGTCCCCATGAAAGCGATTTGCAAGTTGGGAACTCACTACTGTACGAGAAGCACTAGTATCCAAAGTCATTTTACAGGTCGTTCCATTAATTTGGCCTGTGATGATCAGGCTGTTCCCATCGTGGGCTTGTGAAATCGACTTGGTGCTTTATCGATATCCGCTAGCACCCGCCACGCAGTCCTGACGTTTCCCTGCTGCTGGGGAGAGGAAGTGCTCACCACTTGTCCTTGAGATCTGTCGTTACTCTTTTTGTATCGTTTCGGGCAACTGGACCTCACGACGACCCTTTTCTCCACACCCATAACATTTCGGACTGAACTTTGGACGACCGTCGCAGCTGGACTCCACCACTTCTCTGATGTGATGTGCTCGAGTGTCCATCCGTACAACTTCCACTTCCAAAGCATGGGCCAAGGCGTTCTTCAAAGACTCGTGATAGCCAAGTCTCACAGTAGCTCTGACTTCGAAGTCACGTATCCCATCGACGAATGCCTGAACCAAGTTCCCATCAATAAGTGCAGGTGATGGTCGGAAAGCCTTCCGAACCAGCTTTTCTATTTCCAGGGCCCACTGCTGCAGGTTCTCCGAATTGCGCTGAGTCCTGTCCTTTAATTGAGCGCGGAAAACATGTTCTAAATGTGCGTCACCATATCGAGATTCTAGTGCCTCCAGCAGCTGCTCATAACTGACGTTACTTCCCAAAGCCTCCAAAACAGTGAGTGCTTGGTCACGCAAGGCTAATGTTAGTGCAGTCATAGCCTGCGACTTCGTCCATCCGTTTGCGTTTAGGACAGCTTCGAACTGAATTTTATAGGAGGACCACGAATAACCTCCATCAAATGGTGGCACCTTAAATCCTCGCACTGACGATGAAGAGACCACAGGAGCAATATCTCTATCTTCAGATTTTAGATAGATAGATAGATAGATACAACATTTATTTGATAAACCAGCACACACGTACAATCGATGGTACCATTGTACATAATGGTAAATACATAAAACTTTAGGTTAGATACTAGGTACTTAAAACTAAAAGTGCATGTGTGTTGCAATATCAAAACGGTCATAGCTCAACGATAATATTGCTTAAGAAGCAAACACTGATTTTCAGCTATTACCCTCGAGATGACGAGTCGAAAACGAGCGCAATACAACATTCAGTGTACCTACTGTTCGAGTGTGTATGAGTGAAAAGCGGCGTGCAAAAAGTGTGTGTGTGTATGAGTGGGAGAATGAATTTGTATTCGTGTCGTATAGTGTGGTCTCTTCTGATAGCAGCAGTCTCTTAAGAGTCTTGTTAACAAAAGAAGCCCACCTGCATGTGGAAGTTAAGGGCGAGTGTATTTAGTAATGTGTAGGTTGTGCAATAGCACTCAGATGGCAGATTACCTATAGTCGGCGAACGAAGTGTTTTGGAATGCCTTGTGTTTGATTTTCTAGAAGATACGTTTTGAATTTAAATTTAAAGGTGTACTTTGTATTGAGATTTCTTATGGGTGGGGGGATATTATTCCAACACTTCGTCGCCAAATATCGGAAACTACCCTTAAATGCCGCTGTTTTATGACTGTGATATAGTAGTGCTGACCTTATAGACCTAAGTTCTTTTTTAGAGTTTTGATTTGCAAACTTAATCTTCGTGTGCAAGTACTCTGGTTTTTTAAACTTAAGAACATCAAAGACATGTCCAGCTAAATGGAGTTCTCTGCGAGAGTCCATATTTAGCATAGAGGCATTGTTTAAGAAAGGAGTAATGTGATTCCTAGGGAATCACATTAAAACAGAATCGACAACATGCATTTTGCACGCGCTGTACTAACCGCTGAGTCTTACTGAGTAACCGAGGTCCATAAACAACATCCCCATAGTTTAGCATGGATAAGTCTAATGATTCACAGAGAGTGATACGTGAAGATTCAGACAGCTGGTCCCGGATTTGGTATAACACCTTGAGACGGTAAAAACAGTTTTTGACCATACTAAGCACGTGGTTTTCAAATCTCAGCTGACCATCGAAGATTATACCAAGGTTTCTAGCTTCATCTACACGATCCACTTGTTCACCATGTACCTTCACTTTCAGATCACCACCGATCTTATTAATTTGCATTTTTGTGCCCATGACCATAAACTTTGATTTTGTAGGGTTTAAAACAAGAGCATTTTGTGTTGACCAGTCAGCAATTCTACCCAAGTCGTCGTTAAGCCGTGTTACAGCTTGTGGTATTTCATCTAGCGTATCTGATAAGTAAATTTGTACCAAGTAAAATTGTAACCAATAAACATATCTATTATAAAATACTTTCCAGTATCGATGCAGGTGTAGGAGATATTTTTTTTTAGATGCTCCTGGTGGAACATGCAAGACTTTTCTATTAAATTTACTGTTGGCCAAAGTGAGAAGCAATCGTGATATCGCCTTAGCGGTCGCATCGTCCGGAATAGATGCCACTCTGCTGGAAGGAGGTAAAACTGCACACTCCGCGTTTAAACTTCCTGTCGATTTGATACAAACCCCAACCCCGCTCTGCAATATACCCAAGCAAAGTAATATGGCAGAAGTACTCCGTAAAACGAAATTAATTGTTTAGGATGAGAGTACCATGGCTCATAAAGGTGGTTTCGAAGCCCTAAATAGATCATTACAAGATATTAGGAACATTAATTGTCAAATGAGAGGAGTTACTGGCCTCAATTCTGTTGGCACCAACCTAACTAATTTTAGCTAAAATTAGGTTTAGAACTGTCAAATGAAACTTTGGTATTCTGCTGTTACCAACTTATCCTAGTTTAATTTTATCTAATTTAATTAAGCGTTCCTAATTTAGTTAGATGGTACCAACCGAATAGGTTTTACAAATGCTATGACTATATAAAATATATTTTAGACATTCCAATGATATCGTTAAGACTGGCGTGGCGGGCAATCCTACCGGCGGCCCTATGACACGATAACCCATGGAGACCAAGCTGGTCGACCGACTAGGTACATAATTATGTTAGGTGGCAATATCCACTCACCGTTTATACATTTTCGTCAGTATAAGCCTTTCTGCCAGACTCTTGCCAGATAATCTAACCCGTATCCTATCGTGCGTCTTTTGATGTGAAACATCTATAGGCTAGGGTAAACGTAATTGTTGGCGTGGCGAGTGGCGATACAGGCGGTGGCGACGACGCCTCGCCGCGCTATGATGGAATATAAATATTGACTCGTGCGGCGACGCAACAATGTTCAATTCAGCTCGCATATCCAAAGCCAAACGCTTCTTACATATAGCGCTGTCACTGTCTGGGCCGGAGCGACGCATAATATGACGTATTCTATACTTTCACCCACAGATATAGAGTTCGAGTTCTAAGCTGATGTGTGTGTATCAGTAGGTGCATGACCGGCTGACATTTTACGCTGATAGTGGTGCCAAAGCTAGTATGGAATGCGAGCGAACGACCACTCGACTGCCCTTTCAATGCACGCAGCTGGTATAAAGCTCTAGTCACAATGGTTAACCAAAATATTTATAACAGATTCAAAATCACAGATCGTAATCACCCCGTTCGGTCTTAACACGTTTCCTATGCAGCTATGATTATGGTATGTATGGAACCCTTATGGATTCGTCATGTATGTCTGTCTCTCTGTCTGTCTGTCCGTCCGTATGTCACAGCCACTTTTATCCGAAACTATAAGAACTATACTGTTGAAACTTGGTAAGAAGATGTATTCTGTTAACAGCATTAAGATTTTCACACAAAATTAAAATAAAAACAAAAAATTTTGGGGGTTCCCCATACTTAGAAATGAAACACAAAAATTTTTTTTTCATCAAACCCATACATACGTGTGAAGACACAAGACGTATCTATGGATAGGTCTTCAAAAATGATATTGAGGTTTCTAATATCATTTTTTTCTAAACTGTATAGTTTGCGCGAGAGACACTTCCAAAGTGGTAAAATGTGTGTCCCCCCCTGTAACTTCTAAAATAAGAGAATGATAAAAAAAATATATGATGTACATTACCATGCAAACTTCCACCGAAAATTGGTTTGAACGAGATCTAGTTAGTAGTTTTTTTTTAATACGTCATAAATCGTAAACCGCAATTTACCTTTCATTCAATCAACTCAAATATAAAATGTTACTTGCTGCTACGGAACCCTTCATCGGCGAGTCCGACTCACACTTGGCCGCTTTTATTTTTGTTTGTTGTCGATAAAAGAGGATAAACCCTTACGTGTTCGTGGTTACAAGGCTTTAAACTTGTTAGGACTCATGCATACCCAATGGGGTGTATCTCAAATGCACAATCGATGCGGCATGAAAAACGTGTAGATAGTAGTAGTAGGAACATGTATTAGTAGTCCCGAGACATCCTGTACCTCCGAGGTGATGGAAAACTCCTCGACGGAAACACGTGGCGATCCTGTACCTCCGAGACATCCTGTACCTCCGAGGTGATGGAATACTCCTCGACGGAAACACGTGGCGATCTAGTTAATCAGCTATTCGAGTACCTTTCTGTGTGTATGACATGGCACGTGAGTGCGGTGTGCTGTGTGCTGTGTACGTACCTAGTACCTAGAGTGAATCATGCGGCTCTACAGTTTATTTTGGTCTATTTATACATCCGATTGCTAAATGTTGTCATGTGTCGTCATGTACTTACCTATCTATGTTCTATCAGTATGCTGTTAGAATCCTTTAATTACAAAACTTCAATCTACTATTTTAGTGAAAGCAAATTAAAACGTAGACATAGATGGTTACGGGTTCGATTCCCGCCGCGGGACAAAGGTTTGTATGATCTGCAGTTATTTGTCGCGGGTCTGGGTGTTTCAATGTATTTACAAACGATAAGAAAGTATATAAGTAGTACCTACATCAGTCCATGTGGTACCCATACCACAAGCTCTGCTTATTTTGGGGCTCAAGGATGCTGTGTGAAATGTCCAGAATTATTTATTTTATTTTATTTATTACTAGCTGCTGCCCGCGGCTTCGCACTCGTGGTACCTACATAAAAAGTACCATCTATCTCTATACCAAAGTTCATCAAACTGGGTTTAGCGGTTTAGGCGTAACACCTAACAGACAGACAGACAGACAGAGTTACTTACACATTTATAATATTAGTAGAGATTAAAACGTACCTACCGGCTTTAATTTAAATGCTTATGAAAGGTTTGAAATTAAATGCGTTCATTTAATAATCAATGACATAGTACCTACATAAATATTCGTCTGAAAGTAGGTCAGCAACAAAGTTATCCGATTCAAAAATAACTTTATGCACCTGCACTAGAAAGTCCTCGTCGTGTCGTATAGATAATAAAATAATAAATAAAGTGTGACCTACTCTTTCAAAAAAGTTTCATAAAACAGCTGTGGTTCTGTCGAACCAAGACGTAGTTGGTAACCGGCCGTTTATTTGTTGGTGAATAAGTAGAGTCAGGTACCTAGTTCGGTGTAAGTTTCGCCTTGATTCGCGCCACACACACACGCACAGCCAGCACTCACCAGCCGCAGCCAGTCAGCGCGCTGTCCTCGCTCGACCCGGCCGCGCGTACGATACGATACGTTACGATCAAGTACTAACCAACAGTTAATTACGAATCAAAATGTTGGTAAAACTCGCCTTTCCATCGATGGCATCCGATTTCCCGGACGTCGACATGCTGAGGAATAAAGAGATGAACAGCTTTGCCACGGAATGCGTGTTGCCGCGGAGGCCGAAGCGCAGTCTGCCGCCGCTGCCGGAGGACAAGGAGTGCACTAACACAGAGCTGAAGAAAGCCAACAACGCCGTGCCGCGCCGCAGAAAGTACCGGAAGCAGTGCCTCAAGCTGCCAGCACTACCGGAACACGACGAATGTTGAAGGAACTCCTTGTTTCAATTCATTTCCGAATTTGCTGTCCAATTTGTGACGGATGAATGAATGTGATTCTTCGGAAGAAAATGCACGCGGCCCAGGTCGTTGGAACATGTTAATATAATTTTATATGTGAATGCATGTTTTGTGTTTGATAAGATTACGATAGTTGTAGGTACTAATCAGTTGTTAACGCAATAAGATTAGGTTCTACTTCTACTGATGTGTTCTGTGAAGGTAGCCAGTCAATGATTGCTACAGTGTGTTTAAAAGGAATCACTTTGATTGTGATTCACAGCTCACAATACCTAATAGTTTGATGATCTGTGCACATTTACAGTTGGCGAGGGCGGGACCAATAATGTTTTTATTAGAAATACCTAAAGATGTACGCGATGTTACTTAGCTCACTCAAGTAAGAAAACCTTTTGTCGAGCAATGTGCAATGTGCTGTGCATGCTTCTCTAACAAGGTCTCAAGTGCCGAGCTACAATTTACGATTGGAAAATTTCTAAACTTTAGTTTGTTAACCAAAAACTTTCTTAATGAGCGAATTATTGAATAATTTAAGAGGAACTACCTTAAGTACTGTATGGTGCTTCAAAAAACATTATTTTAGTATCGTACTTATTAACTACAGTATAAGTAGGTACTAAGTAACTTGCCACATGCACTTTATACATATTGAAACACCCGGGTTAATAGTTTTAATGGAATGTTCAATACATAATTATTATCGCCTGTTAATATCTGTTTAATTTGACTTACGGATAATAAGTACTTACCTACTTAGATAACTAGTTTGACTAGCTGCAATATACTAACGCACCTAACATTCTGTAGCATTACGAGTACACCTACTCATACTCGTAAGTAGTACAAGTGGAAACGAACAGTTCTCCGTAGGTTAGGTACCAACCTAAGTATCGTTCATAATATAGGTAGGTAAGTATAGGTAGGTACTTTCATAGTTACCTATTTATTCATTTCCTCTTGCATTCAAGATTTAGGAAGTAGACCAGAAGTTACTAATGTATATAACCATCAGTATGTAGGTACACTTACAAGTAGTTAACCAGTGTCGTAGGCACTGCTCAAAAACAAAGGCTGATTAAGAGTTCTTAACAGTTTGACAACTGAGGGGAACACTTCGATCGATCGTGTTCGCTCAAAATGAGATGGCATTGAGCGAACACCTCAGTGTTTTACACTTTTTTTGATATAAATTGGCAAAAACTGGTCATTATAATATAATAAATTATCATCGATGAACATACTCGTAGGTACCTACCTCGATTGAGAAACTGTAATAAAATCGAAACCTTCTATTGTTTACATAGTAGGTAGGTAGGTAGGTGATTACTATGATTACTAACCTTACCTGGTTAGTAATCATTTCGAACTCATAATGCATTAATCAGTTTGTAGGTATCTAAATATTTAATTAATTATGTTTTCTTTTCAAAAAGCTTTGTTTATTTATATTTCTGTGCTCTCTATACCTAATAACGTACCTACTTAAGTATGCAGGTTAGTACTTTAACTTACGATGACGGTCAATTGTTAATTGAAAGACTGCCATTGTTTTATGAAATATTTTTGAGTAAGTAACTACTCAAAAGTATTCATTCTACGATTTTACTTATTACCTACTCTACTTACCTACTACCTGTACAGTAGGTACGGTACTTAGTACCTACTCTACTTACCTACTACCTGTACAGTAGGTACGGTACTTAGTACCTACTCTACTTACCTACTACCTGTACAGTAGGTACGGTACTTAGTACCTACTCTACTTACCTACTACCTGTACAGTAGGTACGGTACTTAGTACCTACTCTACTTACCTACTACCTGTACAGTAGGTACGGTACTTAGTACCTACTCTACTTACCTACTACCTGTACAGTAGGTACGGTACTTAGTTTAAAATACTTATTAGGTACTTAGGTAGTAAATCAATCTGTGATAATGTCCAAAAGTTTGCAATTAACTGTAAGTAGGTAGATTTGTTAAGAACACTTGTAAGTAACATAAGTTTCAAAATAAACCTTAATGCAAGTAATACCGTGTTTAATTTATGAACATACAATAGGTACTACCTAACCTACCTAGGAATCTAATCTTACGTACTTTAGGTACTCTAGGTACACACTATGTGCGACACAAATACATACAATAGGTACCTATGTTTCAAGGGACCGGCGCCGACGCGTTACGTGGCGGTGCGTCTGACATACCTACGCGAAGTACTCGCCTGTCCCTAAAGCCCGTCACACACGTAGCTATAATATATATTAATATAAATTATAGCGAGGCATATTACGATATATTTTCTATACAAATATTCAAGTGACCGCACACGCAGCTATAATATATATTTCTATGACGTCACCAACTTATACCGTAATTTATATTATCGCATATTAATATATATTATTGCATATTATGGTATAGCAAGACGTATTACGACATATTTTGAATGTACAGCATGTTCCAACGTGTTCGAGGGTTCGAGCGCACTTCTCCCTCTGTCCCTTTCCTGCCTGACGGTCCCAGCCTCGCCGGTTGGCTCGCCCGCCCGCTCGCGCATCCTGTTTCTCTATATAGTTATCTACGATTTTATTCCTAGTTTTAGAAAATAATACTGATTTATAACAAAGATTTTTATTGTCCTGATTTTTAATGACTTTTTTAGATTGGTGGCGCAAGTTTGAGCCTATCTTGAGGTAATCGCCTAAGTATTTCGTTCTAACTACGCCGAGTCTGGTTTAGTTTGTCCCTAATTCGTGTTGACTACCATGGGACTGCCCAACTGCATTAAAAATAACGACAAAATTCCTCTCGAACAGTCATTTGCATAGTTTTTTAAATCGGCAGGTAAAATTAACAAATGATGATTGTTGTCATCGTTCTCTGAAAAACTGTCAATTAAATCCAATAACCATGTACCTACTTGTTGAATTCATAATTACCTAATTAGTAATCAAAACACCCTTTATTACAAAACGCGTGCAAACGTTAGGTCGACCATCAATGAAATGATGGCAAAATATATATTAAAGCATCATCTCCGTGTGTGGTAGCTTACTATAATATATATTATAGCACGGCATATTAATATATATTATGGGTAAGTGTGTGACGGGCTTAAGTCACGGGTCGTAACATACGGCAGTATTGTAGCGGGGAGCGGTATTATTTACCAAGCCGAAAAAATTGGCACACATCAATAATTTTACAAGAGTAAAATCATTGGCACACATAATCTGTATTAGATGCTGATTTTAAAAAAATCTGCAAGTTTTCTGCAAGTACGTCTGATATAGAACTTATTTTTAACCTCTCAGCTATTTATATATTCTCACAGTGTCTTGTGGCAGCTATGGTTTCGGCAGAATAACAGCGTCTACTGCGAAAACAGTAGGCATCTTGCTGAGTCGGAGCCAATTTGCTGCTGTAGCTATACACATACACATACCTAAGCATAATTGTATTGATAGCATGTGCCTTGTTCTAGTCCTGTATTTTGTGTGTTGTGTGCTAAGAAGCAAATAAATGTCTGTGTGTACGTCTATGCAACTGGTTCCTAACTTTTGTAAGCATGTTGTGCCGCGGCTTTCATTCTTGAACATGCGGAGTTGTTATCAGCCGGTTGCTATTATATTCCTTATCAGCTCTACATCTTCCGGTCTATGGTTTGTTCAGGTATTTTTAGGCAAGTATTTTTTATTTTTGGTTGTAATTTCCTGAGTAAGAAAAGCGCTAACCTGCTCCTATTAAGATACATAAATAAACGAATGCAATAGTTTCGCAAAAGAATAATTCTTAGCGTAGATAAAAATACCTAGGTATTTAATATTATAAATGTGAAAATAACTCTGTCTTTCTGTTTGTTACGTTTTCATGCCTAAACCGCTGAACCGATTTCAATAAATTTTGGTTTCGAGATAGATAGGACCTTGTAGAAGGACAAGCGTATAAAGCCTATAAAGTAGAGACGACTAACGATAAATTTAGATATATTACTAACTAATTAATAATACATAACATTTTACTTAAATTCAAACAAATTTACAAAATTATTTCCTTACACTTTATCTTTAGAATAATACGTGAAGCAAAAACTTTGTATGTACCCCTTTTTACAGAAATTGCGCGGACGGGGGAGTGTGAAATGTCGCACACTTTTTAGGGGGATGCTAATGTTATAGAGTCAAAGGGCTCTGAAGTTCAAGAAAAATAAAGTGAAGCTAAGCTCAGAGCAAGAAGCATAAAAGAACATAAAAATAAATAAATAGGCTAAGCGCATGAGACACCCACAGTGAAGGTTTCCGAAGACAGTAAGGATGAGAATGAATAGTGCTCAGCTCCCAAAGCAATATCATCCAGTTAGAAAATAAAATAATATTTAATACTATTTTTAGAGGTTTACAAATCAGGCTGTTACTCAAAGTGTAGTAAAGCCTCACTAGCCGTAATAACTTTGCTTGGAATTATCATTATACTGCGGATAAATAAATAATCCCGGACATTTCACACAGCATCATCTGGTCCCAAAGTAAGCAGAGCTTGTGTTATAGGTACCACATGACTGATATACTACTTATATACTTTTTTACATACATATAATACATAGAAACATCCAGACCCGAAACAAATACTTGCAGATCATACAAACATTTGTCCCGCGGGACAAATCGAGGAATCGAGCCCGCAACCTTCGTCCGCGTCTCGGCCGGATCTTAGCCCGCTGCGCCACAGAGGTCGTCAAAAAACCCTATGTAACTTTAAAGGTTCCTTGTGGTGTCGTAATCCTAAAGAGTAGGGTTTGGTACAGAGTTTCCAAGGTATATTGGTTGACGGCAGTCAACGACGGTTTTTGTATGTCACTTTTAAAACTATCATGGTTTTGCACATAATTTTCACTCAAAACGGGATATTTACCATGATATATGAGTTTTTCTGCTTCTCGATATTTCGGCACAGTTGCATGCGCCATGATCACGAGATAAACTGAAGTATTTGCGGGTGGATGTTATTTGCAGACAAAACGGTCTACCCTCTTTCTCAGTCTTTTACTGCGAACATTACCCGTACTACCGACAGTGAAACCGGCAATCATGGTAAATATCCCGTTTTGAGTGAAAATTATTTGTATGTCACGTTATCGCTTATCGGTATCGATCAGTCTTAAATGTTAAAATGCCACTTCCTTTACTGATCAAGTCTATAATCTGAAGTAGGTACTCAGGTGCCTAATATAAGATCTTTCACTGCACATTGCACAAAACAAGAAGTACCTATTTATTTTTCATGTGTTATTTTTGTTTCTTTAAGATTGATTATGACTGTTTAGTCAAAGTTTGATCGAATGTGATGTTTACCATTTGGAGCACTATGTACCTACCTACCATACGACAAGCACAACACAATGGGAGTTACCAAGGAAGCGTGCTAACATAACATCTCACAATCTCAAAACAAGCGACGCGACAGTGGAACGCTCTTGTACTAGATGTTTTTTTACACATTGAACTTTGGAAAGATTACTTACATTATGTCTAGAGCTCTGAGGTTTCCATACTGATCCATGATGAAATCTTCTCTTTAATATTCTGTTCTCTCCTTCAACGCCCTCTTATCTCAAGGAACGGTTTGAATTTCTCTATCTCTCTAACCCTCGACTCTTACGCTCCTCAGATACCAATCAACTCAAAATTCCTGTTCACTCCTCTACCTTCTATGGAAAGTCATTTACAGTGCAGGCTGTCCGCTTGTGGAACGCGTTGCCTGTAGATATCAGAAAGGCAAAGACTCTTCCCATCTTCAAAAACTTGGTCATGAAACATTATTTGTCGTGCTGTTATACGTAGTCATTTCTGTATTGTTGATTTTTTATACTGTTTATCTTTATATGTATATATATTTATATATATATATATATTTCTATTGAGTTCATATGTATGTATGTATTTATATTAGTATTTGTTTATCTTATACATATGTAAGTATGTAATTATATAAATACACCACACCTACATGCCCCTTCTCTGTCTATTTATAGTCCAGTCCATCCAACGGTTGCCTGGTAGAGATCGCTATTAGCGATAAGGCCGCCCATTGTATTGCCTTAAATAAGTTTAGTTTTTTTGTTACTGTAATATTCTGTGTGGTAGTCAATAAAGTGTTTTCTATCTATCTATCTATCTATCTATCTACTGATTGTAGATCAAGAGGATTGTTTTAGATGTTTATATTTTAACTAGCGACCCGCCTTGGCTTCGCACGGGTGCAATGCTGATACTAAATATACTACAGAATGTCTAATCTGATTAGAAACCTCTAAAATTATCAGTGTTTCTCTACTATATCATACATGTATTATACATAAATGTACAAAATAATATACAGTAACATAAAATACACGTGAAACAGTTGAGCTATCTAAGGACCGTTTAAAACGATCTATAGATAGCTCATCTGATCCAGATCACTGCCAGAGGGCAGCGTTGCCAAGATACTGGCGGCATTAGCACGTTGAATGGCAATGCTAATACGCTGAGCCAGATCTTGGGTCATGCAACGTATCTACCAGACGCCGTGAAATAATTTTGAAAACGCGGTGAGCTCCTGTTCCCCACGGGCCCAGGGTCTCGACTCCAAAAGGCTCAAATATGTATGTATTTATATGTATGTATACATATAAACCTTCTTCTTGAATCACTCCATCCATTGAAAAAACCCGCATCAAAATCCGTTGCATAGTTTTAAAGATCTAAGCATACATAGGGACAGACAGACTGCGGGAAGCGACTTTGTTTTATACTACGAGTATGTAGTAATTACAAAAATGGGCGGAATACATATACATATACATATACATATACATATACATATACATATACACTAATATAAAATACATGTGAAACTGTTGTGCTAAAGGACAGTTCAAGTTTTATTGTTAATTTTTGATTAGAAATAATATTTTAAAGAGTTTGTTTAGTCTAATAAATAGAAAGATATATAGGTGATTTGTAACTACAGATACACATAAATAAAACAAAGAACTAAAGAAAAATAAAAAGAAAGAGTTTTGTGGGACAAACACAGAGATAATTAATAGACGTTATTGTTATTAAGAATCGGTTCAGAAATGCGACTTGTAGAGGAGAACATCCAGACAGGATTTTGCCAAAGCTGAAACGGAGACACTCGTTCGCGCTTCGCGCTCGCCAATAATGAAACAATACCTGAAGAAAACAACATTCTTAATTAATTAATGTCAACACACACATAGATTCAATAAGAATTTTGTTTTCTCAGGCAAAAAGTCATTTGCCAATTGCTCAAGGTGTAAACACTGATTCCGTTCAACGAGATTATTATTACTTGCCTACTAGGTAGTCCATTCGTAGCTGTAGGTACTCGTAGGTACATTTAGGATAGATTATACAGCTGGTTCACCGTTATCTTATCAGTAAACTAGAATCCAGCAAATGGTATCAGTCTTCAAAAGCTACCATACACCTACAGCTACACATACGTCAATATAAACGCATTGGACATGGACACAGTCAACTTAGCAATTAATGAATGAATTCGACATCCACGTGTAAGCAGGCGCAGCGCAGAGAGTACGAGTATGAACGTGTTCATACGTCACACAACGCTCTTATCAATGTTATGGTACAAATATTTAATGTTGCTTCTTTGAAAATTATGAATAACGAAAACATTTTACGTAGAATATGTGACACTAGGATGAGACAGCGTGCACGCTATGTAATGATGGTGATAATTTGTTTTTCATAATAGATATCTTTACAAAGTAAGTATTCTGTTTTTTTGGCAAAACACTAAAGCTTCTTTGATAGCTTAGATGCGATCATAATCGTTTAATTATTCTAAATTGGACAGAGAGCTTCCTTTGCAACTTAACAGTATCATAACAACTTAACAGTTGTGTGCTTGCCTTAGCTTTCGTGAGAGCAATATTATGAAATGAGTTTGTAAGGTTAAGGTAAGGTAGGTTGTAAGGTTTGTTTAAGGTCTTTAGTCTAAGGTTTAATACTAACAATTAATTTAATAATAGATAAGGTTTATGCAAAACTATACCGTTTTAGACTAAAGTTTGATTGAAGCTACAACAATATAGGAAGCTTCAATAATTTTAACAATATATCTACTAGACCAGGCAGTTGTCTGTGTTATATGTGAGAGTGTCTGTGGATGTGTGCGTGTGTGTGATCGTGTTTGTGTGTGTTTTATGAGAATTAAGTTTGCCTCTATGTGATTTTGTTTCGTTAAAATTAAGTGAGTTCAACCATATTCAGATTTTGCCAATGTTAAAATCACACTTAATTAATATCTTTTTGTTAAAGTTGAGGCAAAATATCCAAAGTGGCTGCAGTTCTTATAAAGTGCTATTTATAAAGTCGAGCGCACGCGCAGGGCTACGGCTACCTAGCTACTCGTAGGTACAAACTTACAGTAAACACAACAAGTTTATAAAGTCGAGCGCACGCGAGCAGGGCTACGGCTACCTAGCTACTCGTAGGTACAAACTTACAGTAAACACAACAAGTTTATAAAGTCGAGCGCACGCGCAGGGCTACGGCTACCTAGCTACTCGTAGGTACAAACTTACAGTAAACACAACAAGTTTATAAAGTCGAGCGCACGCGAGCAGGGCTACGGCTACCTAGCTACTCGTAGGTACAAACTTACAGTAAACACAACAAGTTTATAAAGTCGAGCGCACGCGAGCAGGGCTACGGCTACCTAGCTACTCGTAGGTACAAACTTACAGTAAACACAACAAGTTTATAAAGTCGAGCGCACGCGAGCAGGGCTACGGCTACCTAGCTACTCGTAGGTACAAACTTACAGTAAACACAACAAGTTTATAAAGTCGAGCGCACGCGAGCAGGGCTACGGCTACCTAGCTACTCGTAGGTACAAACTTACAGTAAACACAACAAGTTTATAAAGTCGAGCGCACGCGAGCAGGGCTACGGCTACCTAGCTACTCGTAGGTACAAACTTACAGTAAACACAACAAGTTTATAAAGTCGAGCGCACGCGAGCAGGGCTACGGCTACCTAGCTACTCGTAGGTACAAACTTACAGTAAACACAACAAGTTTATAAAGTCGAGCGCACGCGAGCAGGGCTACGGCTACCTAGCTACTCGTAGGTACAAACTTACAGTAAACACAACAAGTTTATAAAGTCGAGCGCACGCGAGCAGGGCTACGGCTACCTAGCTACTCGTAGGTACAAACTTACAGTAAACACAACAAGTTTATAAAGTCGAGCGCACGCGAGCAGGGCTACGGCTACCTAGCTACTCGTAGGTACAAACTTACAGTAAACACAACAAGTTTATAAAGTCGAGCGCACGCGAGCAGGGCTACGGCTACCTAGCTACTCGTAGGTACAAACTTACAGTAAACACAACAAGTTTATAAAGTCGAGCGCACGCGAGCAGGGCTACGGCTACCTAGCTACTCGTAGGTACAAACTTACAGTAAACACAACAAGTTTATAAAGTCGAGCGCACGCGAGCAGGGCTACGGCTACCTAGCTACTCGTAGGTACAAACTTACAGTAAACACAACAAGTTTATAAAGTCGAGCGCACGCGAGCAGGGCTACGGCTACCTAGCTACTCGTAGGTACAAACTTACAGTAAACACAACAAGTTTATAAAGTCGAGCGCACGCGAGCAGGGCTACGGCTACCTAGCTACTCGTAGGTACAAACTTACAGTAAACACAACAAGTTTATAAAGTCGAGCGCACGCGAGCAGAGCTACGGCTACCTAGCTACTCGTAGGTACAAACTTACAGTAAACACAACAAGTTTTTGAAGAGCACTAAACAATACCTACAAACATTCTTTGTTAACTAATGCCAGTGGCGGTACTCTAACTCATGGTTAGGGCCAATCCTGAGGGGACTGCTCGCTACGTCTAGACGAGACGCGGGAGGCGGCTCACAGCTTCACGGGAGCTAATTGCTGAATCAGATTGAACTAGTATCACTGGTTATTAGTACTCAGAAAACGTCAGGCGTTCTGGAATGTTTAATTTTTATTGCGGTTTTCTCGAAGACGATTACTCAAGCGGGCGGGCGCACGACTCATCCTAATAACACTTCAGAGTATTAATATTTATACTTTCCGTATTTAGGTACCGTAGGTACCTTCAGTTCACTTATGTATTTATTTATTTAAGTAACAATTAGAACTGCGAAAACATCAATTACACAAATTAATTATTCATATAGAAACAATGAAACTTATAAAACTACATTAAATTGAAATTACATAATTTAAATGAAAAAATTATATATGCATGTTCAAAATTGTTAATATTATTTTATACAATAGAGAAAAAAAACAAATAAAAATAAAAATCGGTCATTCTTCCCTCTCACAAAAGAGCAGACAAACTGACATTGGCTTCTTTCATTCGTCCGCAAAAATGTCAACGTCTGGGAAAGCCTTAAGTAAACCGTTGAGGGCGTCGAGAGCGCGAGGCAGCGGTGATGGTGCCCTACAGTATGGCAAGGTGGTAGAGTGAGGAGCCACTCCACCACCTGAGCCTGTGTGGCTTTTACGGCGAATATAATTGTCCGGCACATATAGGCAAAGCAACTCGTTGTGTAGATCGGGTCCGTCAATATTATTCCTACAGATTTTAATAGTGATTGATGACTGATCATACGCGCGTCGCGTTTTTAAAAACCCAGAGAACCTTGCAGATATTTGGTCGGATAGATAAATGGGTAATATCCTACCATGCGCTTGTATAGGTTGCTTAGAAATGCCTTTTGAACTTTTTCCACGAGAAGATCATATTTATTTTCATGCGGATACCATATACAGGAACTAGTCTTCAGCTTGCTATGGACCAAAGTGCTGAAAAGGAGCTTTATGACGTAATCGTTTTTAAAGTCACGTGCGTTCCTGAATACAAAACCCAGCCTCCTGTACGACTCCTTAGCTACGATAGAGTTGTAGTCGTTAAACGTAATCTTCCGGTCGAATGTGACTCCCAAAACCTTGACCACAATTGTTCTAGTGATCGGGATACCATTGATATTTTAGTCATAGCCGAAAGTCATGACAGAGCATTTCGATAGATTTAAACTCCATTTCGTTTATGGCGCTCCATTGATAGACCGCGTCAATTTCGCGTTGTAAAGCTAAGCAGTCGGAAAGAGTATTGATAGTCGCATACAGCTTATAAAAGACATTTTGAGTGCCGCAGAACATTTGGTAAGTCATTGATCATTACAAAAACAACAGTGGCCCCAAAACCGATCCCTAGTTTACACCAGATCGCGTTTGATAGAGTAGATATTCATACATGCCAAGCCAGCCATACTGCTGCATGTTTCGTAAGTAGACGGCAATAAGCTGTAAAAGATTGGAGGCGAAGCCTATGAAACTAAGCTTCGCCAGCAGTATGTCATTGTTGACTCTATCAAACGCATTTCGGAAGTCAAAGTAGAGTACATCTACTTGACGCACTCTGTCTAGTTGCGTAGAGATGTACTACATAACAAATTGGTATAAACCGACCTCTTTGCCCTGAAGCCATGCTGTGCGTTACATAAGTTTTTTTCAACTTGTACGTGTATTACCTTATACAGCAAGTAATCAAATATTTTAGCTGGCGACGATAGGATGTATATATGACGATGTATGTACTGATTCGTCTTTCCTGCGGGTCCTGTCGGCAAGGTCGAGAAGTTAGTGTGGATACTTGGGAAGGCCTGCGCTATCAAATATAATCCCAGGCAGATTGACGTCAGTGGAGAGGAAATTTCACCCATCTCATTTTGCTGGAGTGGATCCATGAACGGAAGTTTTCAATTACAAGTAACTGCTCTGTAACTTACCTGACGCCACCTAAATCATCATCAACGGGAAGTTCTGAGCGGTGTCACTATTAGAATTGATATACGACTTAAAATCTAATAATTCACCGGAACGAATGAGAAAGTTCGTGTTGGTATTTTGTTGTGGTCAGCAGTAATATAATAATACTCGTATTTGTTCCGTGATCAAAGGTAATAAAAAAAAAAATTATAATGTTGTCGTCGGTCGGTTGGCTGGCTGGATAATGGATGGAGTTCGCAGATACTCGTAAAATGGTTACATTTACCTATTGCATCAAATACTTACCTATTTAATGATACATATTATTTGTCAGTCCATTATCATCATCAGCATACGATAGAGTAAAGTTCTGTGGTGGGCTATGGAAAAGAAGAGAGTTCCTCAGAAATACCTGCAGCTTGTACGTGGTGTGCTTTTACAAGGAAGCAAGTACGCCCAGTTAGAAGCTGGAGTTACGGGTTGTTAGTGTTACCCTGGCAAAATCTGTTTTTCCCGAAATAAAACAGAATCAAGAGCATAATGTCTGTGGCTGCAATTTATATAATCATCTTTCTATGATTGCATTGGACACTCCCTGTTTTCAAGAGCAAATTGAAAATCCTCTATTTTAGAAGAGCCCGTGACGTCACTTGATTTAAGAATATACCTACCTACTTAGCACGTGTTAGAGTAACTTCTAATGTATATTTATTCTGTAGTGACGTATCAATAAAATCAAAATAAAAAGGTTTTTATTATAAAAAACAAAAGAATTCTTTTGAAGCGTTTTACACGCCAGGTGAATGCCGATTCCATTATAATCATAACCCCGGGTTCAATAGAACTCGGGGTTATGATTATAATAAGGGGCATGAAGATGGGCTGCTCAAAACGCTTTTTTGTAGGATCCATGCAAATTTTATACATAATGTTTAAAGAAAGCAACTGACGTAAACAACTGAATGACAAGATTTCGTGCTGATCTTGTCATTCAGTCCAGAACGTGGTGACAGTTTGAACAAACGTATTTGTGGTAATGGTGGTTACTAAAACATGCAGTACATTATTTTATGTACCTACAATCAATCATTTTAGCTGCGGACGCCATTTAATGACCCTTACAGGCAAATTTATGATACCTTGGGTTACATTATCTCTAATTTTTTTAATATAAAATACTGTCCATGTTACTTATTGATGATATAGTTTTCTATACATGAAAGTTTTTATAAACTTAATTTAACTGCTTTTGAATTTATACATTACAACATACATACCAAAAACCAAATCATTTCTCTTTATAATATTAGTTTAGATTAAGATAATACCATTCCTAGTACACGGTGAACCAAAGTCGTCGATAAATAAATAAATCGTTAGCGTGAGCCCATGGCCATTCACCATTAATTGGGCAGCGCACGGCCAGCGCTCAATCAATAATTTATACTCGAACATTGTGACTAATCTTTGACCGGTGATCGCCTCAATGTAAACCAGCTTTATGACCTGCTTTGATCGTCTGTTCCGTGTAAACTGGCTCCTCCTGCTTACGTCAATCCCCGTAATACATAACCCAGTCCGGCTTTAGCATCCGAAGTAGGTTACTGCTTCTATTTGTTACAAAATGCTTTGTTTATGCACTCCGAGTCGGAACAGGCAGAATGGTGGGAGCGAGTGACTCGCGCGAACGCTTCTTGGAACACACTATTTTAGTGCATGTTAATATGTAATGTACGTACTGTCCAACATTGAAATAAATGGAGAGGCAATGAATCTTGTAAATTCCACGATCTTCCTAGGTCTTAATATTGATGCAAAACTACAGTGGGGGCCACAAATTGAAACACTTGCTGGTAGGCTTAGTTCCGCTGCATATGCAGTTCGTGCGATACGGTGGCTTACTGATGAAGCTACATCTAGACTAGTTTATTTCAGTTACTTCCATAGTGTTATGTCATACGGCATCATTCTCTGAGGGAAAGCAGCTGATGTTGGTAAAATATTTGTAATTCAAAAAAGGGCAATACGTGCCATTTATAAAATGAAACCACGAGAATCTTTGAGAGAAATATTCAAAGAAATTAATATTCTCACAATAGCTTCACAATATATATATGAAAATTTGTTATACACACATAAAAATAGAGATGGGATTCAGCAAAATAGTGACCTTCATAAAATCAACACTAGGAATAAACATAAATTATAAATCCCTAGGTTTCGAATAGAAAAAGTTAATAAGTCATTTATGGGGAACACGGTGCGCTTCTATAATAAGCTTCCTGAAAATGCTACTAAACTACCTAATAAGAAATTTAAAGCATACATTAAAGTTAGTCTTTTGAAGAAAGCTTATTATAATATAAATGACTATATTATTGATAAGAATGCATGGCCTCATGTCGTTCTGCTGTCAAACAGTTAACCGACACACTTGAAATGTATAAACTCTCTTGTATTAGTATTTCGTAGTTAAGGTAGTTATAAGATGGATCATATAAAAAAGCGCTAGGAGCAAGACGAGTTTCTTGCCAATTCTTCTCGAGCTTAGGTTAGGATGAATTGGCACCTAAATTCACCTAGTATGTAATACGTTTCAAAGTGATCCTTGTGATTGTATTGAATAAATCATCTTTTGACTTTTGACTTTGACTTTGACTTTGTACTGTACTGTACTGTACTGTACGTAGTTAGGTAGGCATCTATGTGAATCTGCTGTGTGAGTAGTACTCACGTGCGTGTACTCAGTGAGTACACGCACGAGTAGCTTTTCTAGAGACGTGAAATTGACTAACAACTGTGTAAAATCGCTCAAAAACAAACAAATTGCCAAGTGAGTCACTTAACGTTTAGCTTGCTACACTTTAACTTCATTTTATCAGAATCTGATGGCAGTTGGATACATGCAGCTAATCAGTTGGATACATGCAGCTAATCAGTTGGACACATGCAGCTAATCAGTTGGATACATGCAGCTAATCAGTTGGATACATGCAGCTAATCATTTGGATACATGCAGCTAATCAGTTGGATACATGCAGCTAATCAGTTGGATACATGCAGCTAATCAGGCAGCTATTTGTTTTATATAGATATATTCAAAATTATTCAAAACAAATTACAATTTGTTCAATGCTTATGTTTTCCGGTCACTTGATACCTACTTATTTAAGTAGTTATGAACTCATTAACTAACTACATAAATACATCTGAGAAACAAAATATTGTAAAGCACTTTGACTCGAGATAATGCATAGGGTAAGAACCATTTTATTTAAATAACGCTAGCAATGTCGCATCCAGTTATATAGCGTCTTTATGGTCAGACTTGTGGTTCGTCACTTGTAGCTGACGACTAGTCTCGAGTTTTTATAAAATTAAACATTCTATCACTATTTGATTGCCTATTCAAGCACAACCGTAAAATAAAGATAATCAATGAATCCCCGTCGCGTCGTACAAAACGATTTTGGTCGGAGCAACAACGGGTCGTCTACGAACTGTCTACGGACCGTCTACGGACCGTCTACGAACCGTCTACGGCACGTCTACGAGATTGCTACAACGCCGCACTACGGCCAGATGCGTTGCAAAATAAAATTGTGGTAACAAATTTTCTTGAACCTGTTATGATGCGGTGACGTGACGTGACGTGACGCGACGCTTTGGTTTGGTATTTTGTTGAGACGATTAGGCGGGCGGGGTGTCGTCATCTCATGTTGCAATGCAATGTCGGGTCAGTTCCTCTTAGTGCAAACTCATTCATTAGAATGTTTTACGTCCAGCTTGATCCAGACATGACTCGTTTTTATTAATTGCTTAGTTAACCTTATTGACTGCAAAGTAATTGAGCCGATTTATTTGAGACTTCTGGTGCCGTAGTTCTGGTGAAATCTAACAAGCGCCAAGCGTGGTTCTTACTAAGTCGATATTAGGTATTTACCTCTTGTATAAAGGAGGTTATCTACTACATACTACTTACATATAGGTAGGTAGGTATAGGAGGTAGGTCGGCACTTACATATCTAAATGCAAACGATGCTTATCTGATTTGCGTGGCTTGTATACAAAGCAGGCCTAAATAAGGATGCTCTAAAACTAGAAGAGTATATGACTCACTTCCAGCCCGTAAATAGAACCTTCTTAGAGTAATCATACATGACATAGCCATCTGCAAAGACATGGTTTTAAAATATCATTCGGTATACATACTTAAAGTCACCACATAAAAACCTTTAAGAAGACAATGGTATCAAATATAACTTTGATCTTAAAAATATAATTGAATATATGATTTGATATCACTTTAGATTCTCCCTTCTTTATAGTCATGATACGGGTACATAGGTATCTTTACTCGTTGCGAGTATTTCTCCCAAACATTATACGTTACGTACATGATATTGACAAAATAGAACATGGACTTCTAGGTCTTTTTGAGACTTTTTCTCAATGTCACGAACATTGACCTCTTCTTTTTTTATGACATCGCAAAAAAGCCTACCTAGGTATTTAAACCATGAATGTAACTGTTTTTTTTTATATGTTTATTTATTTAATGACATATAGGAGCCAGCTCTTGGGTCACGCAGTGTATAGATTGCTATTAGCAATCAGCGTATTACCATTGCCATGCAACGTGGCCACGCCGCCAGTGTCTTGGGAACGCTGCCCTCTGCCAGTGATCTGGATCAGCTGAGCTATCTATATATCGTTTTAAACGGTCCTTAGATACCTCAACTGTTTCACATGCATTTTATATTATTCTGTACATTTCTGTAAATAAAACCTTACATATATAATAATAATAATAATAATAATGACACACAACATCATCTGGCCCCAAAGTAAGCAGAGCTTGTGTTATGAGTACCACATGACTGATATACTAGTTATATACTTTTTTTTGTAAATACATACATATTAAAGGTACGTATGTAAGTATTCTTATTATAATAATAATAATATAAATTTTATTTCAGGCAAGAAAATTATGTAAATTATATAAATTTAAAAGGGCCCAAAGAAAATAAATACCTTATAGGCTAACATATATATACATATAAAATTATGAACTACACAAAAAGTCAGGGCACTTTCATCGTAAGCGGTGCTTCCCTATACTGTCGGTAGACAACTCCTGCTGACCAGAAGTCGGTTGCGAGTACAAGAGTCCTTGTACTTGGCAGCTACCCGGAGCACGTACGACTTGAAGTTGGTCTCTCTTATTCTCTTATTAGGTAGCTTGTGTTCTTTCGTTGTTATCGTGGAGTCACAACTAAGGCCCAGTCTGAAAACCAGCGTTGCTCTACGCCTCATGGCGCAGAGGCGCCATACTATATACTTTGAGCTTTTTGTAATTAGTATCTTTTCTTGTTTTCTATGTAGTATTTATATTTTAAGGGTTTTCTAGTTATCACATTTATGTATTTAAAAAAGTATATACGTAGTACTTATATCAGTCATGTGGTACTCATAACAGAGCTCTGCTTACTTTGGGGCCAGATGATGCTGTGTCAAATATCCGGCGTTATTTATTTATTTTATGTAGTATTTGTTTTTCTCTTAGTAAAGAAAAGTGTTAGTAAACTAGTGTTAGTAGTCAAGTTTCTCATTTTATGTGTGTACCTTATCGTGTGTCTGTGTAATGTTGTGTCAAAAAAATCTATCAACTTACTTAATTAATAAAGTAAGTTAGCTTGAGATAAGAACGAATGCACGTGCGCTTCACTCCACGCACCTCCTGCTCCTGTGCTGTACTCTCAGAGGAGCGAGTACTTAGAATGCAGTGCGTTCGGTATACACGACTAGGAAACAGTGCCTAATGTGGTGTGCGCTGTGCCTGTGGGGAGGTAGCCGTAATATGTACCGCTCGCTAAATATAGGCAGCTCACTCACTATCTACTAAATATAGAGTAGCACGACTTGCTGATTTGTAATATTCTCTTTGTGTTGTTGTTATGACATTATCAAGACAAGTCAAATAGTTTCACTCGATACAATCAGAACAAACACAAGAAGACGTCTTTGAACTCTAATGAAATAGTGCTTATCTTTAAATTGTCCTTGTTTTTTGTTTGTTTGTGAATCACAAGGGGTTGCGTATCTTCCTCCGGGGCACATAAAACTAGCTCAGAAAACTCTAATATAATTTTGAAAAAAATATATCTATAATAATTATATATACATTTACATACATATCTAAACATATTCAACGAGGTAACGTTGCCAGCCTTTTGGGCACTTTTACCTGCGGTCAGTGAACTGAATTTGTATATTTCAGTCAAGTCAAGTCAACAGATACTTTATTTAATACAATAATTTGATACAAGGATCACTTTAAAACTAAAACTAATTCTATACATCGTTTTAAACGGTATTTAGATAATATTGTAAATTATTTTGTATCTTTTCTTAATTAGGTTTAGCAAATTAAAACAATCTTTATATATACATATATGTATTAAGTTATAATAATAAAACGCTATATATCGTACTCGTGGTTTGTCTTAAATGAAGGAAGTACGATTTCTTTCACAAAAAATGGTATAACATTGAATACATGGTTGGTACCTACTTATAGATTATTGATATCATCGTTACCTTGACATAGTACAGGTACATACATTAGAAAGTGGTGTCCTTGTGTCCTTATGCCCCCGACACCGGACACGCTGTCAGTTCTGGGTGGTACTCTGTATCATTCAAACATTCAATAAGTAGGCCAATAGGTAGACATCAACACATTGGTATTTAAGGTATTAAAAATGTAAACGCCCTCAATCTTCTTTGAATTATGTTGTGATAGGCAGCGGTGGATTTACACTAGGGGCAGTCGGGACAAGTGCCCAGGGCGGCAAAATTTTTAGGTCGACAAAATTTAGAAAGTGAAAAAAATTTTTTTTTTGTCTTATCAAGATTGCTCAATATAATTAATTAATTCTATTAATTCATAATTTTCTGTTTAATTGATAATTCAAGAAATTCAATTCATCCATTATTTGTGAATTGTAATTTTGGCACTTTTAGTAAAAATTAATAATCAAAATGATTTAATAAATTTATTTACTTGGAGATTTAAAATAATAATTGATTTTTCTATTTCGGGCAACTTGAGACAGCATTTATTCAGATACTTTGGTATTTTTTACTCTCAATATTTAATGCTGTTAGCCAAAGATTGCATAAAGTTGATTGAAACATTGCTGAAGTGATCGATGATTATCATGGTTTGATCAAAGTCGTTGCTGATAAGCGAAATTTATTTGAAATCTATGAAAAACGGCTTTAAAAATTTCGGGAATTCAAGAATATAAAACTACAGTTTGTAGAAAAAGAAAGAGAAAATTACATGCTGATGAATCACGGGATGGAGATGTACAACTGTCAGGTCAGGTCAACCATTTTAGAGTTAATACTTTTAATGTCATTCTTGACAATCTGGATTCGAATTTCGAGGAAAAGTTCTCAGTTATCACTAAATTTGGCAACTTGGATAATAGAGAAATTCGTAAACGAGCAGAAAGTTTAAGAAATGTTTATTCTTCAGATCTCGAGTCCTCATTAGATGACGAATTTGTGCACTTCCATGCTTATTGCACTGAAAAAATGATGGAACAGAATTCGCCTTCCGATTTTTTGAAATTGTTGCATGCAAACGATCTGCACACTGAGTTTCCAAACGTGGAAATCGCCTATCAAATATTTATGACATTAGCTGTAACAAACTGTAGCGCAGAACGATCGTTTTCATGTTTGAAGATAGTTAAAAACTTATTACGTTCTACAATGTCTGCTAATAGACTCAATAGCTTAGCTGTTCTATGCATCGAATCCAACGTACTCCAACGTTTAGATTGCGAAGATCGACCAATTCGCAATTCAAAAAGTCAGACGTGTTTGCTTGTGAAAAAAATGATGTACATAATGTAATTATGTACATTTATAATTGTTAGAAAAAAAAACAAATATTTATTTATGTTTTTGGAATATATAACTGGCAGTGATCTGGATCAGTTGAGCTACCTATAGATCGTTTTAAACGGTCCTTAGATAGCTCAACTGTTTCACGTGTCTTTTATATTATTGTATATTATTTTGTACATTTCTGTAAATAAATACTCTTTTTCCTTAAAAAGTATCTGCAATAAATTAGTTATTTTAATTATGACAAATAAAATATATAAACTATAAGTTTAAGGGGAAGATACGTGTAGAGATACGTGTAGAGATACGTGTAGAGATACGTGTAGAGATACGTGTAGAAGCCCGTTTTTATGCTGATTTTCATAAATTTTTTAAGGTATAAAAAAAATATTTTAATATTTATAAGTATTTTTTCGTATTATACAACAATATAATTTATCAATGGCACAGAAAATTACTTTTTTTACATATGTGTATTTTCAATATGAACCTCAATTCCAAAAATTTTATTTGTTTTTTAGAGGGCTGTGATATTAAGTCGTGATTTTTTACCATTTTTTCATACAATGTTTATTAAAAAAAAATAGTTTAAATAAAAATATAGCTTATGATGGAAGTTCATATTTAGCGTAATTGTATAAAGAGAAGTAATTTTTCTGTGCCATTGATTTCAGTAAAAAATTGTGGCTTCCATAGTACACACCAACTGCTAAGTCGGAAGACAACCTACGATGTGTATCAGCTAAAATCTCCGCTATTTTTTAATAACTTAATAACTGTCGTAAAATATGGAAAAATATAAATTTATGTAAAACAACCTGATAGTTTTAATAAATAACATTAGTTTTCATACCTTAAAAAAATAATAAAAAATCTGCAAGAAAACGTCTTTTTACACCTATTTCCCCCCTTAAGAAAAATTATATTATTGGGGCGGATTTTTTCCGGTGCCCAGGGGCGGCATTAAGTTTAAATCCGGCCCTGGTGATAGGTACCTACCTATTGCATTGACTCGTCCATGCGCGTTGTCTGCACAGTTGTCGTGCAACGCTTCGTTTCCATACTTACTTACCTACTCTTCACAGCTCTACCAAAATTATTGCCTAGGAAGTAATTGGTAAGTTGGTACCCAAGTACCTAGGTAGTTTCATTGTTCTCTGAAACGGTGAACAGTCCCAGTGGGCGCCGGCCGCGGCCGCCGCGAGCTGCGAGCCCCAGTTCCCAGTAGCGCGGAATGAAACGACTCAATGAAAGCCCCTCCTTATTTCAATGACGTCGTCTATGTTGGAGGTCGTTTGAAAAAGGAAAACTATTGCTTATTCAAATTGACGAGTAGCCAGAGCCACTAAACCGAATAGCTGCTACTAAGTAGGTTACCTTTTTTATATGAACGCTACCAGCCTTAGACTACAAAATGATTTACTAGACTAAGTCGTGTCATAATTTGTAAATATTGTCACGTTATGGTTTTTGACGTGACAACGTCTAATAAATCGATGAAAGCCGGCTGCACGCACGAAACGCACGCTCATTGTAACGAGCGAGAGCGCTGCACGAACGAGCGAAAGGCACGATCGGCTTGAGCGTTCGGCTTGTTGTCACGTTAAACAATCGTCCGTAAACCGACTTTACAGACAACCAATTTTTTGTCCTAGTAATATAATTCTCGTCCTAATTGCAAGTGCCAAGTGCATGGCATAAGCCCTCGACGCACACTTTATCTATTTTACATATTATAATAATATAAATATTACTTTCCGTACATATCACGACTGCGCCATAGACGACCTCTGTGGCGCAGTGCGCTAAGGTCCGGCTGAGACGCAGAAGGTTGCGGGTTCGATTCCCGCCGCGGGACAAATGTTTATATGATCTGCAAGTATTTGTCTCGGTTCTGGGTGTTTCAAATAAAGTCAAAATATTCTTTATTGTATCACAAGAATCATTTTGAACCGTCTTCTTACATGATCGTTAATCAAGGTGCCAGTTCCTCCTAATCCCAATATAAGAAGAATCCGACAAGAAACTCGTTTGGTCTTACCGCTCTTTGATGTCGAGTCGGTTGGAGTAGATTTATCTCAAGCTTTTAGGCATCTAAATAATTTGTAATCTTTGAATAAGCTTTAAGAGAAAGTTACCGTTTTATTACGTTTTTAAATTTGCCAATCGACAAATATAGCACTTAGATTGGGACCTTGTTATAGAAGTGTGTACCTATAGAGAGATAGATAGGTACTCGTTGATAAAAACATTTATTTGTAGCTAACATCACACACTCGTAAACATAAAAGCTATAAAAGAAAAAGAAGGAATTTTAGTTGGTAGATACAAACAAAAACAATACAAAAAAACATTTACATAGGTGTCTTATAATGTATGTTTGTGTTGCAGCCAGACAAAAAGGTCATAGCTCAGCGCATAATATTGTTCAAAAAGCAAACATTGATTTTTTGCTACACAAGTTGAACGAGATGAAATACAACAGGACACAAATCCATTATACTTAGGCAAACGAAGTGCTTCGGAATAAAAAAGTTGCTTTTTGTCTTATCAATAATAAAGATTTTAAACGTGTTTTAGAAGTGAATTTAGTTGAAATTCTATACAGAATGTGTTTCACAGAATATAAATTTATCGGCCAAAGCCTCGTCAATCTTATAGTAACTCTTAAGGTGGGTCCACATTTGTGACAATTCATCGTACCGTGGCTCCGTAACATGTTACGGTACTTACTACGCTAAATGTGGACCAGGACTGTAAAATTTTGAGAGATCGTGTCGTTTTGCCGTGTCTGTCAGTGTTGTGCTCGTAGGCGTGGGTTCTAGGCAAACTAAACTAAACAGCTAGGCTCACCTGAGTATGAAGAACCTAACCTAACCTAACCTTCCAACACTTGTTTATGTTTTTTTTACATACCGACCTAAACCATCTGTAGCGTAATGTAGGTAGAAAGGTATGTATTTTTTTTTAATAATTGCATTTCAAGAGTAGGTAGGTAGGTAGGTACATAGGTAAATGAAACCGCTTTTGTTGCGGGCGGCGTGTGATTATTATTTGTCGTAAACGTGGAACTTCTAATCTGGTCAAAACCTGTATCTCAGGCGGAAAAGATCTAACAGTATAACTGAAAGGTAGGTCAAGTGTAGAGCATTGAGGCTGATAGGTGAGTAGCTAAACGCTGAAACTAAGTTCCAGAGTCTCGAGCACTATAATACTATAATCGATACCTACTATATAATTGATATTATAAGCGATACAATAATCGATATTATAATCGATACTATAATCGATATTATAAGCGATACAATAATCGATATTATAATCGATACTATAATCGATACAATAATCGATATTATAATCGATACTATAATCGATACTATATTCGATACTTTAATCGATTCTATATAAACTATACTATAATCGATATTATAATCGATACTATAATCGATATTATAATCGATAATATATAATCGATAATATATAATCGATACCATATAATCGATAATATATAATCGATACTATGTAAATTATACTGTAATCGTTACTATCTAATTGATAATATAATCGATACAATAATCGATATTTTAATCGATACAATAATCGATATTATAATCGATACTATAATCGATACTAACAACGACGTATACACTTGTAACGAATACACACAACAACACACTAATGCAAGTGATGTGATGCACAGCACTAACCATCCGACGTCAGCGGGGTGCGGGTGGCGGGAGGGCACACCGCAGCGCAGCGACTCGCGCGCCGAGCTGATCCGTGACCAGTGTAGTGACAAAAAATAATTGCCGCGTGTCTGCCACGCGTAGCAAAGACGAAAGTGTGGACGGTTGCATTTACCCGGACAAGGACAGAAAATCCTTTGAAAAAACCGCCTTCCGAGGGATTGGCTCGTGACACGTGACATCGAAGCGTGACAGTACAAAAACACTGTCCACACTCGCTACAAATGTTACGCGTTCATATGTGCGTGTCAAGTCACAAATTTTATGTTACGGTGAAATGTTGAAACAAAGAAGGTGGCGGTGCTCTCATTGCTGTCTCCAAGAGATTATCTGTAACGCGAATGTCGCACTGGGAAAGCTTATGTGAAGATGTATGGGTCATAATCCAAATACCCCACTCTAATACCGTAAGTGAACTCGCTTTATGCGCAATTTACCTACCTTGTCCTGTTAGCGCCACAGAATTGGAGCACTACATTGATCATTGCAATTATGTGCTTGATAAATATGATGGTAACATGTGTTTAATTGGTGATTTCAACTTAAGTAAAATTAATTGGAACCTAATTAATAAAGGACAATCCAATCAACACACCCCCAAAATTTGCAAAACATTAATTGAGTTTAGTTATCTAGCAAATCTAAAACAAATCAATGAAGTTATGAACAGCGAGCAAAGGATCCTTGATCTTGTATTTGTCAATTCACCACCTTGTACCGTCTCTCCTTCATTAACTCCAATTTGTATAGTTGATCCATTGCACCCTCCCTTGGATATAAATATCAGTCTTAAAAACCTAATAACATTAAAATCTAACCCTAACAATCGCAAGTTTAACTTTTATAGAGCAGATTACGATAGTTTTAACGCAAGTCTTTCCGAAATAGATTGGTGCAATTATTTTGATAAGTGTATCGATGTGAACTATATGTTAGACAAGTTTTATGCCACTCTAAGAGAACTTATAAGCAAGCACGTACCAATTTGTAAAAATCTAGCAAAGAAATATCCCTCATGGTTTGATAAGTCACTGATTAGGTTGTTGCGAGAAAAAAATAATTTGCGTCTCAGATTCAAGAAATATAAAAATCCAATGGACAAGTTAGCCTACAATACACTGAGCGATCGGTGCGATAAACTTGCAACAACGCGTTACAATAACTACGTTGAAGATATAGAAAATAGAATAAAAAATAACCCGAAATACTTTTGGTCATTTATTAAAACAAAAAAAGGTAATACAAATGCTATACCTAATATAATAACCGATGGTCAAGTTAGCTTTTCAAATGGTTCAGATATCTGCAACTTTTTTGCTCAATCTTTTTCAAAAGTTTACGATCTGACTAACAGACCTAATCATAAACAAGGGACAAATACACTACTGAGTGCAACCGAAATAAGTAGTTCGGTGTTGTCGGGCGTACATATTTCTATAAATACGGTTTTTCATCAATTAAAAAAACTGAATATTACCAAAGGTGCCGGTCCGGACGGTATACCGCCAATGTTTTTAAAGAAATGTTCAGATACCTTAGCAACACCTTTATTCTGCCTGTTTAATGAGTCATTAACATCTGGAGTTTTCCCAACTAGATGGAAAACAGCAAGGGTTATACCTATTTATAAGTCAGGTAATAGCAATATAGTAACAAATTACAGACCTATTTCTATTCTTTCAACCATGGGTAAGGTATTCGAATCCCTGGTCTGGCCATATATTCAAAGCCATTTTCACAAGTTAACAACGGAATACCAACACGGCTTTGTAAAGGGCAGATCTACTGCAACAAACCTGGTCACTTTCGTTGAGGGTCTTTCTGAAGCCATAGATAAGCGCAAAGAAGTTGACGTCATTTACACGGACTTTAGTAAGGCCTTCGACCGGGTCTCTCATGCATTGCTTGTCAGAAAACTGTCGTCATATGGACTAACAGGTAGTCTCATTGAATGGGTTGAGTCATATTTATCGCATCGTTCTTTTTCTGTCGTGGTCAATGGCTTTGAATCAGATTTTTTTAATATTCATTCGGGCGTTCCACAAGGATCCCATTTAGGACCTATTTTATTTAATATTTTCATCAATGACATCCCAAACTGCCTCGCGTATTCCGAACCAATTCTATTTGCCGATGATCTTAAAATCTCACGCATGATAAACTCCGATGTCGATGTATCCTTACTACAACATGACTTAGACCGCTTACACGATTGGTGCTGTATCAACGAAATGCACATTAACACAGAAAAATGCCATTTTATAAAATACACCCGCAAGTTAAAAACGGTGAATTCTCGTTACTCTATAGGCGGTAAGCCTATACGTGAAGTCGATACGATTAGGGATCTGGGCGTGATACTCGATAGAAAGTTAACGTTCCTGCCGCACATAGACAATATTACCAAACGTGCATCTAAAATGTTGGGCTTTGTTATCAGAAACAGTAAAATATTCAAAAAACCCAATACTAAAATCCTGCTATACAATACCTTAGTACGTAGCGTCCTAGAGTACTGTCCTGTAGTATGGAGGCCTCATTATGCTACTCACATTTTAAAAATCGAACGCATTCAAAAACGTTTTTTGCGGCATTTGGCATATGTGGATAAAAAACATAAAACATTGTACTCATACGTGGACAGACTTGAGTTTTTCAAAATTGCTTCTCTAGAAAAAAGAAGAATACAATTAGACATAATCTTCCTGTATAAATTACTTAACAATAAAATAGATTGCCCACAACTACTACACAAAATACGTTTTAGAGTCCCTCGAAGAATCCCCTGCCGGCCCATCCCTCTCCTACTCCCACCACTTCGCACTACAGTCCTTGGTAACAACTCACCCATCCCTAGAATCAGCAAAGCCATCGTTAAATATTGTGATTCGATAGATATATTTTTGATAAAACTCAATAACTTCCGGAAGTTCTTAACTGAGAACTTGCCGAATACTATGTCATAACTTAACGTTTTCTAAGTTTCTGGTTCACTTTATAATTTGTTTATTTCTAGTTAAAATAGTTCACATGTACGCAAGTTTCCCCCTACCCACATTAGTTAAGTTAAATTAAGTAGGTACACTACTTTCATCTAGTTTCATTAAGTTATTGTCTCTTAATAATAAGTATAATTTTACTTCTGCATGCAGTGTTTACCTGTAATTGGTTGTGCAATTAGCATTAAGTATTATAATGTTTTTTAAGCTTTTAAGGTTGTAGCAACCGTTGGTAAACCAAATAAATAAATAAATAAATAAATAAATAAATAAATAAATAAATAAATAAATAAATAAATAAATAAATAAATAAATAAATAAATAAATAAATAAATAAATAAATAAATAAATAAATAAATAAATAAATAAATAAATAAATAAATAAATAAATAAATAAATAAATAAATAAATAAATAAATAAATAAATAAATAAATAAATAAATAAATAAATAAATAAATAAATAAATAAATAAATAAATAAATAAATAAATAAATAAATAAATAAATAAATAAATAAATAAATAAATAAATAAATAAATAAATAAATAAATAAATAAATAAATAAATAAATAAATAAATAAATAAATAAATAAATAAATAAATAAATAAATAAATAAATAAATAAATAAATAAATAAATAAATAAATAAATAAATAAATAAATAAATAAATAAATAAATAAATAAATAAATAAATAAATAAATAAATAAATAAATAAATAAATAAATAAATAAATAAATAAATAAATAAATAAATAAATAAATAAATAAATAAATAAATAAATAAATAAATGTTCGTGCCTTTATATGTGGTGTCCTGAGTGGATCGCCGCGTGACACTAGGTCGTGTCACATGTCCGCGTAACAAAAACCGTCCGCACTTATGTTTTTGTTACGCGTAACTGTTACGGCTACGGAGCCACGGTGCGTTGAAATGTCACAAATGTGAACCCACCTTTAATAATGGCCTTTTTACAATATTGAAAAATTCAGGGTCAGATTTAGATTTAATGTCAGTAGGAATTTTATTATATAACTAGCTGCTGCCCGCGGCTTCGCACGCGGGGTACCTACATAAAAAGTAGCTTATGTCCTTCTCCAAAATCCCATCTATCTCTATAATAGAATTCATCAAAATCGGTTCAGCGGTTTAGGCGTAGAAACAGCAAACAGACAGACAGACAGATACTGAGTTACTTTCACATATGTATTATTATTAATATAACAATAATTATTGTAGTGTAGGGATTTAAAGGTTAATTAAATATCAAAATAAAATAAAATTTTGTTATATTTTATGAACACGAAGCTCGGCCTATGATCTGGTGAAAGTGACACAGGGGTATCATCTTTTTACAACGAAATCAAAAAACTACACTACAGCAGTATTTATTTCTTTGTAAACTATTATTTTTTGTTTTTTCTTCAGGTGCTAGAATCACCAGGCTACTTTGTGCGCTTACTCTGGAGCATGCCACATGCCACATACAACTGGCCGTGAGAGAAGCAGCTTTCTCTCAACTCTACTCCCGCTACCTTAAGAGTACCTTGAGCTTTGTTTATAGTTATGGCGAAGCAGACTTTGATAGGAAACTGCACTCTCTTGAATTCGAAAGAGTAATTTGATGGTGTTAAAGGAATCCTAGGAATAAATACAGACTCTCCTCGAGAACAACCTGTCAATATACAATACAATACAATACAATACAATACAATACAATACAATACAATACAATACAATACAATACAAATGTTTATTTCGTTTCCAATATAGTTGCCTCTATTACATTGCGATGCAACGTTTTCACTTGCAATCTGTTGCCATTGCATAATTTTGGTGGATTTACATTGCGCAGCAACATAATTGGCGTGCCAACTCTCAATTTTAATATGTGAGTTGGGAGACCGGGAGGCTTCAGTGTATTCAGGAACTCGACCGGGTAATGAATGGCATCATCGTTGTTTATACTCCTACTGTGGAGGAAGTTGCGTGGCTCTAGGGCGGATGTTCCGCCTGAGATTGTTGATCTTCTTGCGTATTGGTTCCGTAATCAGACCAATAATGCAAGGTTGTGCTCTGAGCTGTCGGACGGCTACCGACTTTCCTGTGGTGTGAGGCAAGGGGGGCTCACATCTCCCGATCAGTTTAACATGTATGTTAATGATTTGATTGTGGAGCTGAGCGGCACCCCTGTTGGGCTTAGGTTGGATGACAGATATGTCAATAACCTGAGCTATGCCGACGACATGGTGCTGCTCAAACCCCTCGATCAAGGGTTTGAGAGAGCTTACTGCCATCTGCGAGAGATATGCAAAGGAACACGATTTGGTTTACAATGTGAAAAAGACAGAAATGAAATATTCAGATCGGGAAATGGACCCGATAACATACCAGATGTATGCCTCAACGAACAGCTTATTAAAGTAGTAGATAGTTTTAGGTACCGTGGCCACCACTCGACCAGGTAATGAATGGCATCATCGTTGTTTATCACTGAGTCGACGGATTTGTATTGATATTCGACCCCTTTAAATGATCTCAAAATTATTTCATTTATGACTGAGGATTTATCGTTTTTTGGAGTTAGGATGGCACGTTCGCATAACCATTCTGCATCTACATCGTTAAATTTATTAATGTTTGAGTAAATTTTAGCTGTAAGCTCTTCTACAGTGGAAACATTTGTACCTAACTCTGTAGGGAGAATTATATTATTATCGAGTTCCGAGAAATCACCATTTCCTATTTTAAGCAACAGGTTTGAGAACTGTCCGGCAGAAACATCTCCGGATCCGTTTTGCCACTAAAGGCCACAAATGAGACCGTTTCACGCACGCTTTAACTTCGTCCGCTCGCATTCCTCTGGGAACTATTGGTAAAGTCTGGCGGAAATCGCCTGCTAACAATACAGTAACTCCTTCCATTTGACAATTAATGTTCCTAATATCTTGTTGATCTAATGATCTATTTAGGGCTTCGAAACCCCCTTAATGAGCCATAGTACTCTCATCCTAAATAATTAATTTCGTTTTACGGAGTATTTCTGCCATATTACTTTGTTTGGGTATATTGCAGAGTGGGGTTTCAGTTTGTATCGAATCGAGAGGAAGTTTAAACGCGGAGTGTGCAGTTTTACCTCCTTCCAGCAGAGTGGCAGTTATTCCGGACGATGCGACCGCTAAGGCGATATCACGATTGCTTCTCACTTTGGCCAACAGTAAATTTAATAGAAAACTCTTGCCTGTTCCACTAGCAGCATCTAAAAAAATATATCTCCTACACCTGCGTCGATACTGAAAAGTATTTTATCATAGATATGATAATTCTTTGAACTTATCTCTTTAAGAGTTGTACATGTGAGCATTAAAAATATATGTAAAACGTTTTATAATGCAAGCGTTTTATAATGCATATAAATATCCTATTTGATTCAGCAGCAGATTCCCCAGAACATAACTCCATAACTCATCAACGAATGAAAATGTGCATACCTAATACATATCCTTAGCAGCCCAAGTTTTTTTTTTTTGACAATTAAAATACAATTCTTTGCACCCGCCGTCTTTATATAAGTATATCATGCATAACAAGTACATACTTAGTTATTTAACAGTTGCTTACCTACCCTACAAAATTCATTTAACAATTTTCGAAAACTAAACAAGATAGTGCTTTCAACTATGTAAGTTAGACAAATCAATTTCCAGCTGACAAACAAACAAGTAGGTACATCCCGGGCTCCCGCGCTGGCACCGAGCCAGCCAACAGCGGGTCGGGGGGCGAGGTGGTCGCTCCTGCCTCCTGACGTCAGTTTACCTCTAGTCTCTGCGTGACTAGGGAAGGTATTGCCTATCTACGAAGCACGGTCGTACAATTCATAATAATAATAATTAATAAATTATATTAGTGGACAATTCACACAACACCCTCTAACCCTAAACTAAGCAAAGCATACTAGATGACTGATAGAATATTATTTTACAATGAAAAGTGCCCTTTTTCTTTTTCTAGGTACTTACTTAGAATTTATAACACAGCAGTTAAGACTTATCGTATTTTTGATATAATAAAATAAAATAAATAATCCCGGACATTTCACATAGCATCATCTGGCCTCAAAGTAAGCAGAGCTTGTGTTATGACTGATACACTACTTATATACATTTATTTTTTTGTAAATACATACATATTATACATAGAAACACCCAGAGCCGAGACAAATACTTGCAGATCATAAAAACATTTGTCCCGCAGCAGGAACCGAACCCGCAACCTTCTGCGTCTCAGCCGGATCATAGCCCACTGCGGCATAGAGGTCGTCACAAATTGTCGTAGGGAAGAGCCATTCTTGTTAGTTTTGTAAAAGTAGCTACTCTTCGTAATAGTCTCTAAGATAATGTACACAATAAAAGACAAAATATAAAATACTTACATGGGAAACAGATGAGCTGTCTGAAGACAATTTAAACGATCTATAGATAGTTCAACTGATCCTGATCTCTGCGAACTGAGGCAACGTCCCCTAGACACTGGCGGAATTGCCACGTTCAATGACGATGCCTAAACGATGGGTCAGATAGGACCTAGTAACATCTGCAATAGTAACATGTTACTATGTCATGTTACTGGCATGATGATATTATTAATGTTTCTACCAGACGAAACGCCGGGAAATAATTTTGAAAACGCGATAGACTTCTGTCCTCCACCAGCCAAGGATCTCTACAAGGCTCAAATATGTAGGGCTTATGGAATCAAATAAGTGACGTTTATATTGAATTATTATTATGTTACCTAGTTTTTTTTTTATAAATGTCTGACATTGTTAGAAAATATTGTACACCATTATCAAATGGTAGCATAGCGAACTTACCAAATAATAAAACCTGTAATATACATATGTTCCACAATAAATTAATTATGAATTATGAATTAGAAGAATAAAATGTTTAATTTAACGCCGTCGTATTTCTCACGGCTTAAGGTAATTATACGTTAGTCACAGAATAAAATTATAACATTATTAGCCTATACAAGTAGGTAGGTAGTACGGGACCGGGTGCGGTGCGAGATACATTCGCGGAACATTGTCGTTTTTATGTTTTCCTTATTGACATAACGTTACGTTCGGCTCAAGGCTCGCCCGGTGCGAGCTCTCGCTGCGTTATCTAGTTGATGTTGTTTCCCTATTATATTGGTTTGTTATATTACAAAAGTACTATACTTACCTACTTACCAACCACATGAATTCGTATTCTTATGACATTGATACAATATAACACTTAAGTACCACGCTGGTTAAGAATTTTATTTATGTTGAATAAACATTATGAATCAAAGACCCTGACTGATTCACTGACATTGTAGACGAACACCCTAGACCGCTAAATATATAACTTTGAGAGAGCGTTCTCCACAGCACGTAGACGCGTTCAAGTAAGGAAATTCTTTATTATTAAAAATGATATGACTTCGACCTTGACTTTGCGTTTGTAGGACGCGAAGCAGATCACTTTTCAGATCACTTCCACTATCCGCTCTCCGACTCCGAGCTATTCCTCTGATCTTACGATGTCGGCGACAGCAATATAGCAACCGCGTCTGTGCTTTCGGACATATTTGCTCTGATAAGGATTTACGGTCGTAAGTAATTGACGGCTACTGCTTTTTAATAAGCAAATCATGCGTTCTTGTGGCCGAAAGGATGCTTGTTTTAAGACAGACTACCGGGAAAATGTTTATTATCCTGGCCGCACGCACCGCGCAGCCTCACCCCAATTCCAAAAATGTCAGCATTCGAAGAACATCACGTGACCTCATAACACTTACCGTGCTACCTACATCAGTAACTTGTATTTTCCATGAGTTCCAAAAGTTATTTCATCATGTGACATTATTACAAACAAATAAAATGTTGCGTGGATCAGGTAATAAACTTCAAGTGTTAGTGATGCGATTGGTCGTTGCGTTACGTAATGTACCGATGTTGATTTTAATTGCTATGGCGTTTTAATAATAATGATTCATAATTATAGAGTATTAATCATAGAGCCTTCGTCGCGGCCATGGCTATTATAAATAAATAAATAAATATTGGTGGACAATGCACACAACACCATCCAGCCCAAAACTAAACATAGCTGGACCAGATGACTGATAGAATACTTAAAAATCAAAAGGGTTAAAAAGATAAAAGGATTTAAAAATCCAAGTAATTTCGGTTGTTCCATCGCTCAAAACGAGTCGAAACGATGTAGCTAAGAGTAGGGTTTTGCACGATTATTGTCCCGATATATCGTTGATCGATTACAAGAGTATCTCCCCTGTTTTCTGTGATTATACTGATCGGACGATATTTCATAGATTCAGAACATAATAAGTAGTACAGATTATAATAGAACGATGAGTCTGCAAAAGTACTAAGACTGTGTAGCATATTTGGCAGATATGTTGTAAATAATAACCTGGAATTACATTCAGGCTACTATTTACTTTAGAAATGTACTTATAAAGTTTCTACGCGAGTGAAGCCGCGAGAAAAAGCTCATTAACAAATGGGTATATTATGTGTTTCAGTTTGGTGCTCTCTATATTTATTATTCCATGATTGTTTGAAAAGCACAAGTTGGCTTTGCGTCTGTCACGATAACAGTCGGTAGGTACTACAAGTCGAGTATTGCTGTAAATTATTTAGTTACCGCTCCGCTATCTGCTGGGCTCAGTCTGTAGGCGGTGAAGCCTACCTATGTCGATTTACTACCGGGGAGAATATTCTCCGGTTCGAGCACGAGAGAGGCCCATGCCGGATCATGCCGCCCGTCGTACTTGTCTAGAAATATTTGCTTGAAGCGGTTGGAATCGAATCGAGAGACCAGCTTCAAGTCGTCTCTCGATTCGATTACGTGCTACGGGTAGCTATTATGTACCAGGACGTATTCTTTGCACCCGACTTCTGGTCAGCTTTTGTTTACCGACGGTATAGGGCGGCACCGCTAACGAAAAATATGCCCTGACATTTTGTGTAGTTCATAAGTTTATATGTATGTAAATTTGAGTCAGTGGCCTCAATTCTGTTGGCAACAACCTAACTAATTTTAGCTAAAATTAGGTTTTAAACAGTCAAATGAAACTTTGGTATTCTGCTGTTACCAACTTATCCTAATTTTATTTTATTAAGCGTTCCTTATTTAGTTAGATGGTACGAACCGAATAGGTTTTACAAATGCTATGACTAACTAAAATATATTTTAGACAATTCCTAATTTTAGAATTGAGCCAACCGAATTGCCACCAGTAAGTTATTTTCTATGGGCCCTTGTAGAAAATTGTATTATATTGTATTGTATTATATATATACGATTTGTCGCTTGAAATAAAATTTATGTTATTATTATACTTTTATTTCAAAGTCAATGTCAAAACGACTAGTAACATTTTCGTTTTCCCGAATTTTCCTTTTCCCCTCCTTACATCAATGTTTATAAAATTCGCCCAATCTTGTTGCCAAAATGTCTAATTTATTGAAGGTAATTCGGTTTACCTACCTACACATACTCAGAATGATGGAATAGAATGGACTGACTCTAACATATGTATTACATCTACTATGTATTATATAATACTACCTGCGAGTAGATACTGATATTATAAAAGCAAGTTCATAAAGAGTATTCACGCCGTAACGACTAATCGGTTATACGGCTTGGGATGACATTTATAAAGCACCTGCCAATCAGCGTTAGCATCTCATAGTTTGTGTAGGCTACTTCTCACCCCATAATTCTGCCCATTATTAACATTGGCACCCTTACATTATTGATGCAAACAAAAATTGTAGAAGACTCATCAGAAACTCATCCGAGCGGGAGAGTGCGGGCTTCATAGTTCGCTATAAGTACGTATAATTAATTGTGTTGTCTGTTGTTGTGATCTCTTCTCATGTCACTAGTTATTTCGAGTAGTGTAGGGAAAAGATCAAAGTGCGCAGATGCCCCTTTCCCCTTTCATTCACTTGGCACATGTCTTCCAACTTTATATGTTCTAGGACATGCCGGTATCCTCACGATGTTTTCCTTCATCCTTTGAGAGTACTGGATACTGGTGTAGCGCACTTACATTTGTCGAACAGGAAAATTCATTGGTACAGGGCCTGGGTTCGAACTTACGACCTTAGGTTCAGAAGGTGGGGCCACTTCCACAAGACCTGATGGTCTTGCTCTAGTTAGTTATTGTGTTGTTAAGTTGTTGGATATATATTTTTTGGCAAGTAAAACTTTTTAATTTTTAAATAAAAGTAATTAAGAAGGTTACCTTTAATAATTTACGTAGGTACAAAAAAATCCTTGAATAGGTACCTATATCGATAAAATTTGGCCTGGTGTTCTAAGCACGCAGAGTGAAGGCTTCCGAAGTCAGTCAGTTCATCTCCCAAACCAATTCAAAAACACCTAATTAGTAAAAATGTACGGGCTTTTTTGAATTTATTTAACGTTTCCAAATCAGGCTGTTACTAAAAATCCAGTAGGTAAAGCCTTGGTATCCGCGATAATTACCTATCCTTGTAATTTCATTATAAATATTTAGGAACTGTTTTATAAAACTAATCTAATCTAATCTAATCTGATTCTTAGATAATGAAGGCTTATTTACATCTTCTCACTTTAGTCAATTGATGAGTTGCCTAGCATTCAGTACCGGCACGCAACGCACTGCCCAATCCGTGTCGGAACTTAGTAGGTAGATAGCGGTTGGTGAAACGTGAAACTTGGTTCGTGAAATATCCTTGTTTTAATTAAATTTCCGTGTAGTCGTAACACATCAAGATATCGTTGAGTCCCATTTCGTCTTAAGCTACTTCTTTTTATGCGAGAATCAGATTTAGAGAAGAAAATGGTACGTAAAGTAATATCTAGTGTAATATCTACTGGGAGGTACCTAGGTAGCAGTGTCATCCACTTGCCATTTCGTGTACCAATGTACACGACACGTCATTCAAGTTTTCAGAACGACGCTTTCTTCGTTCGAAAATATTATCGTTTCACGTTTTATTCTGGGAAATTAAAGTCTCCCGAAATAATTGAGACTCGCTCAACAGTTAACATACCTACCTACTTACAGTAAGTACCTAGCGGTGTAAAACGCCAAAATATCTAGGTACCTAATTTCCCAGTATTTACCTATAAGGGTAATTTCTTCGAAGAAGCGATCGAAATAATTCAACCTAACAGTTGTATTAGTGTCTGTGTCTTATCATTATACTGACGAGTACGTGTCTTACACGGTCAACAATCTCAGTCTCAGATGTAACCAGAAAGTTCACCTACCTAACTTACTTACACAATGTACCTACGACGTCAAAAAAACAAAATTACTAACCAACCATCGCTGCTGTCGTCGCTATTGATATACATTTTCTGGTTCGGGCAAGGACAACCCCTTGAATCGCAAATAGCTTGTAAATTGTATTTATTATCCTAGTTGAAAACTCTGTTGAACCGGGACAGCGACCGACGGCCAGGCAAGGCGGCAGACGGCGGCGGCGGCGACGGCGGCGGGCGCAGGCGCGCACGATTAAATCACCAGCGTGAAAGAAAACATCTGCCATGTGCCAACCTTCTCGCAAAAACTGTATCCGTAAATCGTAATTTTAACCGCATGTTATTTTTCCGCAAAGGTTTCGATCACAATGATATCAATGTACATAGGTATAAAGAAACCGCTACAGCTCTCTATATGCAATTTACTAAACATGAAAGATGATGCCGATACCGTGTGATACCGTGTGACAGTGCTCGCTATTACTCTTTCAAAACAAACAAGTTTGAGACTGTGCTATTGATTGATTTACAAAGCATCGAAGCAAGTGTCAATAATCTGAGTCGATCAATATGAAAGATCTGTTACAAGATGATTCATTGTTTTTGTTCAGTGTGAGGCAGGTAGATCGACTTTGTTTTGTCTAAGTTGAATGCAAACCGTCAGGAAGACAATCCGAACAAACACCTAGCGACCTAAAGGCTCCGAACGAACAATATACTCGTATCTTACGGTCGCTATGCAATGGAGCACCTACCTCGTCAGATGGGACGGGTCCCTAACCCAATGACACGACATGTTGACTTTCATGACGCACTCATGTGCACTCATACTACGAGTATAATTATGTACATTAGATATTATCTAGGAAAGTACCTATTAAGTTATTATATTCAAATTGAAAGAGTTTACATAGGTAGTTACATTACATTACCTAACAGGTTATTATGCGAGTTGCACCCTCATTATGTAACTCAACTCAGATCTAAGACACTATCCCTCCCTGCCAAGTCTCACTAACAAGCACGATCGATTAGTAAAGTATTAGGTACGTAAGTTATGTACTTATATTTATCTACCTACTACTTATCCAATTATTATATTGCAGATTGACCTCACAGGTCAGTTGGTAGTAACTCTGCCTTCTAAGCTGTGGGTTGTGGGTTCGAAACAGTAGGTAGATGTTTGTTCTGTCTCTGAGTGTTATAAAGTGTTATATAATTGTATATAGGTAGGTACGTAACTATCACATCAGTCATCTGGTTCCCATAGTACAAGCTATGTTTAGTTTGATGCTGTGTACATCGTCCACCAATATACATATATTTATTTATTTTTTTCTTTAACCTATAGTGTCCCACTGCTGGGCAAAGGTCTCCCCCTTTACCTTCCACTCTTTGCGCTCCAAGGCCACAGTTTGCCAATTTGGCTCGAATGCATCTAGATCGTCTCGCCATCTTTTCCTGGGTCTGCCGCGTCGTCTTCGACTATCGGGCACTGAGTGACGAGCTTTGTCCAACGTTCCGAATGCATTCGAGTCACATGCCCTGCCCAATCCCATTTCAACATGCAGTCCTCGTACCAACATCCGCTATGCCCGTTTTCGATCGGATTTCGGTATTTCGGACTCTATCGGTTCTTTTGATTCCCAAAACACTGCGCTCCATAGCTCTTTGGCAAATCTTGAGGTCTGATTTTTGTGACTCTGTCAGTGACCATGTCTGAGCACCATATGTCAGGATGTCAGTATGTCAGTATGGGCAAGATACAAGTATCGATGAGCTTTCGCTTAAGTGATATTGGGAGGTTTCCCTTATACATATATTTATACATATATTCTCAATATACATATATTTAATTTAATTAATTACATAATAATTATGTAATATTATTGGCAATCAGGAATAGATTTAAAATTGGAAGGTGTCTATTTGTATTACATTGTTTAGAGCACGATGCCAACAACAACGCAATGCAAATCACGAGAAGTAGTAACTGCTGCGTGTGCTGTGAAAGGACATACCCCCGCCTGCCTTAGTTGTCTGTAAAGTCGGTTTACGGACGATAGTTTAACGTGACAACTAAGAAGAGAAAACTTTTTATTAAACTTTTTATCTACTTATCATCAATTATTATGAATCACCATATCAATTGTCAATTGTAAGTGACTTATGTGACAATTTGTAACATAACCTATTATTACTGCACTCGCCGACCGATGCTACTTTTTTTAATAATAAAAGAATAAATACTTGAAATTATACTAGTAATCAGATGTTTTAAATGCTATAATAATTTACCTTTTAATAATTGCCCCAATTGTTGTTGTAATAAACAAAGAAAACCACATTAAGTTTTCACTTCACTTGATAAACAGTCGACGAAAAAGTTCACGTGAGATGTAAGTTCTGTGCTGCCGCCGCTGTCTTTCTTCTCCTCGGACGCATAGACCAATCGAGTGGAAGAGAGATAAATATGGCGCAAGCCGAACGGTCAAGCCGAACGTGCCTTTCGCTCGCTCTTGCAGCGCTCTCGCTCCGGTCGTAACGTTACAATGAGTCATCCTTTTTCGTGCGTGCAGCCGGCGTTCATCGATTTATTAGACGTTTTCACGTTAAAATACATTGTAGAATGACAAACCTTTTTTTACCGGGAGTAACCGGCATGCACCTGCTCAACCAATCAACCAATATTCCTGAACTCAAAATAATATCACAACCTGGAAAAATATAGGTTGATAAGACAACGTTTATCGCGGAAATTTGCGGTTAGTTCTTTTGAAACATTAGACTTATAACTCAAGTAAGTAGATACTTCCGTTCTACATATAAAATATCAGCTAAATTAAATCCTATGGGCACCTAATACATATTCTGTTAAATAAAAAAACAAAGTAAAATAAATTAATGTCTGTTTCTGACCTAATCACTTATCACGCTAATATTTGGTTTTGTTACGAAAGCGAAAATGTTCTTTTGCAACAAACAATATTATTTACTACAGATCAAATCATTAGAAAATCAATAATGTTGATATAATTATCTATGACAAGTTTGCTTACAATTCATGATTGGTGTTTGTTGCGAATCGTCGAGAGAAGAGCTATAAATAGAAAGATTACAATGTCAATAAATATAGTGAACGCTGACACACCCTCGCGTCTCGCCTCACCTCGCCTCGCCGAGTCGAGCGAGGGTCAGCCAGATATAGCAGCAGGATGTCTGATAGTGCAGGGACCTGCCTGACACTGACCACTGCTGATTTTTGCTAGGCCTCTTGATCTTTATCGAGCTGTGTAAAGAGCAGAGATTAAGGGGCTATCTTACAAACACACACTAATACTACTATTGAATTGTTTAAATCTGTTGCCATCTCTATTCTTTGACATTAAAATCGACTACAAATAATTATTATAATTATTAATTTATATTTAATAGGCATGCACTTGCACATGCACACTTCGGTCATTTATCAATAATTCGTACTTCTATGTGAGACACGTGTTTTTTGTTTGGGATTTTAGCATTGCTAGCATTAAAAAAATAAGTAAGCATTCTTATTAGTAAATCTTACTCTTCTCGCTGTAATTTAGGTCGTTAATGTATTTACAGTTCTGGACGAAAAGTAGCCAACATGACGAGTTCAGAGATCGCTCGAAGCCACCGCCACAGGCAAGTGAGTATCTAGTGCTGCTAATACGGAAGCTGAGTGCTTGTCTGCTCCGGAGCTCGCCATCGCCAGCTCACCACTTTACCAGCACTACAACAACCTTATCAGTCAGACACCTAACATCGCAAAATATATTTTTAGCATAAGAACAATTGAATAATGGCCCCTATAGCCACATTTTCCTGTTCTTGATAACCATCTGTGACGCGTGACGTCAGGAGCGCCGAGTACTGGTACTACGCAATACAAACACGTGAACCTATCATACTGCGCTTGAAAGCCTCCTGTAGCGAAGCAGCCGGCATGCGGTAACGAGTGGCTGCGACCATGCCTATGACGTAGACACTTTCCACGTGCGTCACGTGACTCACCACAGCTTGCATGGGTTTCTATGAAGCAGTGCGTGCCAGCTGTAGGTGGGTACTACTTAATACATACTTGGTAGGTAACTTAAGCTTACCTTCTCAATGATTGAGGCTATTTTATGGCCACTGCGTTCTATAAACTATGGAAAGACGTTTTACCGGTCGGTAGTAGCTCAGGAAATCCCTTGCAGTGGAACGTGAACCTATACAAGTATGTATAAGCACAGCACGACGTGTTGCGTGTTGCCTAGGTGCAGTCGGCTAGTGAGATGAGACACGCCGAAAGTGGCAGTGAAAGTATGACCTCTGCTTGGTAACGACTCTACTGACAGCCACATTTCACATCATAACAGCACCCGGGTTAATCTAGCTATGTGTCTATCAGTGAAATGGTTATTACAATCGGTTTAGTAATTTCAAAGATTACTCTATTAAAGAGCTGTGTTGATATAATAACTAGAACATAAAAGAAGTCGCGAGCCAAAGATCGTAGGTATACTAACAGCAAGGTAGAGATACGCAATACACCTACAAAAAAAGATACCTATTAGTATAAGGACATGAATGTTCCACGCCACGGTCCAAACATAACAATAACAAGCCAAACAAAGGCATTAACTTGAATGGAGTGATTCCAAAATAGCCTTACAAGTAAACACCTTGAAGCAATTATGCAGATGTAGGTAGGTATTTTACGCTGCAAATAACTTGGTGCGTCGTCGCGGACGTCACAGCGCCTGAGGCGAGCTATTGACTGCCAGACGCTGCTGAAGCTGCTGTCCCGTCCAAAGTAGATCTGGATGATTAAAGGATCTGACGAGGACATGCACCTTGTTTATTGACGACACAAAGCAATCGCCTGAGGTGACGTAAGTAGAACTAACGTCCTCAGACCAGAAACAGATGAGTCTTGAGGCTGTCTGGCTAGACTGTAGAAAGTAACCTGAGGCATGCACTATTCTTCTTAAGACAGGAATTCCGCAAATTATGCTTTCAATCAAACAACACATAAGTAGGCAGGTAACAATATTAGGTTCGTGCAAACACTTTAACCCACTTACGATGTATGAAATGAACCCGCACCTCTCGGGCACGGGCCGCCTGGCGCGCTCTCAGAGTTGTCTGTAAACAAACCGTCCATGCAAGTCACACGGTGATAATGCTTTACAGTTGATAAGTACATAAGTAAGCAAATAAAACGAGCTACGTGAATTCAACACAAACAGGTAATGCGTCACGTTGCTGACGCTGCTGGCCAAACAAACACCTACCAACTCGTATATCCACAACAGGTACGAGTGATTATACTAAAGGTAGCCACAGATGGTGCGGTTACGACATATTGAGAATTGATAAGAGTTTAGTGGTTCACGGATCCACCGCTGGCGCTGCTGGTTCGATCCAGCAGTGTGTAAGATCGATATAAAAACTGAACTCATCTCTTTCCTGCGATAAACTAGGTATTTCAGACGTGTGGTCAGTAGCCGACTTTACGCTCACACTATAATCTCAGATTTATGTTATGTACGTTATGTACGTCCTACACTGCGTACACATTCACATCAGTACGCCCATGACGATGCGATGATGGCGTCGCTCGTTGGTACCTACGTAAGAGCTGTCGATATCGATAACTTGATAAGTTAATCTCTTTAAGACCGAGTCAATGCGCATAATACGAGTATCAGCTTGAAATAGGCGACTGGAAAATAAAACCTTGTCTGTGCACGCTTCACTGTGTCTGTGTAACCTTGAGTTTCCAAGAACTAAGCAATTATTATAAGTACTTAGTCGTTGTCGTTGCTCGAAAACCTTTTATGTGTTGCTAAAATATTCAGTCCTGTCCTTCATCTCAGGCGGATAAACTCCGTGACCATAGTTGGCAACATAAAAAACGTAGGAAAATATGTAGGTAGGTAGAGCTACGAACACCATGAAATAAATAGTGAGTGCGTTATTCTTACTTGGTAAGGTTTAAGGATCGCCGGCCGCCAGTCGTAGGGCGCTAAGCGACGCGCTTTCGCCATGTTTGGAACTTGGCCAGGGTCCTAGAATAGGTTGATGGTCGGGTGTTTTGCGTTTTATGTCATCTTCTTGGATCGAGATCAAGTTGGAGCTACAACTACGAGGCCCTTCGTGGCCTCCACAGACGGAATTATTTCGTTAGCGATATCGTTGCAACAAGGCTTGTGCAAGCTGTGCATCACCCTAGTCTTGATCAAAGAAATCATTAGGTAATTACAGTCTACGGTGACCCATTAATTACCTCAATATGTTCCTGCCTAGATACCGCACCAATGTTGCCATCACAGGTTTACAAACGGTCTCCACATCGAACCACGGAACCCCATCTTTACGTGTTACCAAAGTACTCGTATACCGATCGGTGAACTTTACAACTCACTAACAAAAACCAAGCGAGTTGTGATTGCAATCACAGGTTTCTTTAGAAAAGTTTTATTGGATTTCTACGAAGTGTTTTTCAGAGGGTTACGTAATTTTTGGTCATTTGCCTAGTCTTAGTGTTTGCGACTCGATGATCAAACTCAAATTGTAATTGGTCAAAAGTGTTTTATACGCATATAAGAAACTATCAATTTCGATTGAAAATTATGGTTGGAAGTGCCATGGTCCGTTTGCTTAGACAATACTACTTCTAGTCGTAGTGTTAGGACCGCGATGACTTTGCATAATATATACTAACGCGGACTAAGCTTAATCACAAGCGCTTTGCTGTGATCATTGTCATAAAACGTAGCCATTGTTCTGATGATATGGTTTCATTATTTTATTATTCAAGTCTCAGTATTGTCTCATGACATGACTCAATTGGAATCACGCTGGGTGAGAGTGATATGTTATTGACACACTTACATGCTTCTGAGTAACTAAATACCTAACTCACTAAGATATAAAACGAAGGTTTCGTTGTTTTCGAGTTCGAGTTTGAACAATTACAGGTAAAACATTAAACAGATGGACAAATATTTAGTACAATTCCGCTAATCTATTCCTAAAGAGTTACCTTACTGTTTAATGTTTTGTAATGGATTTCCGCAAAGTCACGCCTGAATCAATTATATAAATTACAGGTAATGTAATTGTTGTTTGTACTATAAGTAAATACTTATATTATTCTAATTGTAGATTTATATTATTTACGATTACAATCAGCTCAAGAACGGCCTAGGCAGCCAATCTATTCGTAAATGGCGTGTATTCATAGCTTTGTATGACAACAGAAAAGGTTCTAGTGATGTCTGCAGAGATTGAGTCCCACTGTGAGACTAATTGTTGGTTAATGTTAGTGTTGGACATTTACTAATCGATTACCTATATACATACATACGTAAACTGGGACGTGTATGTGCCAAAACTGTACAGTTATACATATTATAAGTGACCGATAGCTTACCTGGTTCGGTTGTTATACCGTTGCGTGTATTTTAGGCCAGCATTACATTAGTTTCGGGTCTGCATTATTCAATTTAATTCAATTCAATTTCATTTATTTCGGTTTTTACATTACACCATATAATATTAGTTAAATGCTTAGTCTAAATGTCAATAGTTATATAATTTAATAATAAAATGCTTAGTCTAAATTATGGATATTATGGGTAATTGTGTGTTGTGTTGTTATAAATATACAGATTTTACAGTAAATTAGGTTATTTTCGTTTTGTTGCCAAAATCCATTTCTATAAGACAATTTGTACATGGTAGGTACCTTCTTCCTAATAAAATAATTTACGCTCGTGTCTGCTTAAAATGTTATTTTTGATGTGCGATAAATGATAATATACGAGTACACAACATCATACATCAAAAATACGGTGCCGATTGGCTCTTGCAAATGGCAAAGATACCACCTACCTACGCAAACAAAATATTGTAAACATCACATGTGATGTTTTATTCAAGACGCTACCGACGGCGGCGGCACCTGGGCATAGGCAAACTATACATTCACACACAGCCATGGGATGGGAACTTTTGTTCACGCGCACGATAGAGCAGCTCTGTTTTATATGAAGCCGTCACCGTCATGTCTGGGGCTGTGGCCCGCAACACCGCGCGCCGTGCCTACACACTCAACCTTGTCGCGGCAATCGTTAATACAATTTACAACGGCGTGCTACCAGTGCTCGTGGCGAAATATGACGGTAACCGCATCATAGGAAACCAGACCACTTTGTGTCATTCCCACACAAGAATAACAGTACACAATTGAACCGTTCTGAAAGAGAAACCGGTGCGCAATGTTTCGTTCATCGTGAATAAGCACCTATACATACTAAGTACCTTACCTTATTACATAGGTAGGTACGAGCCAGTCGCCAATTATGGTTTATTTTATATACATACTTATATCTGATCAAAAGCCTCGTCGGCGTCGGTCGCGGCGTTTAGCAAAGCCGGGACCTACAGCTACAGCATAACGTGCTCGTAGTGTTAAAAGTGTTCTCACGACCTCTCTCAACTATTTATAACACACGTGGTCTTATATATTTTTCAGTTTTGTACCTTTTATACTTACCTGAGTAGGTACCTGAGTTTGAATACACGACGACTCTAAAGCAATTATTATAGTGAAAGTACTTTTCGCAATGCATTGTTGTCGAGCCTTGTGGACCCAAAGAACAGCACGGCATCTTCCTGCATCCTTTTCTTTCCCAACAGCTGCATGGTCGCAGGGGAGCCATACAGACATTGATCCAAAACTTTGCAAAGAGCGGTCTCACGTGGCATGCGTGGGGCAGACAAGGCGGCGGCCGAGACGGAGGGAGAGAGAAGGGCAGTGTTGGGAGGGGGGCAGCAGCCGGAGCAGGATTGAGCGATGCCGATGGATGAGAGAGCCACGTGCTCGAACAGCTGTTCGTTGTTGGCCGTAGGCCACGTTCCTGTTATTGACTAACAGTCACGTGAACTTCTGAATGGATATTGTGACCTGACGATTATGTAGGTTATACTTACTTACTTTGAGAGGCAATTAATCAATTAGAGAAAGAAATATGTTAGTAGGTACTTAAGTAATTAGTTAGGTAGGTAACAATCTGATAACAAAAACGTTGCATATCGGTAATATCGTAGTGCATGGGCTTGGATGGACGTGAAAAGTCAAACGTGATTCGGACGAGATGGCGACCCGTTCAAATAATATTTACATAGGTCGTTAAACCAGAGCAACCGTTAATATAAACCAGAACAAAGAAAATTTTAAACAATAACGAACAATAGTCAACTTGGCGGGTTCGTTCAATAAATGCTACAGCTCGGAACTACTAACAAAACTGTTCAATCGTACCTTAGAAATTCATAGTGAATGCGCATAATGCTAGAGCCGACGACGGACGCGCTCAAACATTTTTGTCGATCATTTAATCCCGCTGGAATTTGGCTGCTGAGATCAAGCAAAGGCATTTTCCTTTTTTTCGAATCAATGATATTACAGAGTAATATAATTGATTGATACTCTGTAAAATATCATTGGTGTGAATCAAGAATGCCACTTAAAATTCGTCTGAGAATCGACGTTGGGAGGCCGCTTTGCAATCAGGTAATATAGTAAACAGTACCTCAACAGGTACTCAACTCAACGCTTTTTAAACCAGTCAATTATACGAACTGGTGTAGATTGGTGCTGAATCAAATCAAAAAGCTGCAAGTACTTGGTTTAGGTTAATGACTTGGTGTCATTGGTTTGCTACAGAGCGCGCGGGCGGGCGGCTCTCGCAGTTCAAGTGTCCCAAGTCTGGATGTCTCGAGTCTAGACTATAATAAGTACTTTACCAAAGGGTAAAGTATAGTCTAGACTCTAAGTCCTTCAGACAAGACGTATTTTTCACTTTATTTATTTTCAAAAGATTTGCTAGTTTTGCAATTTTACTCATAACACGAGGCACGAACTTAAACGAACGAAATATATTGACGCCGATATCCGAGGTGCAAGAACTTACCTGGAACGTTAGGATCGCCAATCGCCATGTAGTAAGTCGTCTCTATAATAATATGTTTAACTATAACTATAATAGGTACGCGGAGTCACACCATTTACACATGACGCTCTGATCTTCTGTATTCAGTTGCTACCTAGTATTTCGTAATCAAACCTGCATAGCAATAACAAGCTTATTTTAGGTCCTCTATCAGTTGTAGGTACTTAATATTATAAGTATTATAACCCACTTGTAGCACCAAATAAGATAATATGGTGTGTGGGTGTTATCGCCAAACTAACATAATATAATTTTATAAAAAACTGAAAACAGGATTCTTGACCCTGAAAATCAAAACCAAATGATTGTGATATCATATAACTAATACAAGTATAACTCATATAAGTAAATAATATACTTAATATAATCTAATACTTACATGTAATACTTCTAATACTTACTCTAATTGCGATACATTATATTTTTGTCATCGATGTGGAACGCAATCTTCAAAGTACATCGTCTGATCAACTGACAAGTATGCTTCAAGTTATTGTCCGAGATGTTCAAATACAATGCTTTTTTACAATAACAAAACATGAGCTGTTTGTCGTTCAGGAGTTCTGTAGAGTTTCTTCAAAGTCCATTGTCAAGTCAGTTGACACTTAAATGTACCCAAATAGATACCTATTCGCTTACTTTATTTTCCAGAATAACTACTTTTGTTCTCATGCGTTGAGGAGTTTCTGATTTTTATCATGTTTACCAGTAGATTTATATAGACCATCTCGAAGGTAAATCCTATAGGATTCAAAAAGAGTCATAAAATTAGGCTTAGGTATAACTTGCGGGAATTTATATAGACCATCTCGAAGGTAAATCCTATAGGATTCAAAAAGAGTCATAAAATTTGGCTTAGGTATAACTGGCGAGAATTTATATAGACCATCTCGAAGGTAAATCCTATAGGATTCAAAAAAGTCATAAAATTAGGCTTAGGTATAACTGGCGAGAAATTCCAGGTTACATACAAACAAAATACGGAATTGAGAAACTCCTATTTTGTTGAAATGCCGGTTCAAATATAAAACTAGCCAAGGAGTAACTTTGGAAATTAAAAATAAATTTGTGATGTTTGTAGGCGTGTATCTTTATAGATAGAAAAACACCAGTTTATGCATTTTTTTTTAAATCTATCCAAGGCTTTCGTTCTCCAAGGGACTCTTATCAGCTTTTGTGGGATAGCTGACTAATATTTTGCCACCAGAACTGGTTACTATTTTCTCAAATAAGTACTTACGGATATCAAGGGAATAATGCAAGGTGGTCTGGTGCAAATTCTATGAGTACAATATAATAATGCTCTTGGGTCCACCTCGTCACTGCAGTGCCTCTAGAATGTTTGCGGACGCAAGAGCTGATGGGTTCGCAGCGATCATCCGGAAGAGGGTAGCAGCACTAATGCAGAGAGCTGCATTAGTGCTGAAAATACCAAGTGAAACGTGGTCACGAAATCACAACAGCTTTCTGAATAGGTCCTAGCCGATAACTATGATACTCCTATACTTTTACATTGGGTCAAAGTTGTCATACTAATATCAAATAATTTAGTAAAATAATCGTTTTTAAAAACGTATGTCGCGTGTTGTTCTCGTGTTTTGTTGTGTTTTGTAATAATTATTATTTTTTTATGTTATTTTAGTTGCGGCATTTTTAGGTCTTCTATTATGTGTGATTAATGTTCCACACATTAATCAGTTGTTACATACAGACAACCTAGTTGTCTGAATTAAATATGTACATATATTATTATCATTTATTACGTTTCTGGCTTTATCGCGCCACACTACATCCTGTTTCGTTCAGATCCGTTAGATCTGAAAGAAACGAGATGTTGTGTGGTACCGGGAGGGGATACTTTTATGTATCTTTTTATAAAACGAATGTCATAATATGTTATGATAATAAGTGAATAAGTATACGTACGTAGGTGTGGTAGGTACCGCGCCACTGGTTACCACCCAGAGACTGTAGAAAACTAACAAACAAGATAACGGAGATTCGCGTCGCGTCATCGCACTCGGCCACTCGGGTGGTTCGCGACGTCACGCACGACGCTTTTAGCCACAATGTGTCACAAACAACTTTGATAGGTACCTATAACCTATTCCTATGATAATTCCACTTATAATATGAATACGCAACTTTGTGAACATTAGCGACCTTACTAGGAAGGGTTGCTGTCGATTAGGACAACATAATATTGGGACGCAATGTTCCAATTGAAGCTTTTGATTTTAATATTTTTGTTACTGTCTATTCGTACACCATTAAAAATAGCTGCATTGTACAGTCAGATAAAAAAAAAACAGGTTTTTTCGGCGGCACAGCAAGAGGCTCTTAAACGAGTATTCCCCAAAGCAAATATTAAAGGTTGCTATTTCCATTTTACGCAGAGTCTATAACGAAAAGCTGATCATTTAGAAAAAATCTAAAAAGAAACACAAAAAGGTGTACCTAGTGTTTTAGCTCTTTTGCCAAGAGAAGTAATAGACGATGCCTGGCTGTATTTTATGTCCCAATGTCCCAAAAATGGTAAACATATAAAATTTAATGATTAGTTTGTTAACACTTGGTTGAACGAGACTTTCTTGTTTTACAATATATACCTAGAACATATTCGATAGCCCGCACAGTACCACAAATATGGTTGAATCTTGGTATTCCACAATAAATAGAAAGAAATGTAGGAAACCGAATAACGTTGTCCAATTTTTAACTTTTTTAGAAATAGAAGACAAATATCAACAGGTTTTATATCTGAGTGGCTCTCTCTCTCTCTCTCTCTATATTGTGGGTTTTAATTTTTTTGTATAATATATGTTATATTATACAAAAAAATTAAAACCCACAATTGATTTCAATGAACACCTGGTCACGACTCTTTGTGTATTGAACATCTGAAGTACGCTGGACCTCATTTAGCACGGGTACTCGCCATGCTTTTCACTTTCTGTATCGGCCATTCCTACCTTCCTGAGGAGATGATGCGGACTCTTGTTGTTCCCATTATCAAAAATAAAACTGGAAATGCTTCTAGTTTAGGTAACTACAGACCCATATCACTAGCTACTATAATAGCTAAGGTGCTAGATGGTGTGATTGATAAGTATCTTAGTGTACATTTAAACTTACACGATGCCCAGTTCGGGTTCAGGCCCGGGCTGTCCACTGAATCGGCCATACTGAGCCTCAAACACACCGTCCAGTACTATACTAGTAGGAACACACCTGTTTACGCCTGCTTCTTAGACCTTTCGAAAGCTTTTGATCTGGTGGCGTACGACAGGTTGTGGCCGAAGCTGGGTGATACTGGGCTGCCGTCTGAATTGGTGGAACTCTTTAAATATTGGTATGGCAATCAATGTAATAATGTAAGGTGGTCAGGGTCGCTATCGGACACGTACAGGCTGGAGTGTGGAGTGCGGCAGGGTGGAATCACTTCGCCGCGACTCTTCAACCTGTACATGGATCGTTTGATTCGTGAGCTCAGTGGCGCTAATATTGGATGCTCTGTTGACGGAGTAACTGTCAATAACATAAGTTACGCTGACGATATGGTGTTGCTGAGCCCATCGATCAGTGCCCTACGAAGACTTGTTGGAATCTGTGAGCGTTATGCGGAGGCTCATGGGCTCAGATATAACGCTGGCAAGAGTGAGGTGATGGTTTTTAAAGCCCGGTCGAAAACTTATTCCACAGTCCCATCAATCTTGCTGGCGGGCAGTGAGCTCAAGCGGGTGTCCGAGTTCAAATATCTGGGACACTGGGTCACTGAGACTCTCTCAGATAACACCGATATTGATAGGGAGCGAAGGGCATTATCAGTCAAAGCCAACATGTTGGCCCGTAGATTTGCACTGTGCAGTACGGCTGTAAAAACAAGTTTGTTTAAGGCGTACTGCCAGTCTTTTTACACGTGCAGTCTATGGGTTAACTTTTCTAAGTGCTGCTGGAATGCCCTTCGAGTCCAGTACAATAATAGCTTCAGGGTGCTGTTGAGGCTGCCATACTTCTGTAGCGCATCGGGGATGTTCGCGAACGCACGCGTCGATGACTTTTATGCGATTATCCGCAAGAAAACGTCGTCCCTGATGCGTCACGTGAGGGACAGCACCAACAGATACCTGCAACTTATAGCAGGAAGGCTGGATACTGACTGCATCTTCATGAAGCACTGCACAGAGGTGCACCATTCGCACCGGTGATGTAATGATGTGGTGATGTGGTGCAGTCTATATTTTAATTTCTTTATTTTATTTATGTTCTCTATGTTTTAAATTATTATTATGATAAATATGGCTCAAATTTGTACATATACTTATGAAGGCTGAAATAAATGAAATTGAATTGAATTGAATTGAATTGAATATTTCTATGACTGAATTTGAACGAGGACAAATAAATATTGAATTGTGCACAGAACGCCTTCTTGTGTAATAGAAGCGAAGAAAACAGTTTTAATATAAATATAAGAAAATCTATGGTTAACATTTTTTAATGTTTTTTTATTTCGTTGAGTTGAAAGTGTTTATTAGGTAAAATGTTAAATAAAAATGTCAAATACTGTGCTTATTGTAGGTTCTTTTTTTATTTGAGAGTTTGATTGTTTTTTCAGTAGATAATAGGCCTTGGTGATGATGAATACTAATAAATAATTACTAGTAATTTGAAGTCTATGGTTGAACTAATAATTATCTGTGATTCTTATACATACTCGTATACGCGCTTAGGATAATAAAGTACTTTTTTTAATAATAATTAATAACGCCCAAATCAGTAAATGTTGTCGGGTTATTTTTCTCAGTTTACTATAAATTGTCTGAAAAAAAATCTAAAGTGTCAGTAAATGTTATATAAATAAATGCTGTCCGTATCGTCAGCAACCCACTAAGAAACGACTCACAAATTCTGACAAATGTTAATCTCTGTTTAAAATAGTGCCTCCTTTTTGTTAGATAGTGACAAATAGTGTCAGGGCGAATCTTTAACAGTGTTTAGGCAGAGTTGTTGTTGAGAGGCGTTTATAAGTAAGGCCGTAGATGTTCGGATGCAGGTATTTATAATTTCAACGACGCGGTAAACACAGAATACATGAACAGATGCGTAGCGGTAAACCGGCTTGGATGAAACTTGGTATAGACATTTATTTGGACCCGGGATAACATGAAGAAAGGACACAGCTTCGTATCATGCGGACAAAGCCGCGGGTAGAAGCTATATATGCATAATTTGTCACATGACACTGACCAGCATTAACAGCGTTCATCCGAGATAAACAATTTTGATCTTAAAATGTTGGTTTTATTATTTTGACCTCTTGGGCGCAGTGGGCGCAGTGGGCGAATGTTACGCCTTAGCGCAGAAAGTTATGCGTTGGATTTATGTTATGATTTGCACAACATTTCTATCGGGTCTAAATGTTTTTTAATGTAAGTATAATATACTAGCGGTTGCCCACGACTTGGTCCGCATTTTTTTTAATGAATTGTAGCTTAAATCTTTCCCCAATTTATCTTCTTGCCAAACTATAAGTTTCAAACCAATCACACCAACTATTCAAAAGTTTCCATACAAACATTCACACACTATTTTACTCCTTTATGAGGGTTATTTTGATAAATCCTGAAACACGTGTTCATTTATTTTGCATTTTAAGTATCCAAACCAAGTTAGTCAAATCAAGTTTCAAGTAAATCGCACCACGCGTTAAAAACTTTTCACCTCTTAGGGGTTGAATTTCGAAAAATCCCGCCTTAGTGGGTCGTTTTGCTATGAAAAGAAACTACCTTCCAATTTTCAGCTTTCTAGCTTCAGCGGTTTCGGCTCGGCGATGATGAATAAGTCAGTCAGGTTATGTATAGATATGTTTTTATAAAAATTAGTATAAGTCATGAATCAGTCATGAAACTCCCATAACCCATTCATGTGTGTTCTTATACTCGCGAACGAGAACCACTTAAATTCGGTTACACTTTACAAAATTCTATAATATGTAGAGTAATTTCAATCAGGGATGTAGGTAGGCGTAACATAAAAAAGATAATTGTATTTTCTTTATTAACTGTAATACGTTTTGCAAGTAATCTATAGATCTATATATAGAAAAAAATATCAATAGATCGTTTTAAACGGTCCTTAGATAACTCATCTGTTTCTCATGTATTTATATTACTATTCTGTTCATTTTCATAACAAAATAAATGATTAATCTGTCTACAATAACAAGAGATAACAAGTGAAGTGAACTACTATGATTGCAACTTGTTGGTCGGCAGGCTACGTAGGGTCAGTACGCCAGTTCGCGACCAGTTAGCTGAGTTGTAAGATTCAAGAACCATAAAGTATATGTTTTTGTAATTATTTAAATCAACATTGTTTTTCACCTTATAGCTAATATACTCTTATTTCATTTTATATAAAGTGTTTAACAATAAAACAATCTGCAAATTTTATATAAATATTTAAAGCTTAGAAAATACCCAAATATAGAAATATTAGGGTATTTGAACCCATTTTCGCCAGTTTTCGACCATGCGTTTTTGATGGGAAAATATTTTTAAAATAGGAGTGACAATTGTGTTTAGTAATAAATTAAACTCATTTATTGAGACATATTTTTATTTTTCAATATTCATATTCATAAAACTTATTACTTATTTATTGAAATAATCGTAAATCAGTCTACTCACAAGTCACAAAATACCAACTCTTTGGATTTTAATTTCCATAAAATAACAATAAAGCACAGGTATGGTAATTTGATATTTAGTACGATTACGATTTGCCCATTGTGTCCCACTGCTGGGCAAAGGCCTCCCTTTTTGAGCCGAGAAGAGAAAGAACTTTTGAGAAGGTTTTGAGGTATTTGGACCCATTTGGAGCTCTGTCAAAGTGTGTGTCGATATCATCTCGCTGTCTCTTTTTAGGTTTAACACGGCGTCGTCTCCCTGTCTCAGGGATCCACTAAGTGGTGATTATGGCCCACAGCTCATCTGGCATGCGACAGACATGACCAGCCCAGCTTCACTTAAGCTTCGCAACGTTTTGAGCTACATCAGCAATTTGGGTTCTGGAGTGCAGAGTTGTGTTGCGTATGCGGTCTGTACGTTTAAGACCTATAATTCTGCGCTCCATAGCCCGCTGACAAATCTCGAGTTCTGACTTTTGGATGTTTGCAAGAGATCAAGTTTATGTTAATATGGGGAGGATACACATATCTATTAGCTTCTGTTTTAAAGATAACGGAAGAGTACCCTTCATAGGATCTTTCATATATTACTATTACCAATTTCATATTTCATATTACTAATTCCACTCAAAACGGGATATTAGGAAGCAGTCAAACTGACATATCATGGTATATGACATGTCAGTTCGACTGCTTCTCGATATTTCGGCACAGTTGCATGCGCCATGATCACGAGCAAAGACATCAGTTTAACTTATAAATCAATAATTTCTTAAATGGTAGAAAATCGATTGGATGTATTGGTTTCCGACCACAATATTATTAAGAATTTTAGAAAAATATTGTATGGAAAAAAGAAAACCCTGAAAAATAAAGAAAAATACACATTACATATTATTTTATAGCATAAAAAAACATTAGTTTAATGATGTTTTGTACCATTTATTGTATTACTTAAATCATGTTCGAAATCTTCGTAGTCTTTTTACTCAATTCTGTTTCTGACCGCTAGCAATTATTTAAAAAATACGACATCTGTATTTTTTCATTTAACCGTAATAGCCGCCCGGACGAAAACTGGATATTAAACTTGGGAGGGGGTATAATGTACAAATTCGTTAAAAACATCACTAGTTTTCATACATAAAGAAATACAAGATACCACCTTCTTGACATGATATAGCCAATCTCCGACCATGTGGACGAAAAAGGGATTTTCGTTTCAAAGCGTGGTACAGTTCTCGACCACGCAATTTTAATAATTTATATCTAATATTTGACTCCAAATACCTTATGAACGTATTCTTTGATCTATTATAAAGGTGTATACAAATAATCAATACACTTAAATCCATAAAAATCTTTGAGTTACTTACCGCGAAAGCTACATCACACCACTATTTTTTTCGCTGATTTCAACGCATTTTTACTAGTTCACGACCGACTACATACTGATCATGTTATTTATATTAGTTTTGATTGCGCTGGTGGATTGAAATTTTGGTCGTGTGTTTGCTTGGACATTCAAGTTAGCGCCAAAATGCACTCCCTCAGTGTATGTGTATAAGATATTTTTTGCAATTGTTTAGTAGTAGTGCGACGAAAGGTCGAGAAAGGGACCCGGTCGGCTAACAGGCGAACTGACCCTACCTGCCTGGCTAAACATTGTATTGGTAGAGGTTGGTAGACCTACCCAACTTGCCTATTATTGATAGGTAGATAGACATACACTTGTATTTAAAACAACAAAAGAAAAGGAAAGACTTTAATTTGACTGGTCTGTCAGCTCAGTTGGTAGTAGCTCTGCCTTCTACGCTGTAGGTTGAAGGTTCGATTTCCTCCCAGGACCAATATTTGTGTGATGAATATATATGGTTTTTTTGTTCTGTGTCTAGGTGTTATAAGGTAACATAAGTAGGTATGTATTTAAAATACATAAGTATTCTATCAGTCATCTGATCATCATAATACTAGCTATGCTCCCCAAAATAGGGATAGTTGGTGTTGTGTGCATTGTCAACCAATGTTTATTTATTTATTTGGTAGATAATAACAAAAAATAATACTACAAACATATAAAAGATGGCTAATTGTTCTACGAGTACCTACGTGTGGGTTACAACGAGACAGAAAGGTCAGCAACATAGTATTGTCATTGTTGCAGCCTGTTGGGCAGGTACCTACATAGGTACTTTGTAGTTTACCTGCACTACACTACACGGGTGCATTTATAATAAGGCTTTTTGGACTATACCTATATATAAAAAGAACAAAATACTAATTATTTAATGGAAAATCACAAAAGCGTTGTATAGGTACTGTACCCGCAATCGACACGCTATGGCATTCAGAAGACCGGTTCAGAAATGCACGCTCGTTATGATTCAACGCCAGTAGACTGGTCCGTGTTGTTATGACGTCATCGTGGTCAGTCACTAGTTTCTCACCATCCTACAATAGCACTAGTTTTCCTTGCGATTCCATTTAAGGAATGCTGCATTAGGTAAGTTGAGTGTGGGACGCCCTCGCAATGTACCTAATTACTATTAACATACAACCTACGATCTGCCGATCTTGAGAACAGATGTGAAGTACGCTGCGGACGGACGCAGATATGCCCTTAATCGAGGAGTCCCTAAGGTTGTGCGTAACTTTACATTTTAAAAATATCTACTGGTCACTGACCTTTGATTATTCCCCCTTCCTAGTCTAGGTTCTGTCTGGCCTTACGCCGTCGTCGCGTCGACGCCGCGCCACCGCGCCGGCGCGTAGGCCAGGCGCTGGCCAGGTACAGAACGTAGTTTCATACTAATTAAAATACGGGAATTATAACAGTATTTCCCTGAACACCATATAAAGAACAGCAAATGATCAAATCTTTCTCATTGTGTAAACATAATTATGAATAATACAATCGCAGTTCAGCAGCGCGCGGCGCCGCGGCGGCGATGTGGGTGACTTCCAATGGGGGGTTTTCCCTAAGGCTTTTTCCTTGATATAAAAGGAATGTGAGTAGCTCCGATCCGCCGGAAGCGTCCGCCGTCATATGATTACAGTAATACAGCGGTCAACATTAGTTTGCTTAACCCTTGCATTCGAATATATATGACCAAATATGTGGTCATAGTGATACGAGGATATCACTATGACCACATATTTCTAAATCTATCATCCACTGTATAGTCTGAATCTGAAGTCTGAACAATATTTAAAATTAAATCATCGTTATAATACGGTCGATTTTTAATGATTTTCACATCCTACTTAACTGACCGAACACAACGAGTAGATGTAAATGGAAAGCGTTCTCCGGGGTCAATGGTAAAAATGGGTGTACCACAAGGATCAATACTCGGGCCATTCTTGTTTTTAATTTATATAAATGATCTACCTAAACTTGTAAAGGATGATCACGAGATTGTACTGTTTGCTGATGACACGTCACTTTTCTTACTTACTTATCTTACTAATACTACGACTTACTAATCTTGACGATTTAAACAATGCAATCTCTAAAGTTGTAACATGGTTTAATGTAAACAACTTATTACTTAACGAGAAAAAAACGAAATGCATTCGTTTTATACTGCCCAACGTTAAACAGGTGAAAGCTAATGTAAAAATTAATAACGAAAAGATAGATCTCGTCGACACCACAGTGTTCCTAGGCATTACTTTAGATAATAAGCTGCAATGGGGCCCGCACATAGATAAATTGTCGAAGAGACTCAGCTCTGCCGCATACGCTGTCAAAAAGATCCGTCATTTTACCGACGTAGATACCGCTAGACTCGTTTACTTCAGCTACTTTCATAGCATTATGTCTTATGGCATTTTGTTGTGGGGGAGTGCTGCTGATATTAACACCATATTTGTGTTGCAGAAGAGGGCTGTTCGTGCAATTTATAACATGGGCCCCAGAGAGTCACTTAGAGATAAGTTTAAAGAAATTAATATTATGACAGTGCCTTGTCAGTATATATACGAAAATTTAATGTAGGTGCACAAAAATGTTCATTTATTCAAAAAAAAATTGCGATAATCATAGTATTAACACTAGAAATAAAGATAAACTCGCTGTTCCCACTATTAGGCTCGCTAAAGTTAATAAGTCTTTTATAGGGCAATGTGTACGCTTCTATAACAAGGTCCCAAGCGACGTGTTAGATTTGTCGATTGGCAAATTTTAAAACGTAATTAAACATAAACTGTCTATTAAAGCATATTATAAAATATCTGATTATTTAGAAGACAAAAAAGCTTGGGATGAATCTGCTCCAACTCGACTCGGCATCCGTAACAAAATTGTCAAGGATCATACAAAAAAGTGTTAAGACCAGACAAGTTTCTTGTCGGATTCTTCTTGAACTGGGGTTAGGAGGAACCGGCACCTAGATTCACTAGCATGTATGAAGACGATTCAAAGTGGTCCTTGTGATTGTAATGAATAAAGTTATTTTGAATTTTGTTTTTTTTTTTTTAATTTTGATAATATTTTGGTTAGTTGCCTCAGACCGAGGTAAATATATAGACGCCTAGCCGCTATCAACCAAAGTGAAGCCACTTCGAAGGGTTGCCATTTGTTAAATGGCTTCCTATAATTGAGTAAATTTCATGAATGAGTAAAATACTGTGGTAGCTAATTCATAAACATTTATTTATCGCGTATTACCCCGTATTATAATTTATGCATTTCGGTTGTTTGTTTATTTCATCTTCATCCATTAAGCTATTAAGAGGTAATTATTTTAAAACTGCTATACCGGATATCCGATAACGGATATTCGCTCTTGTCCACGCTTAGTTGTGTACAAATCATCGCATTCTAATTGATTTGAATTGAATAAAGCACGCTTGTTTTCGATGGTAGCAATTGTGAATTATTTTGATTTTTTTATTTTAGTTTCACTGTTGCTGCTTGGGAACGTAAAATCTTAGGAGTTTTATTTTATATCAGAATAATATTACATAATATCATTGACTAAGGAAATTTCAAATTATATTCTGGCAAACAATAATAACCAAAAATATATTTTGGCTTTATGCCATGTGTGTTCAATGAGGTTTTGTGTTCCAAATAACTTTCTATATAATAAAAAAAAAGTTATTTGAAGTACTTACAGGTGAAAAGTTTAAAGATTTAGTGGTATTTTTTTTTAGTTTTCACTTCACTTTTTATACCGCATAGGAAGGCATAGTGTTTTTTTTGCTACCATGTTTACTGTATGGCGATGTGACGTGTACTAAGAGCAAGGCACACGATTTGGGTATATGAGTGTGCGTGCGTTCGTGTATTTACATAAAGTAGCACGGTTTTATGGCTTCACTACGGTTGATAGCGGCGAGGCGTCTTTATATTTACTCGGTTTGAGTTGCCTAATTACGAGTATGTACAAGACTAACCATAATATTGTACCTACTTATTAAAAACCCCTTGTAACTCGACCTTAGATACTTATTGCACAAACCACATAGGTACCTAGAGACTGTTTAATATGAGCAGCATGGTGAATCATTGCAAGTTGTCTTGTTATTAAAATAATTAAATATTGAATAATATTAAATTATTTTACTCGTACATTGTACAAAACAACATTGTTTACGAGCAGTGGCTCATTCAGTACGGGTAATAACTAGCCAGCGTGAAGGAGTACTTAGGTTAACGTTATTGTAAGCAAGGTGTCACTTAAAACGAGTACAATGATCAATGGACAATAAGACAACTAAGACAACATAACCTTAGCGAGGTAACCGTAGCGAGGTGCTAGGGTGAGCTGTAGCTGAACTTTATCATATTACTTTTAAAACTATCACGGTTAATTATATAATCCTCACCATGGACGGGATATATTAACATGGTTTCTGAATTTTCTTGTTTCCGATATTTCGGCACATTCGACTCTAATCAATTACTTTATTTAGGTTAGCATTTATCTAGCTTATTACTATTTATAGACGACCTCTGTGGCGTAGTGGGCTTAGGTCCGGCTGAGACGCAAAAGGTTGCGGGTTCGATACCCGCCGCGGGACAAATGTTTGTATGATCTGCAAGTATTTGTCTCGGGTCTAGATGTTTTCTATGTATAACATGAGTCATGTGGTACCCATAACACAAGCTCTGCTTACTTTGGGGCCAGATGATGCTGTGTGAAATGTCCGGTATTGTTATTTTTAGATATTGTTATATTGTGGCTGTTTACTTATTCACCCTCAATAAATAAAATAAAACATGAGTGTGTCGCAGTCATCGTCATTTTAAAAATATTATTGCATTCTTTCAACACAACCATGTACCTACCTATTTACTTAAAACAATTTCTTGCAGTCCGTGTAAGTACTCGTACTCGTACTAGGTAGTGTAGTAGCCATCATTTGTTATGCTCCGAGGGTACCTACACCAACACGTCTGTAGAAATTTATAGATATTACCTACTGTACACTCCGCGCGGGGGAGCAAGGCTAGGGTTAATACCCTTGTTTATGAGGGAGAGGAATCATTTGGGAGCAGAATTGCAATTCCATTTCGTTAACGTTTGCAAAAAACTGATTTATACTTAAAATTAATGATCAAATACTTGTATAGGTATACTGCAACTTTTCAAAGATACAGTAAGTATGGGGTAATCTTTGTATTTAAACCCAACTTACACAACAATCCTTAACTTGATTAGTACCTACTGATAAAATCCCCGATTTCAATAAAGCCATAATTTTGCAAAACTTTATTGTGTACCTAGGTATGTGTAAAAGATTACACAAATATTTTGTATAGTTGTATAAGTGGTGTTAATCATCGATTAAGTAGGTACCTTCTAAGACAACAAACCTTGTAATCCAGATGCTCCCTTAATGTAACAATAGGTAGGTACTCGTATCTACTCGTGCGATGTGCGCGTCATCAGGTAGGTAGGTAATAAGGTCACTGCAATCAAGTCGCGTCTAATCAGGACCGATTACCAAGCATAAGGAGAGTTAATTAATGTGTCCCATACAATACCATCAATATTACTTTGGCTGGTGGTACGAGTGGATAGTAGGTAGGTCTGCTGTTGCATTTACAAACTAAAAACAAGTACCTACTTACCTACTAACTACAACAGTTACTGTGTAAGTAGGTAGATATTAAAATGTAGCTAATTAAAATGGTAGCAAAATGAAGGGGACTGCTATTTCAGGACATGCAAATAGAATCACTAGGTACCTACCATTTACCTATGGCTAATTATCGCCTTGTAATTGTAACCATAGGTAGGTACTCCGACCGACGTCAACATCAGTTTGGGTGCGTGCCCTGGGTGGGCCTCGTCAAGCCCTCTTATAATTTGTAAGTATTCAATTAATAAACTACCAACACTACAAGTAGGTATCTTCCTCCCTACCTATGCTGAATTGTGTTTGGGACAGGTATATTTTATCAGTCTCTTATCATTTGTTTCACTAAGTACATACCTCTACCTACTTATTGACTGAACGTCGTCAATGAATAGATGAGGTAGAGCATTTCGTCATTAAATGTGAGCTACCTACCTATCACACGACGCGACGCGACAGAGCGTTAACAAATCATTTAATAATGTCTTATCTTAATTTTTGTAACGCAATACTAAAAACTTGATTTGATTTTTAAATAAAATGCAGTTGTAGCATATGAATGGGATTAACTAATAAGTACCTAGGTAGGTATATCAATGAATGATGTTAGCTATCAACATGATGCCTGCATCGTTCTATTCGGTTACTTATGTAGTACCTACCATGTAACTATTCGGTAGGTAGGTACCTACTCGTACCAGTGAAATCCAAAAAACATACATTTTACACTATTGTTTTATTTTGGTAACTCTTTTACAATTTATTCTTAACTAGGTACCTACATAAGTACATTGATTGGCATAAACTTTGGCTTTGCATCTTTTGGTCCACAGCGCACCACGCCACGCCATTAGATCACTAGGTAGTTATTGTTCTAAACACTGCTGTGACAGCATATCATTTCGTAATCACTGTGATGTAGGTAATTGCAATAAGTCCTCGGGGTCATGGCCGACCCTCACTGGGTTCCAGCTTCTATATTCCACTTTCAGAGATCTTCACGACTCTGGAAGATGATGCGAATAGCCGGCGGCATAACTTCACTCCTAAAGACCAGCGCGAGATGATCAGGGCTCCTCATCTTCGGAGAGAGAAGGCAGCGCGAGAGACCGGCGCAGCCTCTGCCGCTGCGGGGACACGGACTTCTGTCTTCGGAGACCTTCCGTGTGCAGCAAGTAGGATCTCTTCTCGGTCTCGAACACTTGTTCGGTTTCGTCCTCGTCTTCGAGCAGCGCAGGCAAGGCGACCTGCCGCCGCCGGTTGTCCTGCCGACGTGTGCACTCATTCACGGAGGACTCCATCTCGCGACGAGACTTGATGTTAGGGTACACATCGGCGTACAACGCAGACACTGTTTCTAGTTTCACAACCATGATTGTTATTTATTAAAAAGTAAGTGTTGGAATTGTGTTTGAGTAAACGTGTGCTCTCTACCAGTCGTCTGAGCAGAGTGCGGAGGGGCGGAGCGGAGTCTCGTATTTATAGGTTCACAGAAATACAGTGATAATGTGAACAGTTCGTTTGTGTGCAGTTCGTCGAGCGGCCAGTCGGTCGATGTGTTCGTCCGCGACTCTACCTGTGTGCGTCTGGCTCTTGTATGTGTTAGTTCCACTAGTGACGAAATTGTTTTCCCAGCGGACCTTTGTAGCTTTGTGTGTGTCTGACTTGTATGTTGGTTCCTTTAGTGACGGACGAAAATCATTTTCCTCAGATAGGTAATTCCTGGAGATAATGATATTGGGTTTTACAGGATAAGCGCTTGGTAACTCGTTGGAAAACATGAACTAATATTTTCCTTAACAAGGAGGTTTCTTGTGATTAGAGTTAACCCAATAATTATTAATGTACGAGTACTAGTTACCATGAGCTACTCGTACATTTATAAGAGTGGCATGAGAGAGAGAAAAAACTCAAAACTTCTCAACACCTAAACTTACATTTACTCGTAGGTTGTAGTACACCAACGAACTAAATTGACGAGGCTTAATTTAGTCTGAAATACCTAACCCAAACCCCATTATTATTCTAATTAGTACTTTACTTGCATACATACATATAATTTTACAAACCGAAAGGTTTGCATACATATAATTTTACAAACCGAATGGTAGGTGGTTAAGTAATTCTACTAAACTGTAGGTACGTCAACCTTAATCATGCAACATGAAAAATAGTTGCATGAGTTGCTTAGGTAATCTTATCGAAAATATCTTGTGGGTAAAGTAAAACTGGCATTAACAGTCGCATGACGTATGCCAGTTGAACGCAATGAACAAGTCGCACGAAGACTTCTCTTACCTATCTCATTCGGAGATATTGAATCCAAGGGTTATACGTTAAGCTATACGCTACCTACCTATGCATAGCTATCGTGTCACCTGCTCCGTAATTATTTTATCTTTAATCTAGTTTATTCAGGGTAAAGTCAAAGCACGATCAGACAACTCGATGTCAAAGCCAATGTAGCAGGCTACTAGAAATGCATAGATAATGCAGGAGTGCGCTTGACCTGCATAGCCTGCATAGCCTGCATAGGTGAAGTCCGATAAGTGTTGTTTAAATAGCACTATGATGGCTTTCCGACCTTCATGCAACATGCTACGCGACGATACCGAGCTCCATCTACTAGGTAGTAGCTTTCTTAAATATTTTTCTCATTCTCCATGTTTTTTTCAAGTTATCGATTACTCTGCTAAGGTCAGCGGAAAATCATGATTCTTGCGATCAATTCTGATTATATGTCCAGTAGTTAGGTACCTACTTACCCAATATGACCTTATTAACAGTAAAACCTTTACCTAAAACCTATTATTTATTCATTATGAATTTTACGACCTTTATTCCATCGATAGGTCGATGATGGTCATCTAAATGCCAGATCGTCTTTACTTGATGTTAATCTCGCGGAGCATCGCTTATGCATGCGACCCTTAAAGGAATAATTCAAGAGCAACTGCCGCTGATGCTGCGTCTCACGGTCTCGCCTACTGCAGCCGTCTGTCCAAGTACAATATTGAGGTTATACGAGAGCTGTGGCTTATTATCACAAATCTGTTGATGTGTAACTTTTGGTTGGAATGTTTTCATAATATGGCTGGCAAAGGAGAGGAGAGGGTTTATCAAAATTTGAAACCAAAATGGGATTTATTTCAGTTCGGCTCGGCAGTCAAATGGTGACAGTTTTAGTGGCCACTATTCAGGTGATGTAATGGTCACTCAGACTGTCGCCATTTCATATAGTCGCGTGGCATTGTTACACGCAGTCTCAATTCTAGATGAGGCCAAAGTTTACACTTTGTTTTATAAAGAAGAGTAATGTCAAAATTACATCACGTCCTCTACTCATGATTAGGTTAGGTACCTATACCTACCTAAGTGTGATAACGCGCAATTTGCGATCGTGATGACAGATGTCATCCACCTAGCGGAAACAACAAGTCAAGTTCAGTACGGTCACTATTCGCTCGCGTGTTCGCTCGAGGCATTGAGATTTCCGTGTTTAGGTGATTTGAGAGGCGTTGGCGGCGACGTTGGCCTAGGATTTCGTTACCTGAGTCGGGCCTAGCGCGCACTGCGGTTTAATCCGCGGCGAATTGTATGTAGGAGCACGCACTAACGCAGAAAACCGCGTTGAAAATGACATGTTTCAGAATAGCGTGGTACAAACCGCGCGGATTAATTTGCTAGAGCGTGCTAGGCCACAGACCTTATCATAGAACAGATAGCCTATAGAACCCATTTCTCTTTCCTGTGGATCATAGAATGCTTGTATGTAAGCTCTTAAATGACTACGTAGAATTATTGGAACTACGTAGTTTATAATCTAATCCGTAGAGGATAAGGGGTGATAATGAGGTAAGCATTTATCGGTACCTAGTACATGATTACAAATTCAATCATTAACAATGATAAGATAGTGAAGCAAGTGTCGCACAACACAAACACAAACAATAACAATTAAAACATGTTTGCTTATACCGTCATCATCATCATCACAGCAGGCCTGTTGTTCTAGGTTTTTCGTTCTCAATTTAGTTTTGAACTTTTAGGAAGTAGCTTAATGTTTTACTTGAGTATAATAACTTTTACCTCTTTATAATGTTAGTAGGATGTAAGTACGAGTACGAGTAACTAATGCCAAGTACATAAAGCTAACAACGTTCCAGTTTAGGTGGTTTACCCACAAATCAGTTATTGTAAGCTGGTACCTATTATTTTTATATCTTTATAGATGAGTCAGTTGTTACCATTTTGTTGCAGCAACTTACATACATCAATTAGAGAGACACAGCATGATTTGAAGTCTTCGTTTTAAAGATAATAAAAACATGAGGTGATTTTAATCAACAGCACTTCTTTGGCAGTTATTTAGTTAAGTGATACTTTAAAATAAAACTTCAGTGTACATTGTACATTGTACTAAAGTATAATATGTACTCATAAAGTATATCAGTCACGTGGTACCAATTACCCATAACACAGCTCTGCTTACTTTGGAACTAGATGATGCTGTGTTAAATGTCCGGCAATATTTATTTATTTAAGTATTATTAATTTATTCTTTGCCTAGCTCCGCATCTCATATCTTTGCTACTGTCGATACTTGACAAAAATACTCACCATACTGCATGAATACTGGATCGAGTTAGTATGCGCATGCGCCAGTCTGTGCCGACGACTTTACTAAGGCGTGTTTGATCAACTACCGAGCGATTGATGACATGGTGTCATCTGTAATATGCTCTGTGTCATGGGTAGGTAGGTCACCCCCATACTTGCATATGCCCTGTTAGCTTGTCCATGCATCATAATACCTAATTAATGTTTGTCGGACAAGTGGCACCGATGTGAAGTGATCTAGAACCGCACAGTGAGTCAGGCATGACATGACTTGACATTGTAATTTTAACTATAATTAGTCCATAGACCCTCTCGCCAAATGTCTAAAATTCAATCTCAAATGCATATTGTATTTATTTGCTCTCAAACAACAAAGATTATATATAGGGGTGCATCGGGTCATATCAAGTGTGTCGTTTTTGGTTCACCTATTTTATGAGAGACTGGTGCCTGAAATGGGTTCAAAAAACAAGTACCTACTTAATGCAGGTCACCTAGTTCTTACTGCGCAGATTTATAACTTTTGCGTCTTGTGATTTTGGCTAAAGGTAAAACTATTGGTAACATAAATAAAAATGCTATCAGTCATTTAAATACTACGAGTGGAAAAATACACACTGGCGCCATATTATATTGCGCAACGACGACGGACGCGTCGTTATGAATGATATCAGATAACATAAACTTAACGCTTTTTATCAAGGAAACACGACATCTAATCCGACACCAAAATATGACAACATATGAACTCTATATTTAAAATATCATATATTAATAATATTTTTAAAGGTATTTAAGAATAAACCCTCAAACCTACGAAAAGAGTTGATATTGACTAGATGCACTGCAAATATTTGCTCGAGATACACGAGAGGTTTAAGGTTTTTGCTTTTCCAAAACGTAACGCCGCGCCGTCACAATACATCTACAAAGTTATAATCACGTACTTAAGATTGAAAAGGAAATAGTTTACATTCATTGAGTGCTTCTGTTATCTAGCCAACTGGTGTCCAAGATAGAGCAATCTGGCGATCTGGCGATCTGTCGTCTAGTCTGGCGATGGCGATGGCGATGGCGACTCTAGCAAGCGATAGATAACATAATCAAGCATCAATGACACAGATTAAGCAAACGATCGCTTTGATTTATCGTAGCGATGTGCCCGATGACTATCTAATCTACTTTATCTACGACTATGAAGTAACTGGCGTTTTAACTGCGTAGCTTCGCAGCGTAGGGTTCGATTCTGTATAATAGGAGTAGAGTCGTCAATCCCACTGATTCATTTGTACCTTAGATCATTCACATAAATGACACCCTAAGACTATATACCATATAAAAAACTCTATTTGATATTATTTCTACAACAGTTTGAACCCTGAATTCAAGAAAAATCTAAATATTTATTACATAGACATAGAGATAGACTCATCATAAAGTATCATAAGTATGTATTTAAAAATATAAAAGTATTCTATCAGTCATCTTGTCACCATAATTACAAGCTATGCTTAGTTTGGGGCTAGATGGTGTTGTGTGCATTGTCCAGCAATATTTGTTTATTTATTATCTATTTGTTACTTAAGCACACACAATCAGTACAAACAGAAAAATATATTGCAGAATAAATGTCGTGTATAATCTGTTTGGCATGGCAAAGTAACAAAATGTCTCGCTCGACTCAGCATAATATCCCTCGCCACTTGGAGGTAGCTAGGCGCTGGTAGGTCGAACCTTCAGCCAAAGGACCCATGAGATATTTCACACACCACTAAAGTATCACATGGACAAAGTGGATGCGGTTTAATTAAATTTAAATGAGTTGTTGCTAACCCTTAGGGTTACTGATTTACATGGAGTGTCAAACTTAATAGATTTATTGACAGTGGCACTGTACTGGTACCTGGTACCCAAGATACCTAGTCAGAAAAAGTACAAAAACATTACACATTAAAGAAAAACTTTAAAATTAAAAATATACTGTTATTGTTAAGATATATAAATAGTAAATATTAATATATTATAATACACCATAATAATAAATAATAGTTTAAAAAAACTAAAAAATACGTTTTATATAGAAAACCAAACTAAAAAATAGAAAATAAATATTAATAAATGTAGGTAAGTAGGAAAAAAAAAAATTATTTTAAAAAAAGCGTGAGGTGCATGGTGTCAAAAAGCACCCCACGTTTTTTTTTATATAAAACATTTTTTTCTTACATACATTTATAAAAAAAAAAAAATATATTTTTTAGTTTGGTTTTCTATAAAATGCGTGTTTTTTTTTTACCTATTATTTATTTTCTACTCTTTAGTTTTAGGATAATCGGATTTTTTTTTGTATTTTTCGAATTATTGCATTGTCATCGGTCTTTGACAGGTGTGCAAAATTTGAATGAAATCTGGCCGTTTAAAGTGGGTCAAAATCGCGTCCTAAGGAGTCGGTTATAAACATACATACAAGTGAAGCTAATATAAAGCGTATAAAAATATATAAGTTGTATTATAAGACACACATCTAATACGATGGCGGAACAATAAAAAGTTTTGTGTATTCATAAGAGAATGGTTACAGCAGTTATTTATGGAGTGTTTCGTTTCAAACACTGAGCAATGGTGCTTGATGGAGCTCGTTTTGACGACCTAATATTGAATTGAAAAACCAAACAACATGTTAGTTTTATTTTCATTGAGGATTATTCCTAAAACATCTTCTCCATTCATGGAGTCTTGCACTAGTTCAATACGTATTTGCAATCTACTTTAGAAAGAAAAATGAATTCTCAGAATACGAAAATGTTATCCTCATTGAAAGCTGACGGGCCGCCTGCAGATAGATGGCGTCGTTCAACCGTTTCGGAGGAACCCGCTGGTTTTGGGAAAACATTCAGTTCTCTGAATACCTAGTGCTACTGTGAAACTCCATAATGGCCTATTACCTTCATTCAATCAAACCTATGGATCACTGCTCGACTTTCCGAGCATCAGAGAACATGGCTCGACTTGCGCCCGAAAAAAATTCGTGGACAAGACAAATGTAAATGATAGTCCATAACCAGGAAAATCTTTGGCCAGAATAGGTGATTCGCATGATAGATTATTCTAAATTCGAAATATACTCGTATCAGGAATGACTGCATCGTCAGTGACCGGCAAGTCTTGCAACAATTTTTTCCAAAATAATGGTATGTATTTGGTCAGTTTGCGAGTAGGTCGCTTGCTGTTGGCAGTCTCCCAGGACTTGGCACCTGTGACGCGAACGCTTTACACCTAACTCGGGGTTGTAATGTTTATTTTGGTTGTTTGATTAACTTTATTCAGTGTTGATGTCATACCTCGAGTTGAGTTGTAAATACTAAATTTGCTTCGACTCTGATCAAAATCAAAATGTACTTATATTTTTTATTCATTAATATCACAATAGCCATTTTGAATCGTCTTCTTACCTACATTGTTTTAGGGAATTAATACAACATAGTAAATTATTTGTCTTAGATTAGATCTTTGCAAGGTACCAACTATAACGCACAAGATTTCCAGCTTGCACTCCGCGACCCAGAATGCGAAAAGATAAAAATTATGAACATAGGTATGAGTACGCGTTTGTTCTCATAACAATATTATAAATGAATAAAAATATCAATATTACGAAAATAAAATACTTGCTAGAAACCGATAAAATTTTCACAATTACCTACTGAATACTTATTCAATGCGTAGAACCCGCCTTCGTCTGCAGCAGACGTGGCTGATGAAGGTCGTGGACATTAACAAGTAACAATCTTATTTTACGATTTAGATATGTCATCTATTTCAACAAATCGATCATAAAATTGTAGTTAAAACCTTTGCAGAGCGTGGAATTTCTTTAAACGCATTAATTACCTATTACTCGTACCTACTGACATACGTCGCGTGCGTCGGTCAGTGTGTCAAATGCTCATCAATTACATAGTAGGTAGGTAGGGTAGGTATATGATATTTTCTTATTAGGTATCTTCCAAGTAGGTAAGTACTACCTATTAATTTATTCATGTGTTTTGTACTACCGATTAGTACCTAGAGTAAGTTCTTATGGGTTATTGGCATCTAGGTAGCTATGATTGTGTCCACAGTGTACCTATAGGATGAACAGAACTAGTGTGCCAAGGTATGTACGTATGTACCTATGTAAGTACCTATAAAACCTCGAAGTTGGTGCTCAAAAAAATACTAAGGTAGGTAAGTAAACAATAATAATGAAATGTTTCCATTGCAAATGTACATAACTACCTACTGCAGACTTTGAACTCGTAACTACAAGTAGGTACCTACATAGGTACGTAGTAAACAAAGCAAGGAGACGACGCTGCACTTTTTGGAGTAATGGATATAAACATAATAAAACGTATTTAGTATGTACTCAACGTAATTTTGTTCTTTAATTTCATAAATACCTACGAGTAGATAAGTACTTAATGTTTTTTTTTATTAAAGGAATGCGAACTATACTATAACTATACATTTTAAAACATTAGTTTGGTAGTAATATAAACCTACCTAACGAATGTTTTACCTTATGAAGTACTTACAACAAGACAAGGAGACAAGGGAGGGGGTTTAACATCTCTTAAGCTCTACAACATTATATTCAACACTAACGATCTCATCGTGAGACTGAACCCTTAATGGTCTGAAAGTGACAAAAGTAAATCAATTCAAATATCTAGGTCATATCATTGCCGAAGACCTGAAAGACGATGCTGATATTAAAAGGGAGCGTAGGTCCCTAGCAGGTAACAGGAGGAAACATGCCGGCGCGCAGGTTTTCCCGTTGTATAGAACAAGGTAAAGCACAGCATCAACTCGCTGGCGACCCAACGCATCCAGTATAATAATATTTGCAGGATGATGTTGGGACTCCTCGGACTGCCTCGTTTCTGCAGCGCTTCAGGGATGTTTTCAGATTCCCTATCAAATGGTGGCTTTGACGCAACTTTTCATAAAAAAATCGGCATCGCTGATCTCCAGGTTGAGGGACAGTCACAATAGCATCCTGAAAACCATAGCTGACATGACAGGACAGGCTTCATCGCTGTGGGCAAGCCTCGTACGTGGAATGATCCCAGCAGTCTATCACTATGGTGACCGCCCTAGATAGGGGGTCGGTTTTTTTGTATTTCCTTTCGTTTAGTATAAATAAAAGATATTTATACTACCATTATTATTTGAGGTTTTTTTTTTTATTTTTTTTGTTTTTTTTATAACGAATATGGATTTTTATAGTTGCCCGAAATAAACTTTGACACATAAAATAACAATTGATTTTATTATTTTAGCGTACGCGCGCACGTGGATGAGGATGAGCCAGAAGAAGGTGGCATGGCATCTAATGGCTCGTGGAGTGTTCACAGAGTAACACCACTAGAGCTGTGTTTCTAATCGCCCGCTATAAAGATGTTGGATTATTGTTGTAATGATAATGAGGTAAGTATTTATCGTATTGGTGGTTTGGTATCAAAAATTCGTGATAAACTGCTGATTATAACATCACACCACCATCCTGTTACGAGATAAAACTTGTAAACGCCGTTAAACCGGTTTGAAACATTCAGCTATTTCGATAATGTTTAGGTGTACTTAGAATTTGTAAATTTTATAGTGCGATTGAAGCATTCATATTGCTATCAATTATCTACACCTTTAGAAGCATCGTCATCATCATCGCCGCCGTCGAAACCGCTGAAGCTAGATAGCTGAAATTTGGAAGGTCCTATTTATCCTTTTACAGCAAAACCTTTTTTAGTGGTTACTAAGGTGGAATTTTAAGAAATTTAACCTCTAAGAGGGGGAAAGGGGAGAAAACGAATGTATGAAACTTTTGAACGCGTATTGCGATTTGCTTGAAACTTGATATGAATAAATAAGATGCAAAATAAATGGACATGTGTTTCAGGATATCCCAAAATAACCCTTACACAGGGGTAGAATGGGGTGTCAAAGTTTTTATGGGATCTTTGTAACGGGTTGTGTGATTTCTTAAAAACTTGGTTTGGATACTTATTTTATTTATTGGGTGGGTTTGATTGGTTTGAAAATTATCAATAAAATTTGGCAAGGAGATAAAAAGCATCCTAGGGAAGGATTTAAGCTACAATTCTTTTAAAAAAAATGCACATGAAGTCGCGAACAACAGCTAGTAGGTATATTATATTGCTATCATTGGTAATCAAAACAAATCCGGATCACGACATAAGGACCTACCTACGAATAGCACTTACTAGTACCAAATAATTAGAGCGAAATAAACATCAACCAATATAAAGACCTTCTCACAACAATATTCTGACGTCTTTTGCTTCAGTTTTTGGTTTTAAAAGGCGGCTGGGAGTAAAAATTACGCCATTTGAATAGCGGTGGTCCAAACATATAATATGTCTTGCTGCAGATTTGTCTGATAATCTCATCTAAATCCTTCCAGCCACTGCAGCATGGTTTAACCGCAAGCAAAACCTATTGGACTTTTTCTCGGACTTAGGAGGTTTTGCCACCTAATTTAACCTATTATGTAAGACTTTTCAAAGTCATCCTTGTGATTGCATTGAATTGAAATATTGTTGACTTTGACATTTACTTTACCACGTACCTACCTACTTTTGTGTAGAGCTACTTCTGTTCGATGACCATATCAATAAAATAGTTAATAAGGCATCCCGTGCACTGGGCTTCGTTTTTCGTATGTTATCAGAATTCACAAATATAAAAACATTTTAAATATTGTACTGTGCGTTTGTACGTAGCCATCATACGCGTGTCAAGTCTGGAACCCATGTTATGACGAATATTATATCACGGTTGGCAGATATATAAAGGAGATTTGTGCGTTATCTACAGTATCGCGCTAAAATCTTTCTACCCGACTACTTATCAAGATGCCGTAAATTTCACTTTTTGCCACTTTATGAACGGATCTTTGATTTATCGTATCTCTTGGGCATAGAAAATGGCAAGGTGGACTGCTCGGAGTTATTGGAACTCTTAGGATTACGCACTAACAGGGCTACATTAAGAAATCCTAATGTAGGTACTTTATATACCGCAAGTTAGAACTAATTATAGGCAAAATGCATTCATTATAAGGGCATGTACTTCATTAACAATTTAGCTAAGGCGGATGATGGTATTGATTGATGTATTAAATACCTCAGTAACTGCATTAAAATGCATACTAAATGAACATTTCTTTATAGAATAAGTTATCAATGTCATTTTAATTATATCACTAGACCTATCTATTTTTATTAAGAACTAACTTGTTTAATATTTTTTTTCTTTAAATCAAAATTCTGAATTTTAATAGACGTCTACTTTCACTGTTTTTAATTAATCTTTGCGTAAACTTGTAATTGGCTATCAACTATTATATATTAGTCTTTTTATGTACCTAGCTGTAAGTTTTCTTAAAAGTTATAAAATAAAATAAAATTTTGCTAAAATAAGCTGTTTTACCCACTCAGCCTTACATAGGTATAAACGCCTCTCAACAAGAACACTGCCTAAATACTGGTTAAGATTCGCTCTCTCACTATTTGTCACTCTCTTACAAAAAGGGATGGCACTATTTTAAACTGAGATTAACTTTTGACAGAAGTTGAGAGACGTTTTGTAAGGCCGTAAATGTCGTTGACGCTAACTATAAAACGGGGGCTTAATCGTCGTATATTCAAAACAAAACGCAGAGCACCCGTAGAGCACAGACTGGCTAATGAGTTTTGGAATAATTTTTCGCTGTTTGTATATTGCATGAAAGTGCGTCATTGGGTAAGCAAGTACGCACTAAAACATACATAAGGTAAAATCTGTTGTTTTTTATTTAGGTACCTACTTACTGAGTTTTTGTGATAAAAGTTTAATTTTTAATTAAACTTTTATCACAAAAACATACTTTACTTACTTACTTACTTACTTAGAAGAGTTTACCAACAAGCTAAGTGTACAAAATTTGAAGCTCTGGAAAGTCGTAGGTACTGGTACGTAGGTCTGGTATGTATCAGAACTTCCCTTATCAGTTAAGAGCTTTTCAACAATAAATAAAAATATCAGTACGTATGTCGACTACAACGCCAAGGTACCTACTTATATAAAAAACAAATTGAATAAATATTGATGAACTAGTTTTATTTATTTGGGTTAAGAATCCCAAACAAAGCACAGCTTATACCAAATATCATGTAGGCAGGTAGGTACTATGGAGACAAGATTGGTGTGTACCTAGTATGCGCTAGCGCATGAACACGAGCTGAAATCACTAGAAGTTACGTAATACTAGAACTAGTCGCAGCAAATGATTTATGGAAAGATACCATCAGCCACGTTGTTTGTAAACATTCTGCTGTTTTTAAGACGGTCTAGCTAATTTGTGCTAGGTATTTTCTTGCCTGTTATCCGTGCCTTCTCGTATATCTATAGTATTGAAAAAAGCCTAGAAGCGTAATTAGAATAGGTCTGAGCGTTCATTATTATTTATTTGTCCCAAATCCAGTACAACAAGAACAATCCCTCACCCGTTTCGGGTGTGTTCTTCTTTGAGCTATTGTTACGTACTCGGAGCCTTCCAGAGACACGTCGAGATATTATTTGGCAGATGCCCATTTTTTGCGATGTTCCTAGTTAGTAGGTCGTGCTTAGTTAAAAAGTGTTGTAAATTATAGACCGATTTCTTAACTCATTCACTGCCACCACGATTTTCTTGAAGTTTATCGAGATGCCGCCGTATAAAACCGCGGACACGCTAGGCGTGCTCGCGGCATTGCTTGGAAAAACAGATTTTAGTAAATAAATTTAATATAAGGTTCTCAAACTTTTTTTACTAAAATTCCCATGCATAAATGAATAAAGTTTTATTGTGAACTGTAACATTGGCATTGTTAACAGTGCAAGTACATTTGTTTTGATAATATATTGAGTGACAATCATATTTAAACATATTTTCAGTCTTATATGAGTGAATTCATCTAAATTATTAAACCGATAAAAAACTTTGGACTGCAGAAAGTTTGTTTACGTTATTTATCTCGTATTATCGTAATGTTGGTTGATTGGCCTAACCTAATTACATAAGTATGAATTAAATTCAAAATATTCAAATGAAATACATAAATTGATTTCATATCTTTTTTTCAGGAAAAGTTAAATTTGTACCGGAAACGGAAGATATTAATGATGACATTTATTATTTATTCATACATGACAGTACTGTATACGGTAAAAACAACGGTCCGATAAATTATGACATTCCGTTTTGTCATCAAATACTGGTTAAAAATCTCATATCGCAAGATTATAACTCTTTATAAAAAAAATAGTAGGAATAAAAAAGTTTGGGAACCTAAGGGTAGCTTCAGTAAGTGAACACACCTAGCGTGTTCTCGGCACTACAAAATACCTATTTTTCGTAAAAAAAATCTAACTAGTTTTTTTAGGGAACCGCTTCAATATGCCATAGCCTATCCTTTAAAAATGATGCACTAAAAATTTGAACAGAAAATCTGGCCTAGTTTTGGAAATATAACCGAAACATTCAAAACACGCCTGGCGTGTTCCTGGCGTAGAGACTTTGATTAGCCTGAACACGCGAGGCGTGTCAGTGGCAGTGAATGTGTTAAACGACAATTTTGCTTGCGAAATTTACGATATTATTTTGCGCATTTTAAGAACTTGTTTGCATGGTCGTATATGTGTATACTGTTGCCGAAGTATAGGCGGTATAAGCTGTATAGGTGGTATAGGTATAGGCGGTATGTATTGGGTTATACACTACGCTGGACCCACTTTCATCGCGCCACCTTTTATCTGAGGTCGGCCAAACACCTACTTGCTTGGATAACAGCAATACCTACAATGTTGTTATCGTTATACCTACCCACTACCCGCACACAAACAACCAACTACCTACCTATTGCCATTGAGACTGCTATTTTAATTATTTAATATTCCCTAGCTGGGTTTACCCAGAGGGATATCCTTATAATGATTCTGAAACTGCTAAAACACAAAACACAGTTTTGCCAGTTGTATGTGCGATACTGTATCTATTACAATTTGAATTTACCTTTATGCTTATTATACAATAAGATTGAAGCTTGCTATCAGTTTATCAGCACTGCAGCTTGAGCTATAATTAGATGACGAGGCTCCTATCTACTGAATGAGTCCTTACTTAGTCACTTTGTATACCTATTTAACTGAAATGTCTGATAATAATTATGTCGCTTCGGTAATAGTGTCTGAACTGGTTCTAGGTGTATAAGATATCCTGTTAGATATTATACCACAAGAATTAAGCAAGTAACTACGAGTTTCGTGCGTCGTTCACTACTCTCTGAAAACTTGGTTCCACGATAGCAAAGGACATTATTCGGGCACACATCAGTTAGTGCACTTGTTGTGTTAGTGCACTGTGCCTGCGGCCCTGCCCGGGAACCACAGCTGCTACTCACTACTCACCGCTAGTAAACAAGATCATAAATTATTATTTATCAAATTACACTATAGCATCATATAATGTACCTATTAATTTACTTAATAAAAAAATTAAAATTAAAGTAACGCAATACGTTAGTGTAGGTTACGGTGGTAGATATACCTGGCTACCAGCAACCACCGTACAGTGTACCCTACACCTTGTAAGAGCTATTACGGACATAATACCGCTGAGACAAATACCTACCTATTATAGTAATAATAATAAATTAACTTTATTGAGAACATAACATTTTAGGTTCCCATAAATAAAATTAATGCTACGGCTACAATGTAATATGTCCTGCAAACGGCAAAAAAACATCTACATGTAGTGCTACGGGCCACGGTACGAAGCTTCTGGAGAAGCAATATAAGTGACGCTACGTAGAGTGCTACTGTACGTAACTTCTGCAGAGGCACAAAGGATACATCTAAATAAATAGTGCTACGGGCCACGGTATGTAGCTTCTGTAGAGATGCGCAACGTGTGCCATCACTCAAGGTGCTACGGACTGTAGTTCGTAGCCTCCGTAGAGGGTCTATGGTTATGGGATACGGTATGAAGATTAAGTAGTACTCTTAGAAGTGGAAGCGTTACGAAGAGGAAACCTCGTTCCATAAAATGAAATACGTGACTGAAAACGTATAATAAAATTTATTTATCAAGGCACAGGAGGGCTCGCAATGAGGTACAAAATGGCAGCAGCATTCCTCGTCCCGCGTCTTTGGCGGGGCGCGGGGTGAGGGGGGGAGGGGCGGGGGTCAGCGGCGCACGCTGTAGGCGGATGATTTGGCGCGCTGGATCTTTTTCAGGAGAATCTGGTAAGAAAAGTTACTATGTATTTACGAACTTGTTCTTATTCTGTTACTACTGTTATTTACAGGACATTATTCCGATAAAATAATCCCTGCCTTCCTGGTTTGACTTCAGAGACGTAAAAGATAGAGATACCGTCACGTGTGCGAGACGGTATCTCTATGCCGTACAGTCACCTTCGTTTGACATTTTTTGAAGTAACATACATAGCTCATTGAAATAAATAAGTGGTTTCTCGCGTTATTTCATATTTTATTGGGTAATTTAGCGGAATATTAATCAAATAAAAGGATTTCAAATAGAAGGATTCGTGTTTTAGGCTGCATTGCGATTCATAAGAAGATTTTAGATGGTCATTCAGCTGGTCATTGTCTTTCCGTTTAGAATAGACAAATGACGATCAACTGCGAGATTTTACCAATATAGCAAAACAATCACTTGACATTGGCAAAATTGTCATCAATACATATGCCATTATAAGGAAGCAAAGAGAAGGTGGTCCGTCCGCACGTTATGCTCACCATGTTATCGTGGTCTATCTGCCGCTGGTGGTTCTTCCTGCAGACGGCGGCCGAGGGCTGCGGCTTCCGGAGCGGCTGCTCTTTAGAGGGGATGGAAGACTTGCGTGTGTTTCTTGCGCTGAGGATCTTGCTCAGCAGGATGTGGTTGTGTCTCTCGATCTCCCGCAGGCGATCGTTAGAGAACGACATGTTGATGCGACTGGACGATGGCACTGACACCGACCTGAAACCGTTTAAAACTCGCCTGATTCCGCTGCTCATCTAACCTACCTACTTCCAAAAATATACGCCTGTAGGGGATAGAGTTCAAGAGCTCAAATGTGATAGGTCTGTCTAGTTAATGTGCCTGTACATGGAACTACTTACGGCACGCACGTCTGACATCTCTCGGTCCATTGCTCGACAGATTGTCCGAGGGGCCAGCCTCTGTGGTATGGGCAGGCGGTTACACCGCAGCTCCACGCTACTGAGATATGTCTAGGAACTAACTTCTTAACTAACCCATAATCTGTAGATCTTCCTGATCTTCCAGAAACCGAGGCGGGCGGCTTATTGCTAGGGACAGAAGACTGACTTTTGGATAACTTTACAGAGCACTGGTTCGGCTGGGAGTCTCTGCTGTCGGCCTTTGAAGACTTGACTTGTATAACGAGTGATTCCTCTTCGGGGTCCTCGAACTCGTCTGAGTAGGCGTCCTCTTCGGGCGCGTGCTGGCGGCCGGCTTCGTCGGGCTCCTGGGACGCCTCCGACTCCGACTCCGACTCAGACTTGTACACGCAATTCTCCACGCATATGTTCGGGGGCCGTTTTATTGCATCCACGATACATCCCATCTCTGAGAGCTCTTTCGATAGCTCATCTACCTCATTGTTATTAACTTCCTTGGCTCTCGGGGTCTGCTTAGATTTTGTATTATTAGAGTCTCCCGAGGACATTGTGTCGATGTACTCTACCTCGCTCTCTTGACGTGACATTGTCTAGGGTGCAAGCGTGCTAGTGGGCAGGCGCTAAAAATAATTAAAAAAAAATTATCTACGGTTACATGGTGGCAAACTGCCTTCGTGGTTGCTCAACCAAAATCGCTCAGCCCAAGATCAGGCGCTACGGCGAAGAAGGAAAATAAAAATATGAGCTAAATACTTACGTCTGTGAGAATTGCTTGGTAAAAGTAAAAACCTAGATATCTGTTTCAGTTAAATTATTCCAAATAATTTAACGGAAACTTTTAGGTAGGTAAGTACTTAATAATTAAATACTTACTGAAATAAATCAAATACTTCACCGAAGCGTAAATTGGTAATTTTACTAGTGCATCAGTTGTTACGAATACCTCGTACTACTCGTAATATCCCGTGAGTTTGTAGTAGGTAGTACTAAATCTATAAAGGTAGGTAGGTACTAATTACTATAACAAACACCAACAAATAACAATCAACTAAGCACAAAATAACAAATAAAGGACTTAATAAATAGAGAGCCTAGAAACATCGTAAAAAAATCACAACAAAATACTTGATTTTGATGGATTTTGACGTCAAAGCATTTTGTTTTTCGAATGTTACACACTTTACTGAAATCATACACAGCCAGTTCTATAAAATAATGGCAATAATTAGTTTTTTAGTTGACGTGTAAAAAAATACTACCAGATCGATACTTTACATGGTTACATGCTAACAAATAAAAATAATTTGCGCACTAGCTGGCCTGTTGCTAAGGTACCTATGCTTTACCGTACATCCGTATGGATACCAATATTGTGTATACCAACAAGACTCTCTATTGCTTTATCTACCGGTTTTATGTATCCGTTTTTGCTTATTCTCGGTATTTTGTCATACGAACGACATTACCGACCGATCTTATGTGCTATTTATATATTACCCAACACAACGAGAATGGCAGCACACTTCTATAACTTATAACTTTGACAAGTATGTCAATGTCAATTGTCTTTTTCATACCATTCATTCAGTAGGGAGGGGAGTGGGGAGCTAATAATCTAAAGAAAGAAAGGAAGGAAAATGAGGGAAGAAGATGGAAAATTGTCGGAAGTTGTGTTGTGTGTCGTACCGTAAGATAATGGTTTTTTATTAGATTTTCTCAGTAAATTTTAGTTTATTTACTAAAGTTTTCCTGCCAAAATGGTAACAATAATAAAGAACCAACTTCTGAAACACCTTTCACGGTACGTACCTATTAAATTAATGATTTGCCGAAATTCATTGCATTAAACATATTAGGTCCTAAGCTGTGTGTACCTACTTTTAAGTATTAAATCAGTAATTAAATTAATTGTCTGAGTTTACGTGACTTAAGACTAAAACTCTTACTGTAAACCCCAATAGGGTACTTTAATATTGTAACTCAATGCTTATACATGATGTAGGAAGTTAGCAGAGCTGAACCTATTTCTTTGTTCTAATCTATTCTATCTAACCATGGATTTCAATTATACAAATATTGGCACCAGCAACAATTCAACTATATTAACTGTCTAAAATGTTGTTTAACCATCTAAAGTAATAAAGGAGTAAGTACACAATTAACTTTATTTCTCCAGGTTTACAAAGAATCTGAATCCAGAGCAAATTTCACTATCAGCACTACGAGGGTCTGGTGAGCTTCAGGACCTGACCTTAGATGAAGAGCTGCTGACCGACCTGCTGGAGCTGCCAGGATGGGTTCGCCTCACATCGGCCAAGTGCAACAGAGCCACCTTCAGAATACAGTGGACAAAGCTCAAAACTGTGCCTATAGTGCTGGTAACATTACTTTAATACTCATGTCTAACATCATATAATATTAATTCTCCATCCAAAGACAATTCGATACCCTAGAATATCTTCCTGGTGGAATTTTATTGTTATATAATGTTTAATACTTAACAAAACAACAACAACAATATATTTTCTTCATTTATTAACAAAAATGTATCTTAATATTATTATCATTATGGTAATTTTTTTATGGTATTATGGTAATTTTTTTCACAACATATTTCTTTATTGGGTAATTTATTTATTTATTCCACTTATATTTTGCTGGCCTAAAATGGGTCACTCAATAAGTAGGCATTTCCTATCTGCAGGTTACGAGCACTTAAGTTCATTTTACAAGCATACAAACTTGTGTTCAGTCAAGCGTGCAAGATTATGCAAATGACACTCAAATTACAGTTCAGTGCTCAATTGTTCTACGGAGAAGACCTTCCACAAATGACTTCAAAGGATATATATTTATAAATAACCACAACCAACTTTGCTTGTTGGATTATGATGCTTGGATAAAAAGTAAAAAGTGTTCTTGTTTTATGTTGTCGAGTTGCATGGTAGTTGTTGCAATGACGACAATACATTGTGGTGGTGGGCTTATAATAATATGATCATCATTATTGGTTTTAATTACAGAAATTTACAGAATTTATTTTAATATAAAATGCATGTGCAACAATCTATAGATACCTCAACTGATTCAGATCAGTTGGCACAGCCAGCTCTTGGGTTGCACAATGTTTCTACAAGATGCAGTGTAATCATTTTAATAAAAAATGTGATAGGCTCATGTTCCTCAAATATGTAGGTCCTATCGGTCCTAGACACAACAGAAGTCTCCTCGACAGATGGGATGTGTGCCATTCCAATAGCCTACCCTTCTCACAATCATCTTCATTTGTTTCATCTGTATTCAGTAATATAAGTGTGTATATTTATGAACAGCAGGTCGCCCTGGCTTTGCATGATGTACTTACATAAAGAACCTTGATTATAAAACTATTTAGTTAGATATGGATAAATATCATCGTACGGATGTCATCATCTTTCAGTTCTAACCGGATTTTGATTGACTAATTTGAACATAATGTGGTTATTGTGTCATTGCATTTAATCATAATACCTTCTTATAGTTAGACATAGCCTCGAGGTCTTTTTTGTGAGTAATGATGAGTTATATAAAAACTATTTTATGTAGGTATCATCAATAACTTTGGCAGCGCACGCCAAATAAATACTTTAAAGGCAAATTTTTGATACCTTCAACTTAGGTTACATTATTGAAATTTTTGTTAGGATTTCAAATTCTTTAGAAAATAAAATTCAGGCCATGTTCCTCGCTGATAATGTAATTAAAAAAAAACGGTTTATTAGGTATTGAATTTATACATTCCAAGAAACATACAAAAAGCCGAATGTTTTTTCATTATAATATTAGATTCGATTATATTGTACCTAATACCTACCTATGATGATGATATGATTCTGTACGTTTCAGTAAATAAAGTGACTACTTAGGTACTTCTTTTTTAGTAAACCTACCTATCTAATAGGTAGGTACTAATAAACTGTAAGTAGGTACTCTTGGTTGAATACAACAAGACTGTAAGAATAGCCAGTAGATACACGACGTGTGTCTACAGATACCTGTAGACCTGTACACCTGCTAATCTAATCAACATACTTACCTACTTAGTCAACACTTCACTCAACCTCACTAAATACTTTGTACCTAATACTTTTGTGTTTGTCGTCACAAGCAATATCTGCCTAGCAAAGTTAATTTATCCTTTCCTGATTTTTAGTAATCTTCTTTTATTCTTCTTCTACTTCCTGTTCAGAGAAGGTACCTACTTTACTTTAGGTCTTGGACTGTGTAGTCTTACGTGAGCAAAATAAACAGGATTCTACTGGTTATTATATATTTTGACGACCTCTGTGGCACAGTGGGCTAAGGTCCGACTGAGACGCAGAAGGTTGCGGGTTCGATTCCCGCCGCGGGACAAATGCTTGTATGATCTGCAAGTATTTGTCTCGGGTCTGGGTGTTTCTAAGTATAATATGTATGTATTTACAAAAAAAAATGTAAGTAGTATATCAGTCATGTCGTACACCCATAACACAAGCTCTGCTTACTTTGGGGCCAGATGATGCTGTGTGAAATCTCCAGGATTATTATTATTATTATTGTAATGTGTAGTGCAGTATGAAGTAGTACCTCTTCCATAGAGAAATTAAGCCGCCCAAAAACTATTGAAATGAAATTTCTGTACAAATTAAAGCAATAGGTGCAAGGAAGGCATTTTTTGCCTAAATACAAGTTTTTAACTTAGTTTGGTACCTAATTAGGGCTAGTATAAAAATGTATTACATATATGTAGTATATCAGTCATGTGGTACCCATAATACAAGCTCTCCTAACTTTGGGGCCAGATGATGGTGTATGTAATGTTGGGTATTATCGGTCACCCAACTGGAAAGTGAGCACGCCAGACGGCGCTTAACTTAGTTGATCAGGTATGAGCGACCAGGCCAGTAGCGCTTTGTACTCATTCATACCAAATCAATCCCTTATCTTTTCAATAAGCTTGATAACGCTTTTCCAATGTTTGTTTATTATTATTAACTTTATTATTGCAAAACTCCATCCAAGTCATGTGCTAAATCATTGTTCTAAACAAAACTAGGTACTAGCAAATTCTAGTACGTTGCGTGTTCGATTCCCGACGTGGTACAAATCTTTGATCGTATTTACAACAGTAAAAATATATCTAAGTAGTTTTTCAGACATGTGGTTCCCATAACACAAGCTCTGCTTACTTTGGGGCTAGATGATGCTGTGTGAAATGTCCGCCGTTATTTACTTATTGATAACAATCGTATGTAATATTAGACCAGGATCCATGGTCAATTTTTGCTTTTGATTACTATCAAGCTAATTTTCCGCGAATAGCTTCTTTTTGATAAGACGCCCAACAATTTCCTGTACGAAAATCTCGATTGTGGTAGCTAATAAAGGTAGCAAGGATAAAATATGTCGATTTGATGATTTACAAATATTTATTACTAACTGATTTTTTTTTTGTTAAATCTCATGATAATTATCTAAATTATTCGAAAAAATATTTGTCTTACAAAATGTATGGTTTGATCAAAGAGTCCCCTCCTTCCAACATGTATCGATAACGAGGTCATCATAAATGATTACTAACCAGCAGATTTTTTTTTTACTTAGTTAATATTTATATAATTTAACAGTCATATTGTCCTACAAATTGCGTGGTACGATATCCCAGTCTTGAGATTTAACAAAAAAAAATCAGTTAAGAGGCCAGCGGAGGACGAATTGCCCCTACAAACGTAATATCAAAATGATTTGTAACTCAAGTATATTTCCACTATATTGTTGTATGATTTATATTTAAATAGTATTTATCTAGGTTCCTGGATAGTTTTTATTTCGAATTACTTATCAAAAATGAAATAAGAGCCAATCGCATTTTGCACATTTTTTTGCTAAAATTGACAAGTTTTCTTCCTATTTGTGTCGTATTAAAAACCACAATATCTTACGTGTTGTTTGTCAAAGACCATAGCTTATATTGTCTTGTTACAGAAGAACATTACCATGTGAAGAATACTAAATGTTTTCAGTCATAATTTTTGGTATTAAAGAACACAACCAAATTCATACCACTTTTGAACGGCTAATATTGCTATCGCGCACGCACGGGGCGGGGCCGGGGGATGGGGACACTTCGGTTGTGTGATCGCTTGGACAGCTACGCATGCACACACTAATGCTACGTGAATTGACACGGTACGTGTGTTCTATTGACCTGTGCCCACTGACTTGGATTGAGATTTGCCTTGTTGTTTGGAAACAATAACCTACTTCTTTACATACTACTACGACTTTGCCTTTGTTTACGGAATTTTTTTACTTGACCTCTGTGGCGCAGTTGGCTTAGGTCCGGCTGGGATGCAAAATGTTGGGTTTGATTCCCGCCGCGGGACAAATGTTTGTATGATCTGCAAGTACTTACAATAAAAGTATTATTATTAGTATTTTTAATATCATCATCATCATCATCATCATCATCATCATCATCATCATCATCATCATCATCATCATCATCATCATCATCACCATCATCATCATTATTATCATTATTATTATGTTTTTGTATGGAAATCTGAACATAATAAGATATGTGCAGAGTGACGCGAAGTGGGAAATATGTACACAGTTCTCAGCGACCGCATGCACTACACTAGATAGACGTTCGACCCTATATAAAACCAATATTTCTGCCGCGCTCGAGTCAAATCTCCAAATCTTCCAAAATTACCGCTTGGGCGGTATTATTAATAATATTTTATTTACTTTTGAAGTGAAAACTTCTTTAGCATCGTTGTGATTCAAAAGTCGATGAAACAAAAAGCGACAGTAAATCGAGACAGACACATGAATTCATAAGACTTGTGGGAGAAAATGAGATAGGAAGCATTATACAGTGTTTCTTATATTCGTGGTTCTAAAATTTTTCAAGGTTTCACTTCTACAACGTGTGAATTGCACACATGTTTGTTTTTGTAAATACTTACATGTAATACATAGAAACAGATCATAGAAACATTTGTCCCGAAGCGAGAATCGAACCCGCAACCTTCCACGTCTCACACGGCCCTTGACCCACTGCGCCACAGAGGTCGTCCTCTCGGTCGAAACTTTGCATAGATGTAGGAAGATTAATAAACATATGTATATGTTACGTACGTTTATATCAGAAAAAGGCGTGCGAAACCGCAGACTGTATTTTATTTACCTACCGCCTTCGAATTGTCAATGACAGAAAAATATACCTACCTACCTACACCTACTCACACACACAAGCACGTCACTACGGTTGTATTTAGGCATTGTAATACCGCGTACCGCGCCTCTCCAACGCCCCGCGAGCTCTTACATCATATAAACAGAGATAGAAATATTCCGAGCGATTTTTGCACGCGCCCGAATTGAAGTTGTGAGCGAACTTCACCGGCTTCTTAAGTACTCACGGAAAATTAGCTTGATAGTAATCAAAAGCAAAAATGGACCATGGATCCTGGACTAGATTGATAATAATGGTTACCAAATTATTATGCATGTGATTATGCTCGAGTTGCGTGTTTCATAGCTATGTAGGTTTAGTTAGAACTGCGTGCTCGTGGCGAAGTTTCCTTGGTGCTAGGTCATACAACGGTCGGCGCAGGTAACATAGGGATGGGTGACCGTTAGTAATAACAGTTGAGCAATACCATCGGAAAAGCATGACGGAGACCATCAGACGGTCTATGAACTCTCACAATCCCCTTATCACCGCTTACCGATGCTGGACTCAATTATAAATAGCTAACGTGAATAACACTCACACTAACACTCGCATACTTTCATGAACGCAGATAAACTTACTCGTAGAGGAACTATTTGATAACAAAAAACTCCCGCATGCCACGTTCTATGGCACTTATTGAAACTTATTGCGGTTTCATTTTGTTTTTGTTTCATGTTATGACATCCGTGCTGTGCGGCTGTACCGAAGTTTTCTATAGTCTTAGTACTTAGTACTAAGTATCATCAAGTATACTACTTAAACTTAAGAAGTACTATATACTTCTTTTATAGACACTAGCCAACCCGGCCACGCGTTGCTGTGTAGCTCAGTAGTTCTAATACGTTGAACTATAAGCTAACCTCTAAAATTATCAGTGTTCCTCTACTATATTATGCATGTATTATACACATAAACCTTCCTCTTGAATCACTCTATCTATTTAAAAAAAACCGCAATAAAATCCTTTGCGTTGTTTTAAATATCTAAGCATACATAGGGACAGACTGACAGCGGGAAGCTACTTTGTTTTATACTATGTAGTGATTTTTAGATACCTTGGGTTACATTACTGCAATATAGTAGGAATCTATAATAAAAAAATACTTGAAAAGTTGAGTAACTTACAACGTAGCGTTCTGTCGTTTAAAGATTTTTAAAATCAGTGTAGTTTTATCTATTACAAACAAACATACATAGTCCGGTCAATTTAGACATTCGAAGTTACATAAAGTCCCAACAAGCTGAATTTCTGTGAAGTTGTTCAAAACATAATTATAAACAATGTCTAGAAGTTCCCCATCATTCCCCGGTAAGGAAAAAATTTAATTCAAGGTCAAAGGTCAAAGGTCAAAAAAATGAGTTTTTCGCGATTTTCAGCAAAACGGTAAGTTTTATCATAAAAGTACCTCAGACAAAAATTGTAGATCATAAAATTATCTATAAAAAATGTATCAATACTTTTTTTCTTACGAGCCACCGTTTCTGAGATATAACGATTCAAAAAGTTATAAAAGTTGTTATCGTCATAATATGCACTCGTTTCCACGCCACCTATGAGGTAGTGTACTTAGCGCGTTTTTTTTAACGTGGTTTCCCCAGTAGGCCTACTCCACGGGTCAGTTGTGATCCTGTTTAATGTAAAACTATTGCAAAATAACGGAAATTTTCAAAGATTGGGAAAGATAAAAGCGATGTAAATGAAAAAAAAGTGTTGAAGTTTATTCGTCTTATTCGTAAGTTTCAAATTCTTGTTCTTCTTCTTGATCTTCTTCTTGTTCTTCTTCTCCTGCTTCTTCTTCATCTTCATTTTGGATGCAAGTAAATTGCGTCAATAGCGATGTATCGCATGATACTTCGTCGGAGTCAAACGAATCCTCCATTGTTTGTGATTCAATATTAGAGCACGACCGGCCTTGACAATTTGTGCATGCCAAAGAACAAGACAGTCCGACTTCTTTGCAACCACATTTAGCACTGCATCCCTTTTTGCAGTTGCAAAAAATAGTGTTAAGCAGTTTTTCCGGCGCAGGTGGAAGTAAAGTTTGAACTGGCTCTAATATATTGTTGACCAACTTCCAACCCCAGTCTGTAGGGTCTAGCTGATAACCAAGCCACACTTGAACTTGGTAATATACTCGAAAAAGATGTTGGTGAGCAGCAACTGAGGTTGGAGGAAGACAAGCTAATTGAACTTGTTTGTATATTTTATATTGTAAGTATAAGTTACAATGACCGATAGAAAAATATTTAAACATTTAATATATAATATATATATATGTATATATGTATATATATATATATATACATACATATATATATTATATAAAATATTACAACTCTAGATGTATATACGTGGCGTACTCATGCATATTATGACGATAACAACTTTTATAACTTTTTGAATCGTTATATCTCAGAAACGGTGGCTCGTAAGAAAAAAAGTATTGATACATTTTTTAAAGATAATTTTATGATCTACAATTTTTGTCTGAGGTAATTTTATGATAAAACTTACCGTTTTGCTGAAAATCGCGAAAAACTCATTTTTTTGACCTTTGACCTTGAATAAATTTTTTTCCTTACAGGGGAATGATGGGGAACTTCTAGACATTGTTTATAATTATATTTTGAACAATTTTACTGAAATTCAGCTTGTTGGGACTTTATGTAACTTCACTCTCATTTTTTGGTCTAAATTGACCGGACTATACAAAATATAAAATCTTTTGTTCTTATGATCTTAGTTTATAGTTAATAGTTTACAGTAGGTAGGTATTACTGAATGTATTAAGATTTCAATACGTTTTTATGACGTCATTGCCATGTTTACATCACAACTACGCACTCTGAATTCATAAACTCCCAAATAGCAATAAACACGCCATCTTGTAGACTATGTTTGTGTAAAGCTATTCGCACGTCTGGCAATGTTCAAGAACTGAAACACCAATTATTTAAACAGCTGATGTACCTAAGATAATTGTCAGCGGCGCAGTGAGATACTGGATGACTGAGACGCGTATTCGTTGTCCATTCTCGCAGCCGTCGAGTAGGGACTCAGATGTTTAAATGCAAATCATTGCAGTCATGATTTGCATTTAAACATTTGAGTCCATACTCGACGGCTGCGACGAGTCCCCTTCTGGTTTGGTCCCCAGGCCAGTCTAAGAAAGCAGTGGAAGCTGGCGCTGCTGAGCTCAAAGATAATGAAAGTATAAAAACGATAGTTAAAATTTATAAAAGAGTCATGTCGTGAGCACTTTAGCCGATTGAGGATATTGACAGTGCCTTGTATTTATTAGCTATTACTAAATACATATATACACGAGTCTCATCTTTTCATTTATGTTCATTCACACTCAAGATCGTGAAACACTGTTTAAGGTATCAATCAATCAACAAACTGCTAGAAATATCTATATTCGCTAGACAAACTTTGAACTCACCATATTGAGATTATTGACTTATTTGATTGATCTTATATTGTATGTTTAGGTACTTATTGACATTATAATGTATTGCATGTTTCCCATAATTTATTAATATTAATTGTGTTTTTTATAATTCATATTTCTGCACACAATGTAATTTGTTAATGTTAATAGAATAAATAACTATGAACTATGATGTATGTCTTTGCAGAACTTGGACGAGGTCCACATAGCACTAGAGGTATGCGCAGAACCGCGACCCATGAAGCAGGACGCTTCCGGGGCCATGCCGATACCCGGGAAATATAGCTACATACACAAGGTACATATCCCAGGGAGCTAACCTAACCAGTGTCACGATTACAACTACCCAACGATATCGACAGTTAGTACAAAAATACAAATCGCTTATTTTGTGAATGTAACGTGTTCATCGTGTTTGTGTCATCTGTTCCAGGTGATAGACGGAATCTCAGTGGCTGTGAACCATGTCCAAATAAACTTCAACTGTGACGCCTTCACTAGCAGTGTTCAGGTATGCCTATAGTCGCTTAGTCGCTTTTTTATTATTACTAGTGGTCGCCCACTGGTCGTAATTCGGCAATAATAAATTAATAATTTATGTATTTTTATTCATAATTAAAAAAATATATTAGCATTCTGCACTCCTTCTCTATACAGACTATAAGTGTGCGAAATTTCATACTCCTCCGTCCGCGCAATTTTCGTAAAAAGGGGTACAAAGTTTTTGCTTCACGTATTAATTAGATACAAATCAAATAAGTACAAATTTATTTATTTACCAACAAGAAAAAATACTAACAGTGTTTACAAAAATTACAGATTAGAGGTATAGATTGCAATTACTTTAATTCGTGCGTTGTGCGTCCAACCACACCTTGGCTCGGCATACTGCCGCCATTTGTACTTTACGTTAACCGTGATGTGAAGCAATACTGGATCTCTCAAATAAATAGTCATCATCTAGCCCCAAAGTAGGCAGAGTTTGTATAATGTTATAGGAATCACATTACATTACATTAAATACCACTCGTAATAATCGTATAGTCACGTTGCGAGTATAAACTTTTTTGTTTATTATAAATACATCCTACTAATATTAGGTCCTTACATATGAAATTGGCGTTTTGTCGTAATGGCCACTTTGATCTAAAATATATCCTCTTTGGTTACTGGCACTACCTGGCGCTAGTGCTGCAGAAACAGCTCGAAGGATTAACGATGTGTATGGCGCTGGTGTCGCAAAAGAAAACACGGTACGTTTTTAGTTCCAACGTTTTCGTTCTGGAAATTTGGACCTTCAGAACAAACCCAGTGATAAAACTGCTTTAATCCACTTGAAGCAAACAGGGACAGTTAGAAGCTTGAACGGTGAGTGCTTGAACGATACCTCATGAATCCAGTGAAGCACGCGTCGTCTGCTGCGTCACATTGCTCAACCGGCACAATAATGAAGGGATTTTAAATCGGGTCATTATCTGTGATGAAAAGTGGATCCTGTACGATAATCAGAAGTGCTCGTCGTAATGGCTGAACCCTGGAGAACCAGCTAAATCGTGCCCCAAGCGAAAACTTACTCAGAAAAAGTTACTTGTGTGTGTTACGTGGACTAATGCCGGTGTCGTTCATTCACTACAGCTTTCTAAAATCTGGTCAAATGATTACGGCACGTATCTATTGTCAGCAACTGCAAACCATGATGGAAAAAATTAGCTACTAAACAACCGAGGCTGATCAATCGCTCAAGACCACTGCTGCTTCAGGACAACGCTAGACCACACACTGCACAACAGACGGCTGCTAAACTAGAGGAGCTGCAATTGGAATGTCTGCGACATCCACCGTACTCCCCGGACCTTGCTCCAACAGATTACTAAAATATAGATAACTTCTTTCAAGGAAAAAATATAATCTCCGATGTGGCAGACCAAACCGCATTCAGAAAGTTTATTGATTCTCGCCCCCGTGTTATTTTTAGTAAAGGGATCAATGAACTGCCTATGAGATGGTAAAAGTGCATAGACAACAATAGAGCATACTTTGAATAATTAAATATGTTTTACAAAATGACTTTATATTCCTCCCATACAAAACGCTAATTTCATATGTAAGGAGCTAATATTATAAATTTCTTAATCAGGTCAGGGTATCCAGAACATTTGTCTCGCGGCGGGAATCGAACTCGCAATCTTCGAGTGAATCTAATATTGCTTCTTCGTGTGTTTTACAGATCTCAAGGGTGACCGTGGAATCGAGGACGCCGGAAGGTCGCAAGGGAGACTTAAGACTGACCAGAATCAAATCACCTGACACCGGACAGCTACTTATTTTTAAGGTACAATCAAAAGCTCCAAGATAATCGATAACCTTAGATAATCAACAAAACAATCCCGTTCACTCTGCCTTGGATGGAAAGTTACTTACTCGCTGTCCGCTCGTGGAACGCGTTGTCCGTAAATATCAGAAAGGCCCCATCGTCAAAAACACGGTCATGAAACATTATCTGTTGCGTTACACCTAATTTTCTTTCTTAGAAATACCTGCGAACTGCAGGAACGTCACAAGAGTACAACTGATTCATTAGTCCGGGCTGAGTGATTTAAATCACAATAAAGATACATCATTTTTTAATTAAAAAATGTCAATTGAAACCTAGAGAAATCTAAGAAATCGATACATAACCGATGAACCGAATTAAATCGGTTATCATTATCGCTATCAAAGAGCTATCGAATTATAATCGGCTGCTTCAATGAAACTTTTGAAACCAAATAACATTTCTCATATTATTTGTTGTTTTCCGTTATTATAACGTTGCCAGCTCGGAAAATGTTTACATTTTAATATGAATAACATTTAAAAAAAAATGTAGAACAACCTCGATTAGTACTTTCGATTCGATTAGTTTAGAAGATGGGATCGTGTGTCTGCGAGTGTGAGTGGCTTGCGCTCGCGGTACATAAGACGGGTGCGGTGGGGACCCACATTGTGCAGGAGCTGGAGTGGCAGAGCGCGCGCCTGGAGGCCACGGCGCGCGGGCCCGCGACCGCCGGCCTGCCGCCGCTACGGCTGTTGCTGGGGAACACGCACTGTCGGATCGTCATCAAGAAGAGACTCTCAGGTAACCAACCCGCCTTCTGCATCGCGACCTACCTGCGAGACGACGCCGGCCCGCCGCCTACTCGTAAACTCCAACCTTTAGCGAAATTTATTTGAAATTGTAATACTTACTTGATAAGTCGAATTTATATATTTCACTTATTTTGATTGTATTGACGTAGTATTCGGTCGCGCCAATTCAATTAATAATTGTTAAAATCTGATATTTGCGTGGAACTAAATATTGGCTTAAGAACTTCCTTTCCCCATCTCTTTCCCGCACGTAACCTTCTCGCCCAAGTGTGAGCGAGAACGCTATCGCGTGCATTCATCTCGAAAATGCACGCCACCTGTGAAAAGGACTCGAACAAAAACATGGCCGCTCTTCGCTTTGCATTGCGTTAACCGCTATCAAAAATTAATCTGGATTTGTGATTGTGCTGTGAATTTCCACTGGATTATTGATCAAGGACGCTGTTCACACCCTCGGACATCGAAACAAAGTATTGTGCACCCCTCCTTATAAAGAACTGTCTCCTCCAATTGTTCCACGCAGTTCTAGTCGTCATTCCTCGTCACAAACACTTTCTCAAGACAAATTTAAATTCGCATCATCTCGCATTTCTCTTCTCTTCTCTTCTTCTATTTCAAAATAAAGTCCACGAAACCGCACAATCAGTATTATATTAGCTTTGTATTCTATTGTATTGACATTTTATTTTATTTTTTATTGTATTGTATCGACATTCAAAAGTGTACTTTTGTGCCTATTGAATTGAATTGAAATATAACTTTCGCTAAACGGATGGTGCACAATCGGTTCGGGACCTGATCGTCAGTGATCGTTATCCCTTTTCGAATTGGGAAGCTTTCGGTGACACGAGCGATGTGTCGGTTGTCGTGTTGAGACGGCCGGTTGGTTGGTTGCAGACTGCTGCGTGCTGGGGTCCCGGCTGGCGCTGTGTCCGGAGCCGCTGGCCTGGGCGCTGACGGACGGCCAGCTGCGCGCCGCCGCGGCGTGTGCGGCCGCGCTCGCCGCGCCCGTGCGCCGCGCAACGCAAGCCGCCACGCGCGCCAAGGCATTGCGCAAGGTCACTAGCTCACTCTCTCACTCTCTCACTCTCTCAGCCCGCCTGACGCACTAACGTAAACCCAGCCCCCTCAGATCTCGGAGCCGATGGAGCCGACGCCGGCGCGGGCGGGGCCGGCGGGCGGGGGTGCGGGGACGGGGACGGGGACGGACCGAGACATCCTGGCGCGGATGTTCGCCAAGCACGACGTGCGAGAGACTTCCTACCACCTGCTCGCGCCGCGGATCGACCTGCATCTCTGCGACGACCCCGGATGTGAGTACGCTTTGGACCGGCCATCCCTCGCTGAATTAACAAGGTGCATCCAAAAAGAGCGTTACGATCCGACTGGGTCCTTAGCGGATCCTTGTTGAACTGCGGTTCGAAACAACCGAGACCTAGATTCGTAGAAGGCGATTCGAAATGGTCCTACCTTGTAATATTTTTTAATAAAAAAAAAATATTTCTATCTTTCTTTCGGATCTTTCAACGAGTACCTCTCCGATTAGTAGCGAACTCGCGAGGAGTTCTTCATCGGGCCGGTGAAGGATTCCATCGCGACGTGATCATCGTTGAACTTCGGTGGGCATCGTGCCAAAACATAATTTAAAATCTTAGGATCTCTTTAAAAATCTGAGGAACCATCGACCGGCTCGAGCGTATCGGTCGTGAATGTATTTATTTATTTTTATTTTCCAGTGGGTCGGTCTGAAAAGCCTTCGCTAGCGAGCGGCGGCGCGCTCCAGCTGACTCTCGTCAGTATGCAGGCTGACCTCTTCCCTTACCACAAGGCTTCCGATGATAGACGCCATTGGCGAGGGTATCGGTAAGACTGATCCTGATACTATATCAACATAACTAAAAATTATTATTTGTTATATAAAGCTGCAAAGTTGTTTATACCACACCTACTGAGAAACTTGCCCTTTTCAAAATATAACTTAGAAAGTACATAATTTTAGGCCTACTAAAATGCGGGACGAAAAAAGTCTATGGAATTTCATTTCTAACGCGTTTAGCGGGAAAGAAAAGTGTATGGAAATCCATCTCTAACGTGTTATTTACTTTTTCCTTCAACTACGTAGTAATGTTATCATTAATCACCCCAAAACCGACAAAGGACGTATTTTTTGCTTGTTGTAAAACTTTGATTCTTCATTTTTTTAGTTTGAGTAGGTAGATTTGTAGTTGAAAGAAAGTAAATTACGCACCTTGCTAAAGAGAGTAAATAAATAAATAAATAATCCCGGACATTTCACACAGCATCATTTGGCCCCAAAGTAAGCAGAGCTTGTGTTATGGGTACCACATGACTGATATACTACTTATATACTTTTTTTTTTTGTAAATACATACATATTATACATAGAAACACCCAGACCCGAGACAAATACTTGCAGATCGTCCAAACATTTGTCCCACGGCGGGAATCGAACCCGCAACCTTCTGCGTCTCGGCCGGATCTTAGCCCACTGCGCCACAGAGGTCGTCTGTATCAGTGCCCTCGCTTGCGCTCGGGCACCAACATAACATTTCATTTATTCATTTAACAATATACATTGTATTTGAATATAGTCTTACATTAAATTGGCCTAAAATTACACATAATTAAAACAATAGATATTAAAAAACAAACAATAAAGTACAATTAAATTAAAGAAAATACAAATAAATATTAATGTTATATAATTCAATTTCAATAACAACTACAGTTGGAGTTCGTCCACGGTATAAAAGCACCCTTCACACGAGTGCAAAGTGAGCTATTAATGCACACGAGTGCATTAATAGCTCACTTTGCGCTCGGTGCAACAATCTACTATTAATTTCTTCATAGATCAGCCGGTAGCCATGGTTATTTTCATTAAAGGTCAAACGACAAAAAGTGTTTACTCTAAGTCCGCAAAATGATTTATTCCTCTTCCGATTTCCGAACTATAATAATAAAAAAACCCAAGTAATAAAGGCATGCGCAGTAATTTCTTCGAAATTTGAATTTGGGTTATTAATTCTACAGAAATAAAAGAAACAGCTCAAACAGTGATTGAGAACCTATTGTCCGAGAAATCCAGAAATAATTGTTCATTTTATTTTCCTCGTAGGTGTAGTATAAAGCACTATGTATCACTCGAGAGAAAGTACGATTCCTACCTCGTGTGTTTTAGAGCCAAATGACACACTCGATAGGAATTGGGCACTTTCTCGTCTAGGTGTACAATGTACTATGAGTACTTGTGTTGAAACCTAAGCATAGCGATGTATCCAAAGTTACGAGATGCATAATAACTTTTAATCCACTACAGCAAGGAAAATGCTAGGTGAGAAAAAGAAAAACTAAAAGTTTCTTTTCATGCAGTCGTACTGTCCAGTGCGATTGTTCTATAAATAAGGTTAGCGCACTGGCGTGAAATAAGTATTAATGCATTTTCATTGCATTGGCGGTATTGAAAATTATTTAATAAAAGGTTCTAATTTAAAAAATCTTTAATTAAAAAAAAATGTGGAGGTTCCATGCAAACCTCTTGTAATTTGTTAACTAGATGGTGTTGAATTGGTTCAAGACTTGAGTACCACTCATTCTTGTCCTTACTGACTTTAGAAGCCTACACTGCGTGGTCACATGCGTTGGCCAATATTTATTTTCTTGTCACCTTGCACCTTCGAGTCCAGTACAATAATAGCTTCAGAGTGCTGTTGAGGTTGCCATACTGCCATACTTCTGTAGCGCATTGAGGATGTTCTCAAGAGAACGTCGTCCCTGATGCGTCACGTGAGCGGCAGCTCCGACAGCCACCTTCAACTTGGTGGCACTAGGTGCACCAAGTTGCATCGGTGATGTGATAATGTGGTGCATGCAGTCTATATTTTAATTTCTTTGTTTTATTTATGCTCTGGATGTTCTAAACTACTATGATTAATATGGCTCTAATTTATACTTATGAAGGCTGAAATAAATTGAATCGAATAGAATAATGGTGAGCGTGAATGTCCTGATGTCGATCCGTTGTTCCAGAGAAGCTGCGACGCCACACAGCCAGTGGCTGGCGCAGTCTCTGTCCGCCTTCTGCGGGACTCTGCTCGACACCCTGGATCCCAGACCGATTCTGACCTCCAATAAGGTAAAGGGGACGTAAAAGTGAACGTACTTTCCTGGGTTCACTTCTGTTTTAGTGGTAATTAATTTTTGTCAACCGGTCTTCCGCGATTCAGGTAAATTCAGGATCACCAGTAATTTGGATGTTCCTTATCGAAGTTGAGAATATATTTGTATTTTGCAAATGGACGCAATAGATGAGTTTAGCTATGTTGTAAAGTCAATCACATAATGGTGTAATTTGTGTATTACAGAGTAGAGAAGGCGACAAGCCGGCCTCGCCCCAGGCTAACGGGGCGGCGTCCGGCCCTGGCTCTGCTGCCTCGCAAGGTAACCTCCATCTACTTCATTCTATATGTCAGTAGAGAAGGCGACGAGCCGCCCGAGCCCGTGTCCCAGAACAATTCGTAGCCTATATAAGATGTATGAAACGGTTTCAGCGTCCCCGATGCGGACGAGGATCCTGCAGCAGTACGGGAAGCTCATGACCACGTGTCTCGTGCTCAGGATAGATGACTTCACCGTGTACAAGGTCAGTGAGAACGCTGACTATGAATATGTTTCCGGGTACGGGGATGCATTTCCCACGAAATCAGCACCGGACGCAGCAATTCAGCATTTTTGCTTTACAAGCGAATCACAATTGCGAACCGATGCGCTACTATCCGCCGACCCGACACGGCGTCGTTCATCATCATCTCGAATCATCACTACGAATCATCACTGCGAATCATCATTATAAACCGTCCCATTTTATAATAGTGAAGTCATCACTTATCTAATTTTCATCGTTGGACCGATGCGAAGACCGATGCATCCGATCGTTCGAAGTGAACTTTGGACTTTACATTTCACCTCCACATCCACGATCATCACCGTCGAGAGGCCCGGGATTTCCACCGCAAAACCGGTAGCTTATTACGTGGGGGACGATCGGTCGACTCACCGAACCGATTCTAAAAATTGCACTATTGCACCTATCCGACGAATGAGATGCAAACTCGGTGAATAGAGTCAATAGCGCTTTAGCGGGCGTTCGATGTACGAGCGGCAGTTCCCCGCAGGTGTCGGTGGGCGCGCGCACACGCGAGGCGGCGCGGCCGCTCGTGAGCGCGGAGAAGGCGGCGCTGCCCGGGGACGCCGGCCTGCTGCACGCCGAGCTCACCTACTTCTACTACCCCGGGGACGTCGGCTTCCCAGGTCAGTCTGCATTCTCCCGAGCGCCCGTCTAGCTCGAAGGCCCGGGCGCGTCCGGAAGGCCTTACACCGAGCGCAGCAATTCTACATTTTTGCCTTAGAATCGAATAGACTATGGTGCGATTAAATCGCACGCACATTTTAAGTTAAATCTAAATCATTTGCATCAGAGCGTGATACGATTGCCCGAGCACCCCCGAGCGCTCCCACTCGGCGACCCAGCACCGCGTCACTCATCATCTCACCGGAAATTATCCTAATTCAAATATTACCGAATATTTTATAATACAAGGGTCCATTTTAGGACCCCTTCTATTCGTTTTGCATATCGATGACATCGCGGTCTATGTTGAAAATGTGATGGATATGGTCCTTTTTGCTGACAAAAACCGAGTGCTGAAACAACAAAGTGATGCTAGGACACGACATTTCGAAAGCGGAATATCTGACTGCGGTGGCGGACCCGAGTCCACACTCGGTCACTGAACGTTGTGCACCAGTCACGGCTAGCATCCGGTGGTATCCACCGAAGCGCCCGATAGTGTGCAACCTTAGAGGAGCGAGTGTGGCATGTGTCGGGATCGGTTTCCAGTCCCGCCGCCCGCGCTGTACGTGCAGCTGAGTCCGGTGCGCGTGTGTGTGGACACGCCCTCCGCGCTGTGGCTGGCCGCCTTCCTGCCGCACGTGGGCCGCGCGCTGGCGCACTCCGCTCAGCCGTCCGCTCCACTCGACCCGCCCTACATGGACGTGAGGATGGAGGCCATCATGCCCAAGGTGAGTCCCGCGCTGCCTAGCCTCGTGCGGTTACGATGCGTTCCCGCGGCGGTGAGCGGACGATGTGTCATCGCTTGTGTGTCCGTTGCAGATAGTTCTAGAAGCGGGGGCGGAGCACGTGTCGCAGCAGCGCGACCGGCCGCGCGAGCTGCACGTGTGCGCCGCTCGGGCCTCTCTCTCTAACGTGCGGGAGTCTCCGCGCGCCAGTCAGTATACACCTCTCGATCTCACCTTCGGATACTCGCTTCTAGCATCTCATCTACGCACGAACTTACAAGTTACTAGCTTCCGCCCGCACCGACATGTCCATCCAAAGTTTGATCCAAATTCGTTCAAGAAGTAACGAACTGGACTACTCTGATTCGATCAATTAACCGTGTTAATAAATTCTTCGCAGACGTTGGACAAGCTCTGCTAGAAAGTATTTAAATACAAAACACAATACATGATAATTCTAGCATATGCGTGGCTCCGTTTATCAACCAAGATTCATCTTTTGTCCTAAATGTATGCTTTAATACGAGAGCTTTTCCTTGTGCGCTCATACAGTTATAACGCCTATGCACAAAGGTGGGGACGGGGATGACGTCAGTAATTACAGACCGATCTCAGTTTTACCCTCAATCTCAAAAGTTGTGGAAAAACTTATAAATAATTACTAAATAATTTTAAGAAATACAACCTTATTTCAAAATTACTGTTTGTTTTCAGACAAGGTATTTCAACCGAAGATGCTGTTACAGCATTTAGTACTATTGTAGCAAAAGAGGTAGATAGAGAGGACAATAATGTATAACTATATTCTTAGATTTTAAAAAGGGTTTTGATACTGTATCCGTCCCCATTCTTCTGCAAAACTGGCACTCCTTGCCATCAGAGGCCCGGCACTGGCTTTACTAACAGACTACCTCCATAACCGTACACAAAGAGTCAGAATTGGGAAAGTTGTTAGTGAGGATGTCTCTGTAACATGTGGTGTCCCGCAAGGAAGCGTACCTGGTCCAACTTTGCTTTTAACGTATATCAACGACCTGTGTAACATGACTATTGAGGGATGGACATATCTTTTCGTATGCAAAAGATACGGCCATCGTATTTTCTGGCAACTCTTGTTGTGAAGTTAAAAATAAAGCAGAGAAAGGCCTCGCAAAGATAAATGTCTGGCTAAAAAAGAATCTTCTTACCCTTAATATAGCTAAAACCAACTATATTTGTTTTACGATGTACAATCGAACTCAACCTGATCCTGCTTTTAATATTAAAATACATGAATGGGGCCTTAATAATCTGTCCTGTAACTGTGCAATAATCAACAAAACAGAAAATACAAAGTATCTCGGGGTCATCATAGACCAACGTCTATCCTGGCATGCGCAGTTAGAAAAACTTATGTGCCGAACTAGAAAACTCATGTGGATTTTTAAAAAACTAAGACACGTTGCACCTCACACCCTTCTTAAACAAATATACTTTACCCTAGTACAATCTACACTTAGCTATTGTATTCCTATTTGGGGAGGGGCTACCAAAACACATTTCATAGACCTAGAAAGAGCGCAAAGATTTTTACTTCAGGTTATGTATTTTAAACCATATAGGTACCCGATTGAAATGTTGTAGGTATTTGGAATCGAATATACTTTTTGTTCGCAGATTGTACATTCTAAATTCTATACTTAAACTACATAAAACACTTGAACACTACACTACACTTTGTTTTGTATTTAATTCAAGCCTACCTGTTTTTTACAATATTCAAATGTTTAATGATTTTATCACCTCAAAGATTTGTTAAATGAAAGGCAAAAGGCGATATCTCCTATGAAGAGTCTGTAAAGCTAACTAGCTGTCAGCTAACTTTATAGTGCCTCGTGCGCTAACACGAACACACTGAAACTTTGTGATGTATTAGCGTGACAAGTTGGTGTAATGTCCAGACACGGCCGGCACCCGCGCCGAGCTGGCGGCCCTGCTGGCGGCCCTGCGGCACCACGCGCCCCCGCGGGGCCACTTCCCCGCCGCGCCCGGGGACCGCGACCCCGTGCACGACTACTTCCTCTTGCACGCCGACAGTGAGTACGAGCCACTCATTCGCCGGCCTCGAGGCTCACTGCGCTATCCTCATCCAGGGCTAGTATTTATGTAATGAAAGTAGATGTTGATTCTGCGTATGGATGTTACGGTCTCATTGGGATGTGTTTAAATTTATATCCGAGTAAGTATTCTATCGGTCGTTTGGTTTCCACGGTGCAAGCTTAGCTTAGTTTGGGGCGAGATGGTGTCGTGTGAAATGTCCGGCCGGTATTTATTAATGGTGTTAGTCGTGGTCTGCGATGCTCGCGATATGATTGTCCGCTTTGAATATTTATATAGAATATAATCTTTAAGCTCTTTCGAGTATGTTCTAGTTTGTATTCAAAATTTTCGTCCACGTCTGTGATATATGAGGTTGGATTGAAAAGATCGCGGCCTAGATTTTAAGATTTTTATGAACCTACCTTTGTTTCGTTCATTGGTTAATCGGTGCAAAATATTATTACTGTACAGTTGATGGTTAACACGTTAGAGCCAGTTAATTAAGACAGGTGCAAGGTTGTTGAAAAATTTTGATATTGAACAACGTTCGGAAATCAAGTACAATAAAAATAATACTTTTTTTTCTGTAAAAAAAGTTTAACAACAAAAGAGATCTATGATGACATAAATACAACACTGTGACAAATTGGGCTGCAGAATTTAAACGAGGACAAGAAAGCATAAAATAACTATGATCAATTCAGCTAGCCTACGATGTATACGTCGGAAGAAAACATCGGCAACGTGTGTGATCTCATATTCGAAATGGTAGATTGACTATTAGGCAGATTGCTAACCGTACATCTGGCTATGGCAGGAACGACGGGGCAAACGCTCATCAACTTCTCGAAAAAGTGGGGCTGACTATGATGAACTGACTTTTCAAGAAACAACCTCAAAACAAGTGGACGTAGTAAAACCCAGACGGTAGTATAAACAATGATCCACTTCATCATGGCGGATAAGAGGCTCATATTCAGAGATGTCTCAGTGGTCGCAAGGTTTAAAATCAGAAGATACCACCGGCTCGTACACGAGGCTCTCTGAATATTGACTATAAGCGCAAAAGAATCCACTCCATGAAGTCCAAACTCAGACCGAATCTGCTCAGTCTGTCATCAACGTAGAGCAAAAACTTAGAGCGTTGAAAGATAAAAGCAACATCATTAATGAAAACATTAAAAAGAAGAGGGCCGAGGTGAGAACCCTCTGGCACTCACGAAGGAACAGGAGTAAAGGATGAGCAAAAAACCTTTGACTGTTACCGCTCGGCTACGGTCTCTTAAATAAGAATAAAGCCCAATTTTATAGACTCAAGCCCCGAAGTTTTCAATCCATCCTCGTATTATTGTTTCGTATCATTTTGTCACGATTGCATTTAACACTCCTACGAGGAAACATAAAATTCAGTTCACGACGGAGACTTTCGAGCAGTCTTCCTTCGACAATAGAGGTGTCCGTTGACTCAAACGTAGTGCTTATCATCTTGTTCCACGATGCTTGCGCAGCTGATCTATCGTGGCAGACAAAGGATATCTTTACGAAGAAACGTCAAAATCTACATAAAGCATGAGATAAAATCTAAACTTTAGTTTCTCTACAAGGTATTTGAGAGATTCTGTTACGTTAAGCCAGCACGTGGAGTAATGCGGGGGGCAATGTGTTCTACACCCCGATGTAAGGACATAATGCCTATACAAACACCTCACGCTAACGCCTCTGCGCAAAGGTCAAACTGTAAGGAAATAACAGCAGCAGCTACGCTTCAGTCACGTGACTTATCGCAAGCTAGTGTTAGAGAACAGAAAGTGGGGTTAGTAAGTTTGTGTGTCACGCCGGGGCGGGGGTATGTCCGTAGACCTGGACGACGTGCCGCGCTCGGAGGCGGGCCCCGAGGCGGGCGCGCTGCTGTGGCGCGAGAGTCGGCGCGTGTGGTGCGCGCGCGCCGAGCCGCTGTGGTGCGACTTCGTGGGCGCGCGGGCCACCAACTACAAGCCGGCGCCGCTGCTCGACGCCACGCCGCTCACCGCCTGGGTATGTACCTGACGCGATACTAACACGCGTTTGTACATGTCGCGCGTGGAGCCGCTGTGGTGCGACTTCGTGGGCGCGCGGGCCACCAACTACAAGCCGGCGCCGCTGCTCGACGCCACGCCGCTCACCGCCTGGGTATGTACCTGACGCGATACTAACACGCGTTTGTACATGTCGCGCGTGGAGCCGCTGTGGTGCGACTTCGTGGGCGCGCGGGCCACCAACTACAAGCCGGCGCCGCTGCTCGACGCCACGCCGCTCACCGCCTGGGTATGTACCTGACGCGATACTAACACGCGTTTGTACATGTCGCGCGTGGAGCCGCTGTGGTGCGACTTCGTGGGCGCGCGGGCCACCAACTACAAGCCGGCGCCGCTGCTCGACGCCACGCCGCTCACCGCCTGGGTATGTACCTGACGCGATACTAACACGCGTTTGTACATGTCGCGCGTGGAGCCGCTGTGGTGCGACTTCGTGGGCGCGCGGGCCACCAACTACAAGCCGGCGCCGCTGCTCGACGCCACGCCGCTCACCGCCTGGGTATGTACCTGACGCGATACTAACACGCGTTTGTACATGTCGCGCGTGGAGCCGCTGTGGTGCGACTTCGTGGGCGCGCGGGCCACCAACTACAAGCCGGCGCCGCTGCTCGACGCCACGCCGCTCACCGCCTGGGTATGTACCTGACGCGATACTAACACGCGTTTGTACATGTCGCGCGTGGAGCCGCTGTGGTGCGACTTCGTGGGCGCGCGGGCCACCAACTACAAGCCGGCGCCGCTGCTCGACGCCACGCCGCTCACCGCCTGGGTATGTACCTGACGCGATACTAACACGCGTTTGTACATGTCGCGCGTGGAGCCGCTGTGGTGCGACTTCGTGGGCGCGCGGGCCACCAACTACAAGCCGGCGCCGCTGCTCGACGCCACGCCGCTCACCGCCTGGGTATGTACCTGACGCGATACTAACACGCGTTTGTACATGTCGCGCGTGGAGCCGCTGTGGTGCGACTTCGTGGGCGCGCGGGCCACCAACTACAAGCCGGCGCCGCTGCTCGACGCCACGCCGCTCACCGCCTGGGTATGTACCTGACGCGATACTAACACGCGTTTGTACATGTCGCGCGTGGAGCCGCTGTGGTGCGACTTCGTGGGCGCGCGGGCCACCAACTACAAGCCGGCGCCGCTGCTCGACGCCACGCCGCTCACCGCCTGGGTATGTACCTGACGCGATACTAACACGCGTTTGTACATGTCGCGCGTGGAGCCGCTGTGGTGCGACTTCGTGGGCGCGCGGGCCACCAACTACAAGCCGGCGCCGCTGCTCGACGCCACGCCGCTCACCGCCTGGGTATGTACCTGACGCGATACTAACACGCGTTTGTACATGTCGCGCGTGGAGCCGCTGTGGTGCGACTTCGTGGGCGCGCGGGCCACCAACTACAAGCCGGCGCCGCTGCTCGACGCCACGCCGCTCACCGCCTGGGTATGTACCTGACGCGATACTAACACGCGTTTGTACATGTCGCGCGTGGAGCCGCTGTGGTGCGACTTCGTGGGCGCGCGGGCCACCAACTACAAGCCGGCGCCGCTGCTCGACGCCACGCCGCTCACCGCCTGGGTATGTACCTGACGCGATACTAACACGCGTTTGTACATGTCGCGCGTGGAGCCGCTGTGGTGCGACTTCGTGGACGCGCGGGCCACCAACTACAAGCCGGCGCCGCTGCTCGACGCCACGCCGCTCACCGCCTGGGTATGTGCCTGAAGCGATACTAACACGCGTTTGTACCATGTCGCGCGTGGAGCCGCTGTGGTGCGACTTCGTGGACGCCCGGACGCCCAAATTTTCTTATTTTATCACCAAAAGTAACGTAGATTATTATAGTAGGTAAAATATCTATAACACCAATGAATGTAGCTCATTTCGCTCGCTTTTCCACTATTAATTAGGGACACACTTCATTTTACGGTTCGCTTCACTGGTCACTACCGAGCATCCTACATCGTGCATCTAAGGTTTTACTTCGATCTTTATTTGTTAACAATACAGACCGCTCAGTCGGTCGCATAGTATAGCGCACGACATCCGCTTCCACCGCCAGATATGCATGGACCCCGGCTCCTCGCGGCTGCACGTGCTGGCGCGCGCGGGCGGGCTGGCGGGGCTGCAGCTCAACCACTACCAGATGCTGTTCCTGCTGCGCCAGGCGGAGCGCATCTCCGAACTCCTGGCCTGGATGGCGCACGACGCCGCGCGACATCCCGACTCGCAGCAGGGGTGAGTCTACACGTGAACTCCTGGCCTGGATGGCGCACGACGCCGCGCGACATCCCGACTCGCAGCAGGGGTGAGTCTACACGTGAACTCCTGGCCTGGATGGCGCACGACGCCGCGCGACATCCCGACTCGCAGCAGGGGTGAGTCTACACGTGAACTCCTGGCCTGGATGGCGCACGACGCCGCGCGACATCCCGACTCGCAGCAGGGGTGAGTCTACACGTGAACTCCTGGCCTGGATGGCGCACGACGCCGCGCGACATCCCGACTCGCAGCAGGGGTGAGTCTACACGTGAACTCCTGGCCTGGATGGCGCACGACGCCGCGCGACATCCCGACTCGCAGCAGGGGTGAGTCTACACGTGAACTCCTGGCCTGGATGGCGCACGACGCCGCGCGACATCCCGACTCGCAGCAGGGGTGAGTCTACACGTGAACTCCTGGCCTGGATGGCGCACGACGCCGCGCGACATCCCGACTCGCAGCAGGGGTGAGTCTACACGTGAACGGCACCTGGTGCTGTTTTTGCTTGCACTTGCTGCGTATTATAATCATTGAGATGGTATACCAGGTGTAATGGCTCTTTAGCACGAGTCCATCCTATCCGCACTTTCAAGTTTATAAATTATTTACACGATAGTGAATAGATAATCAAATATTTTGCCAAGCGATTCCTAATGAGGTAGACAAGAAAATTACATTAAAGCTATTTATTTATTTATATTTGGAAAACCAATAGCTAAAAAAACAACATAGTACTAAAAATAGAAACAGAGAGCCAATTACAGGTTTTCACTGATGGAAACTTTATAGTCAAACAAAAGTGAGAACACTATTTTATCGCATCTTCATAAAAAGAGACACATGCTCGCTTACCAGATAATTACAATCATCAGAGTTTCTTACTTAATACGATGCAAGAAAGTGGCTCTCATTCCAGCGCTCGGCGAAGCGATGAGACTGCGGAGAAGCTCCCGTGCTCGTTACGAGCAATCATGTTTGCGATAGTTTTCGGTTGTCCCTGTGCGGAGCGAGTCGATTATTCCTAAAGATGCTTCGTGGAGGAGAACCGCAGGTCCAATTTCACGTTTGTCCCGGGAGGAAATCGAACCTTCAACCTTCAGCGCAGAAGACGGAGCTACCAGCAACCGAGCCGTGAGATCGGCGGAATACTCGTCGAACTAAATAATTATCGGTTCTCCTATTCAATATTGAGTCATGGGTTTCCGCAGACGCGCCTGAACGGATTAGGTAGTTTATAAGATTGTAGGAGTTCCGTCACCATGCGCGTGTGCTATGTGGGCAGTTCCGTCACCATGCGCGTGTGCTATGTGGGCAGTTCCGTCACCATGCGCGTGTGCTATGTGGGCAGTTCCGTCACCATGCGCGTGTGCTATGTGGGCAGTTCCGTCACCATGCGCGTGTGCTATGTGGGCAGTTCCGTCACCATGCGCGTGTGCTATGTGGGCAGTTCCGTCACCATGCGCGTGTGCTATGTGGGCAGTTCCGTCACCATGCGCGTGTGCTATGTGGGCAGTTCCGTCACCATGCGCGTGTGCTATGTGGGCAGTTCCGTCACCATGCGCGTGTGCTATGTGGGCAGTTCCGTCACCATGCGCGTGTGCTATGTGGGCAGTTCCGTCACCATGCGCGTGTGCTATGTGGGCAGGGGCTACGTGCTAGGCGCCGTGCTGCCGGCCGCCGAGCTGACCTTCGTGTTGCCGGCCGCGTGCCCCGGCCAGGAGTCCTCGCGCGACCTGGACAGCGTGCCGCTCGACTCCTCCAGTCTGCAGGACTGCAAGATGGGTACGTACCTTACCTCACTCTGCTCTTCTCTCTACTCGTACCCGTCCTCACCGTTCCGATCAGCGCACGGTACCTCTGCTGTTATTTAGTGACCTGGGTATCGTGTTCTCAGTTCGAGATTATCGTGTTCTTGCGATATCATTGAAGTAGCAGGATACCGAATTTCCGATCGATCGGCCTGTATAAGTTGCTCTTATCCCTTCGACTAGAAAAACCGCTGATGGAATTCTACTAGCTAAACAGATTTTGTCGAATCGTCCGAACGGTTTCAACCAAGTCACCTCTTAAACAGAATACTTTAAAATTTTAACTATATATATATATCTCGCGTCTAACTAACTATAGTAGATAATTGTTAACTAAAACTCGGTTTTATAAACAAGTTTACGTTTACTTAAGCTAAGCTCTAAGCTTATAGTTCTGTAAATCGTATCCCACGATACAGATTTATCTAGTGCTTTATCTAGTACCGTTATTAAGAAGCCTGATTTATCTTGTCGGTGAAATGAAAGTAACCCTGAATGAGATAGATAGTATTGTACCTACCGTTGATTACTTTATTTTCTGTAAAAAAAAACATTTTTCGTTTTATTTTCATGAAACACTAAATAAAGTATCATCAACACGTTAGTCGATCGATAGCTAGTTGAAATATAGCAGGTTCGGAGACGACCATGGCGCCATCTCTCGTGGAGCGGGACAGCAGCGCGCTGGACGCGTGCCCTCCCGCGTGCCCTCCCGCGTGCCCTCCCGCGTGCCCTCCCACGCCGGCCGAGCACTTGCCGCCGCCCAGTCCGGTCATCGGCAGCTTCGGAGGTCATTATAATTATTATTTATTTATTTATTTATTTATAAAAAGTACTTACACTATTTTTACAGGGGCCCTTATGCAATAGTGTAAAGAAAAATAAAACAATTAAAAACAATTAAACAATCAGAGCATTTAGACTTAGATAATATAAATAAACATGAACTTAAAAATTTAAAGGTACACATTAACATAAAATTCTTCAATTAATAACATTGAATTACATAATGTCAAACCAAATGTCAAAATGTCAATGCGGTAATTATATTATTACCGCACTAAATCGAAGTCTGAATTGGCCTTGTAACAAAGACGATGTCTCGTATTTCGGTTTCGTTGAGCAAAATATCATGAGAAAACAGCTCGTCCATCGTCTGCCATTATCCTGGTAATCGGGGTCGACACAACTGGTTATTTTCTTCCACTCTCCCCTATCATTCGCATCTCTGTCGTCAATCTTTTGTTACACATATCAACTTTCACGCAGTTCATCCATCTTTTTTAACTTCTACTCCTACTTTGTTCATACCTTGTTCCTCCTGCACGACACGACTACACCGCGCCAACCTATCACTCCTCATATTTTCCGTTAGGTCCCGGTGCTTCCTTCGATATGCTCCTTCCTTAATCTATCTATTCTCCGCACAAGAAAACCTAGTCAAAGAAGTAAAACCATCGAAGTGAGAGAAGCGGTTCGGTATGATAGCGAACGGTTGTTACACGATCAGGGTTCTCGTCGATGCGGCGCGGCTTCACCTCGCTAGTGACGTCGATAGACAGCGCACTGACGCGGGACGACGCGCGCAGTGACGCGGCCTCCACCGCCTCGTCCGACTCGGAGCGGTACGTCGTGGTCGGCCTCGCAGCGGAGTCTCCGGATGACGCGGACCTCGCTTTCAGGTAACATTTCTTCCCCCAGCTCCCGGCAAGTAGATCGACTCTGCCCGAACTAAACTCCGTTTGTGTGATGGAAACACTATCTGGTTGTATTTTCAAGGGCTTTCATGCCGATGGTGGCGGAGCACAACGATGAGTACGCGAGTGCGTGGCGAGCCGATAAGTGAGTCCTCAGCTCTGAGGTTCTCCATCTATTTTGCTCGCACATGTTCGTTTTATAAGAATAGAAGTAAAAGTAGACCACTTTTCCGGCGTCACTGGAGTGCAGGGCGTTCTTTGTTTTGCAGGGAGAGCGAGAAACCCGCCCCCTATCTTTCATCTATCACGCCCTGCAGGAGTGGTCCACTTATTAGCTAGTCCAGATGTCGCGTTTAACGCGTGACTCCACTTGCAAATCGCACGCAGTACGTTGAACTCTTGACTCGAGCGTACGGATAAATACATTAGGTTCGACAGCAGTCACGCTTCAGTCACGTGATTTCATGCTATTGACATTTCCATACAATTTGATGTTTCCGCGGGCGAGAACGCCAACGGAGAGTTCACTCTCTCCGTGTTGCGTCCGGGACACGTGCGAGTAGTGTCGTGTAAATCGTGTAAATCGTGTCATCTGAAGTAGCTCTTCTATTTTTTTAAAAGATTTTTCAAGACTTTTAAAAGCTCATTAAAACCGCTTGTAATCGTGGGCAGAGTTTTCGAGCATTCCGTGGTTGTGCGCATATTCATTTTAAAATGGACTCCCAACTACTATAGTGAATTCAACATTTGTACTTAAATTTGTGGTAAAAAAATAACTTGTTAACGGTCAGCTCGGATAACAGCTCAGGCTCCAAGACGCAGAGGGCGCGGCGGTGGCGCGACGCGGGCTGGTGAAGATCACGCCGCAACACCGCCACGCCCTCCGTGTGGCGGGTCGCAAGCCGGTAGACGCCTTGCACGGCGCCTTTAAATCACTAACACTAATACCATCACAGCCACGTCGCGCCATCATCACGCTTACATTATAAAGCTTCATAGCGAGATATATCAAGCTAGGCAAGACGAGCAATTTGAATGCAACGTGTAGATGTCCGTACATGTCCGTTAAACGGACCGGAAAAACCAGGAATGTGATAAGAGAGTGTGCGGTTGCAGAGAGTTCGAGCACGGACGCGGCCAGCTGGCCGGCGTCGAGGTGGCGGCCGAGGTGCTGGAGCGGTCCTCCTCGCCCAGCGACCACTCGCTCACCAGCTCGTGTCGGCGCCGCGACCTCGTGAGTGTAGGGCGCGCTATCTAACATTACATATTCTATTATTTATTTACCAAGTAAATCCAGTGTTTACATAAATTACTGGTTGTCCCCGCACTAGGGCAACCCTGGATCTAAAGCTAAAAAAAAAGCAAGCTAAAACAATCAGTTAACAAGGAATCGACGCACGATATCCCAATAAAAAAAATTCTAACTCAAAACATCGCGCGCGTCATCATCCCATCGGAAATGCATAGTTTTTGGGTGAAATTATCACGTGTGATATTTACCTAATTTTTTGAGCTTACGCGCACAAAACTTGCGATGGGATCTTTGGCGCGCACAATGCACTAACCGAACGAAGCCGGGCGAGACGGCTTCGATGATCCTGTTTTTTTTCCTTTGGCTTCATCTCCACGGCACAACGCCGGCACCGTGCAAATTTATGGCATCGTCCTGCGGTGCGACACCGAAGCGTCCGGCGGAAAGTATCCAACTATCGACCCACTCGGTGGGAGGACTCTTTTGCGAGAGTCGATCTCGCTCGCGTAGGCTCTCCGGCATCGCGCACGTCGCAGGGGCGAGGGGTTGGGGGGTTGGGGGGTTCCAACGCCGCTGCGATGCGTTCTCAGGAAACGGTTCCTCCAGATATCGACATCGACCTGGCGCCTGCACAACGTCCACGTGGTGCACGAGAGCGCGCCCGGCGCCGCGCGCACGCGGCTGGCGGCCGCCGCCTTGCACAACGACGAGTGCACGCACATCCCGTGGGACGAGTTCCAGGTACGTCCGCACTCTCTACTCCATCTCCTTCTCCTTCTCCTTCTCCTTCTCCTTCTCCTTGGTAGGGTGCCGAGTGATCGTAAGCTCGAGCCGGTGCGCCTGAATCCGGTCACGGAGTCGATGGGAGGCCTCGAATGGCTGGAGTTCGAGACTATATTTTAATAAGTTATCTATTCAATGAGATTTGATTCGAAAAACCTTTGAGTGACGATGCGATCCCCACTCGATGCGTTATTCTGCCCCGACGTATTATTTTATTAAATACCTTCCACACCCTCCACTGATTTATTATATAACTAACGTTTTGTTTGAACAGCATGTCGCACCAAAGATTATTGAATACTATCCGTAGCCCGACCGGGCGCCTGCGGTAGGTTCCTAGCCCTTTTCGAAGTACTTACTCGATTCTATTGCATGGACGTTAACGCGAACTTCTGAACTTATTATTGCTTTATTTAAAAATATTACCCTATCTATTATAAGAACGAGACCCGGAATATCTGTCGCGCGGTTTGTACCGGATAGAAAATTCGTGTTAACGTTTACGCAAATTATTTGAAACTGCCCCATAACTAATAGATTTATCCATCAGTCTGCATGACCACCGATCATCACATGCCATCGTATCTCGTTCCCCGTAAGGTCTAAACTGCTGTAACGAAATTGAACCACTAAGTAACAGAGTTGATGCCGTACAGAAGCCGAGCTTCGTGCGATGTGTGCGAATCTCTTTTAGAGCCGACGTCCTCTTAGAACTTTTAAAACTTTTATATTCGAACATTAATGTGTTTAACTATAATACGATGAACGGATGATAATTAAAGTGAGCTCTTAGAGTTAGACACTGTATGAAAGCTTGACCTCGGTACGGCTCGCGCTCTGATATTGAACTATCTGCATCCATTTATTCTCTAACTATATCAGTGTCTATGTGTTTTTTTCTCTATGCCAATCATCGCCCGCTCGGCTATCGTCAAAAAGAAACGGCTCAAGGTATTTGAACGATCGTTGATCTAGATCGTTTTAACGTAGTGGTATCATGTTTGCCGATTAGCAGTAGAGGTTGTGTCGTAGCCAAGGGGGTTTGTGTGTATGAGTGAATGAGATAAAATATGTTTCTGTCACGTGTTTCTGTCTTGTAATATATCTTACTTTGTTAAATCTAACTCCATGATTTGATGTAGATATCCCAAATGTTGAATGATTAAGTGACGAGAAACATCTTCGCAAACGCTTCATTGCTCCTTTCTGTGTTAACATAACCCGCCATCTTAGCTGCACCCACGCCATCTGATGTTGATACAGGTAAACTAACATTATTTGATTAGGTTTTATCAAAAACATTAAATTTAAAGTAAAATAAAATGACATGGAAGCTTTCTAGTGTGGCCGTGGATTTGTTTATGTCTATAATCTTATAACATGTAGGTACACGTATTTAAATAGTAATTAACTTTATATAATTGCTTAATATATCCTCTCCTCGTGTCGCATGCAAACGTGTTGCATGATCCCATCGTCATTCATCTCATGTCATAACATTGTGACGTCACACATGTGTGGATGATTGATTACGTTTAGCGTAATAGGAACACTACTCAATTAATTACAAACGTGATATATGGAGAGTAATCGCAAAACACTGTATTAGTATAATCAGTAATTTTCAGTATAATCGGGATATTTACTATGATTTCCGAGTTTTTTTATCCCAATATTGGATGCGCCACGATCAAAACGTCTGAGTCGCAGAAGGGTGCGGATTCGGTTCCCGCCGCGGGACAAATGTTTATATGATCTACAAATATTTGTCTCTGGTCTGAAAGTTCTTCTATGTATAATATGTAAGAATTTATAAAAAAAACTATATGAGTGTATATCAGTCACGTGGTCCACACAACACAAGCTTTGCTTACTTTGGAGCTACCTAGAGGATTCTGTGTGTGAAATGTTCAGCATGATTTGTTTATATAAGGGAAAATGGTAATGGAAACTGAAATGCAAAGTCATGCTAAATATCCCGCTTATAATGAAAATAAGGTGGATAACCATGATAGTTTAAAAAGCTATATAGTATTATCCAGTTTGGCTGCGCCAGTTTACTGCTCGAGTATAGTGATCGTTGGAGTGTTCAAGTTTGGTCGCTCTACTGTAGATAACAATAAGGTTCAATGAAATTAAAAAAAGATGCTGAATTCAATTCACAATTATACACTTAAATTTACAGCTATACACTTGTAAATTTAACTAAAAAAAAATGAATCAATCACATTTTTAACCTCCTAAATGTAGTGAGTTCTTTGGATTGCTCTTCATCGTAAACGCTTAGTTCTGGCATATTTAAAGAACGCCAGTGTAAAGAGTGATGACCTCTCAGAACAAGTTCTCGATGCGAGCGCGCGCGTGGACGGAGCCCGAGCCCGAGCCGGAGCCCGAGCCCGAGTCGGAGCCCGAGTCGGAGCCCGCGCCTCGCCTCGCCGCGCGCCTCACGAGGACGGAGCTGCCGCACCAGCTGGACGACCAGGTACCCATTATCATCTCCCCCCATCTTGGATAACATGTTCTCTCTTCCGCTGTCTTCTATCAGCCGCCATTTTAGTAATCACTCCTTATCCATGCCATCTTTCACCTGATCCATCTATTCTTTGGTATCGCTCGGCCCTTATATCTCTCGCCGCGTGACTTGCATCCTTCCTAATGATTCGCTTATATCTCGCTAGCTCATATCTCATTTCACAAATGTGTAATATACTATATCGCTTATCTTATCCATTTTTTTTACTCTACTCATCCATCACGTGCGTAACTCGACGTTCGCATTTCTGTCGCACGCACTTTTGTTTCATCCGTGCCTTCGATCGCCCAACACTACGATTCAAATTTTCACTCAACGCGATAAATCGGCCAACGCTCGCACAGTTGGCCAATATAGAAAAATAAAAATATCGGTGAATGATCAACCTAACACCATCTAGCCTCGATCGAGCGTAGCTTCATCGCACAAATGTTTATCCTGGAAGTGAATCGAAAATCAGTCAATATCCGGTAGGATCACTGTCATTCCGACCGAGCGAATACTTACCGCAGAACCTGGATCATCCGGCATAAGTAACATGTTAGCGTTCGGTCCAGGGCTTACCCCTGGCGGCGGAGCTGCTGGAGGCGCGCGTGCGGTCGGTGCGGCTGGCGCTGCACGTGGGCGCGGCGCTGGCGCTGGCCGAGCTGCTGGAGGACGAGCTGCTGGTGCCGCCCATGCCGCTCGAGGTATGTATATATACTTACCCCTGGCGGCGGAGCTGCTGGAGGCGCGCGTGCGGTCGGTGCGGCTGGCGCTGCACGTGGGCGCGGCGCTGGCGCTGGCCGAGCTGCTGGAGGACGAGCTGCTGGTGCCGCCCATGCCGCTCGAGGTATGTATATATACTTACCCCTGGCGGCGGAGCTGCTGGAGGCGCGCGTGCGGTCGGTGCGGCTGGCGCTGCACGTGGGCGCGGCGCTGGCGCTGGCCGAGCTGCTGGAGGACGAGCTGCTGGTGCCGCCCATGCCGCTCGAGGTATGTATATATACTTACCCCTGGCGGCGGAGCTGCTGGAGGCGCGCGTGCGGTCGGTGCGGCTGGCGCTGCACGTGGGCGCGGCGCTGGCGCTGGCCGAGCTGCTGGAGGACGAGCTGCTGGTGCCGCCCATGCCGCTCGAGGTATGTATATATACTTACCCCTGGCGGCGGAGCTGCTGGAGGCGCGCGTGCGGTCGGTGCGGCTGGCGCTGCACGTGGGCGCGGCGCTGGCGCTGGCCGAGCTGCTGGAGGACGAGCTGCTGGTGCCGCCCATGCCGCTCGAGGTATGTATATATACTTACCCCTGGCGGCGGAGCTGCTGGAGGCGCGCGTGCGGTCGGTGCGGCTGGCGCTGCACGTGGGCGCGGCGCTGGCGCTGGCCGAGCTGCTGGAGGACGAGCTGCTGGTGCCGCCCATGCCGCTCGAGGTATGTATATATACTTACCCCTGGCGGCGGAGCTGCTGGAGGCGCGCGTGCGGTCGGTGCGGCTGGCGCTGCACGTGGGCGCGGCGCTGGCGCTGGCCGAGCTGCTGGAGGACGAGCTGCTGGTGCCGCCCATGCCGCTCGAGGTATGTATATATACTTACCCCTGGCGGCGGAGCTGCTGGAGGCGCGCGTGCGGTCGGTGCGGCTGGCGCTGCACGTGGGCGCGGCGCTGGCGCTGGCCGAGCTGCTGGAGGACGAGCTGCTGGTGCCGCCCATGCCGCTCGAGGTATGTATATATACTTACCCCTGGCGGCGGAGCTGCTGGAGGCGCGCGTGCGGTCGGTGCGGCTGGCGCTGCACGTGGGCGCGGCGCTGGCGCTGGCCGAGCTGCTGGAGGACGAGCTGCTGGTGCCGCCCATGCCGCTCGAGGTATGTATATATACTTACCCCTGGCGGCGGAGCTGCTGGAGGCGCGCGTGCGGTCGGTGCGGCTGGCGCTGCACGTGGGCGCGGCGCTGGCGCTGGCCGAGCTGCTGGAGGACGAGCTGCTGGTGCCGCCCATGCCGCTCGAGGTATGTATATATACTTACCCCTGGCGGCGGAGCTGCTGGAGGACGAGCTGCTGGTGCCGCCCATGCCGCTCGAGGTATGTATATATACTTACCCCTGGCGGCGGAGCTGCTGGAGGACGAGCTGCTGGTGCCGCCCATGCCGCTCGAGGTACCGACACATCGGCACACCGATGACGCTAACCGTGTTTGCTTTCTTTTCAACTCTGATCTTGTAACTCTAGGTTTGGCACATTTTATTCTTTCAGCTCTAAAATCTTCCGCTGGAAATACCGATGGAGTCGAAATCTATTCCATCATCGATTTGTCTCACGTTTTTTGAAAACGACAACCTCCAAATGAAACATCGATTCGATCGGCTGTTAAAAATAAACCCCGCGATCTCTTCCAGGTCCTGATAGAAGACGTGAAGATCCACCTGATAGAAGACCGTCAGACGCACTGCATCTCGTCCCCTCCCCCTCCGCCTCTCGACATCTCCGTGTCGGCTCTCCGCATGAGGCGAGACTCTACCGGCGTGCTGCACTTCGGTCCCCCCTCGCCCTCCCCCTCCCACGCAGGCCCCGCCCCCGCTACGCCCCTCTCGGCGCCGCCCCCCTGCCCCGACCTGGAGGAAGCGAAGGAGCGGATATGCCGGCTGAATGAGGAGAATGAGGAGCTGAAGAAGCGGTTGCTAACGCTACAGAGGATAGCAGAGGATAACCGAGAGTTGAGAGCGTGAGTGGTTCGGATGAAAGTTATCAACTTCGTAACAACTTCGTCTGTCTGTATGTTAAGACCTTTTTTTCTCAGAAACGCGTGGAGATATCGAATTGAAATTGAAGCATGGTCTCACAATACAAGTAAAGGAATAAATTTGAAACTAATTACACTCGTGAGCAAAAAAATCGACTCAAGACGCACGCTCGCAGTTAAAAATCTCTAGCAAAAAATCTGAAGCTTTCATTCTATTTCTGATTTTAACATCTCAAAGCTGTTAGTTTTAGCTTTAAAATTATATAAAATGTTGTAATGTTACCGTCGTTACCAAGAAACTGGTAACTTTAATCGAAGACGCGGTTCCGGAAGAAAAAGGTGCACATCGGAGAGAGATGACCGATTCATTGTCAGCACATCGCTGAGAAATCGGGCATTCACTGGCGTTCAAGTCCAACAAGAGCTCAGAGAAACGCGAGGAGTGGCTGGACAGTCAGAAGACGACTTAAGGCAGCTAGCCTTGAGCCAAAAAGGCCAGCTACTGGTCCCAAATTAACCACGGCCCACCGAGCAGCCCGCCTTCGATTTGCCAAAGAACACGTTGATTGGACTGACGAATAATGAAGCTCCGTTCTCTTCTCAGACGAAAGCAGAGTGTGCGTGCATGGTAGCGATAGAAGAGGACGAGTCTACAGAAGACCTGAAGAAAGATTTGCGCAGTGCTGCATTAAAGAAAATGTGGCTTTTGGAGGAGGTTCCTGAATGGTGTGGGCGGGCATTTCAAAGCAAAGCATTTCAGAGGCAAAAACCGAGTTAGTTTTTATTAAAACTGGCGGTCGAGTGAGAGGATTGACGGCAAACCGATACATCGAAGAGATTTTAGGGGATCACGTCGGTTCCTACGCCGGTTTCATCGGCGAAAACTTCATCTTAATGCACGACAATGCCCGTCCACATACTGCAGGTTCCGTCCGGCAGTATTTACAGGAGGTCGAAATTGCCGCTATGGACTGGCCAGCGCGTAGCCCGGACTTAAATCCTATCGAGCATTTGTGGGATGAACTTAAAAGAAATGTTCGGGCCAGAAGTCCTGCACCAGCCACGAAATCGGACCTCAAAGCGACGCTCATTGAAGAATGGGATAGCATCGAACAAAATCGAGTAAAGAAACTTATTCGATCCATGAAGAAGCGATTGGAAGCTGTTATTAGGGCCAGGGGAGGCAACACTAAATATTGATAAGTTAATTTCAATTAGAATTTTCTTTACTGTTAATTGTCATTGCTCTTTTCATTGCTTAAGATTTCTCATTCAATATTTTTTAATTACCAAAAAAAATTATACCGCCGTAGACCACTTATTTTAAAGCTAAAACTAACAGCTTTGAGATGTTAAAATCAGAAATAGAATGAAAGCTTCAGATTTTTTGCTAGTTTTTTAACTGCGAGCGTGCGTCTTGAGTCGATTTTTTCGCTCACGAGTGTAGTTTATTGTTTTATTACCCGATATAAAGTTCTTCTGCATATTTGCCGGTCATTTCACTTTCTCCAGTCCACTGTGCTGGTACTCACCGGACTCTTGATGTAGAATCTTACCACCGGGTCATGTGCTAGCTCATGAAAATCTCCACAACAAAGAACCAACCGAAAGTTAGTTTCTGCATATTTCCATAATTTTGAAAAATATATTCTATAAACAATGTTATTTTTCTTTTTTCGTGATCTTGATGTCGAACTGTCGTGAATTCAGTCACAAACAAACTCGTGCGGCACGGCGAACGATATGTCAGATAAAAGGGATGCCTTACATGTCGAATGCGCAGTGACGCACGCTGCCATTGATGAACGATATATTACACGATCTCAACACAGTTGAAGGTGCGGTGTCGCGTTACAGGAAGGTGGAGGAGACCTCAGCGCTGCGGCGATGTGCCCATTCCGCTCAGGCGGAGGCGGAGCGTCTGCTGGCCGACAAGCACCAGCTGCTGGAGACACTGCACCAGCTGCAGGTACGTAGCAGGAAGGTGGAGGAGACGTCTGCTGGCCGACAAGCACCAGCTGCTGGAGACACTGCACCAGCTGCAGGTACGTAGCAGGAAGGTGGAGGAGACGTCTGCTGGCCGACAAGCACCAGCTGCTGGAGACACTGCACCAGCTGCAGGTACGTAGCAGGAAGGTGGAGGAGACGTCTGCTGGCCGACAAGCACCAGCTGCTGGAGACACTGCACCAGCTGCAGGTACGTAGCAGGAAGGTGGAGGAGACGTCTGCTGGCCGACAAGCACCAGCTGCTGGAGACACTGCACCAGCTGCAGGTACGTAGCAGGAAGGTGGAGGAGACGTCTGCTGGCCGACAAGCACCAGCTGCTGGAGACACTGCACCAGCTGCAGGTACGTAGCAGGAAGGTGGAGGAGACGTCTGCTGGCCGACAAGCACCAGCTGCTGGAGACACTGCACCAGCTGCAGGTACGTAGCAGGAAGGTGGAGGAGACGTCTGCTGGCCGACAAGCACCAGCTGCTGGAGACACTGCACCAGCTGCAGGTACGTAGCAGGAAGGTGGAGGAGACGTCTGCTGGCCGACAAGCACCAGCTGCTGGAGACACTGCACCAGCTGCAGGTACGTAGCAGGAAGGTGGAGGAGACGTCTGCTGGCCGACAAGCACCAGCTGCTGGAGACACTGCACCAGCTGCAGGTACGTAGCAGGAAGGTGGAGGAGACGTCTGCTGGCCGACAAGCACCAGCTGCTGGAGACACTGCACCAGCTGCAGGTACGTAGCAGGAAGGTGGAGGAGACGTCTGCTGGCCGACAAGCACCAGCTGCTGGAGACACTGCACCAGCTGCAGGTACGTAGCAGGAAGGTGGAGGAGACGTCTGCTGGCCGACAAGCACCAGCTGCTGGAGACACTGCACCAGCTGCAGGTACGTAGCAGGAAGGTGGAGGAGACGTCTGCTGGCCGACAAGCACCAGCTGCTGGAGACACTGCACCAGCTGCAGGTACGTAGCAGGAAGGTGGAGGAGACGTCTGCTGGCCGACAAGCACCAGCTGCTGGAGACACTGCACCAGCTGCAGGTACGTAGCAGGAAGGTGGAGGAGACGTCTGCTGGCCGACAAGCACCAGCTGCTGGAGACACTGCACCAGCTGCAGGTACGTAGCAGGAAGGTGGAGGAGACGTCTGCTGGCCGACAAGCACCAGCTGCTGGAGACACTGCACCAGCTGCAGGTACGTAGCAGGAAGGTGGAGGAGACGTCTGCTGGCCGACAAGCACCAGCTGCTGGAGACACTGCACCAGCTGCAGGTACGTAGCAGGAAGGTGGAGGAGACGTCTGCTGGCCGACAAGCACCAGCTGCTGGAGACACTGCACCAGCTGCAGGTACGTAGCAGGAAGGTGGAGGAGACGTCTGCTGGCCGACAAGCACCAGCTGCTGGAGACACTGCACCAGCTGCAGGTACGTAGCAGGAAGGTGGAGGAGACGTCTGCTGGCCGACAAGCACCAGCTGCTGGAGACACTGCACCAGCTGCAGGTACGTAGCAGGAAGGTGGAGGAGACGGACGGTGCGTCACTCCGCTCAGAGATGGGTTTATATAATAAATAAATGTTTGCGTGAAGTCCTCCTCCTGCAGTAGTAGCACAAGTATAATGCGAGTGCGTCCCCTGCAGGAGCTGCAGTGTCGCGGGAAGAGGTAGCGGTCGGCTGGCGGCCCCGCGGCGGGCTGCCTCGACTGCACGGCCTGCTGTGGAGACAAGTAACGACTGCACGGCCTGTTGTAAACACAAGTAACGACTGCACGGCCTGCTGCGGAGACAAGTAACGCCGCCCCGCTCGCCACTCACCCCGGACCACTCACCACCGGCTGAGACATCCCGCGCCTTATAAGGCACCTTACGATGCTGAAGCGGCTGTGCTCTTCACACGAAGCTAAGACGGCCCTTGAGTCTTCTAGGATGTGTCAGCAGACTCAGGTCGGGGACTAGACGCGATCTACTTCCTATTGATGTTCTCGCTCACTGAAAGATTAAATTGTATGCGACCCTAGCTAGTGATATTCACGACAGGAGCGTGACTGGTGCTGTCGTTTCCATACAATTTGATCTTTCCGTAGAGGCGTTAGCGCGATGGAAAACCGAGCGTAAGCTACTTGTGAGCCCCCTAGGCCCCCTAGGCCCCCTGGTCGGACGGGTGCTTGATGTCTTGTTGCATCATTTTAATATAAATTCATACTAAATATACGATTTACCTTTACATCGTCAAGAATCTGTATATCGTCTAGATATTGAAACGGAGATAAAAGTAGATAGGATATTCGTAATACCTTTGTTTTTTTGTTTGATTGTGATTGTGATTGATTTGTAATCGCAATGCAATCAATATTTTTGTCTTCCACCCACTTACTTACAAACTTAAATGTTATAAAAACAAGCAGTATCGGTATCAGTAGCCAAATAGAATAAGTTGCCTTGAATTGAGAGATCCGTAGTGGTAGCTAGCTATATCGATAATTCGTGATATGTAGCATTATTGTCTTAAAGTGTAAAGTAAACTATATTTGGTTTGGACCGGTCTACCTCCAGCAGTGATCGCTGCGCAGTCGATAAACGTTAAACGATATATCGGGAAAATAATCGTGCGAAAGTTACATCGTTTCGACTCATTTTAAACGACGCAATGACTGAATTACGATAAACTATCGTAATTTAGTCATTCCGTCAGTCAATTTAACAACAAAACAAAAGTAAATTTATTTACCAAGAAGAATAAAAACATAGTGTTTACAATAATAACTGTTGGTCCCCGCTCTCTTTTTAGCAAGCCTGTATTGCGGGAGGCCAGAGCCATAAGATAATCGATTTCCACAAACAACTGTCAAATTGTCTGAATGCGACGAACAGTACAACGACGTTATCGTTCCGATATATCGTCGGTTTGCCGACACTTTGATTGTCAAGCGATTTGTGTAAACTACACCAATGGAAAGAATAGAGGTACAATCTCGTTAGAATATACGTACTATGCGTGATCGTAGCTTGTTATTGGTAGCTCAGCTAGCAAGGGTTGTTACAACTGACTGGAGCCTCGCGGACATATCCAGGGACGGAACTATGTACTTACATGGAACGTGCATTTAGGAGTTAACTTAATATGTATGAGCGGCAAGTGTGTCGGTGTCTTTAAGGACGATTAGTTTTAAACTGTTAAAAGTAATAAAAAATACTCGTATATTGTGCTATGACTAACCTGTTCAATATTGTAATTTTGAAGTCCGACCCCGTGGAGCCTTTCCGGTATAAAATATAAAATGTGTGATATTTAATAACTGTTTTCCGTTCAAGTTGAAGATATAGATTTGCCCTCTATCCTATAATGACACATTTAACTAGCGTGCTGTTAAAGTACGCTCTGTTCTCTGTTCTTGTCAGTTAAAGTCAATGATTAAAGATGGTAACCAATTAAAAACACTCATTAGCTAATGAGTGATTATAAATTTGTACTTTTGGACAAATCTGTTTTGGTTCTGGTTAACAGGATACCAGTGTACAATATTATATGATTTACATACACATATAAACACTCACAATTTAAAAAAAAAATCGTACTTTGACGTGATTGTTATACGTTGGTACGCGTACGAGGTCACGTGTGGCCTAGCCCTTAGCATAATCAGCGCTAAAACGACTACTTGTACGGAATTGAATTGGAACATAACACCAAACATAGACATTAAGTATATGAAGCCATTACTAACAAAGTACTCGGAAGAAATGTAGGAACATTATTTTAGAAGATTTTGAATATTTTACTTACTTATTGTAACCAGTGATTTTAGAATTAATAATATCCTTAGTGAACAGATAATGTTAACTTATGTAGATAGAAATTCAATAAAATATCGTAAACGCTTTTGATGTACATTTAATAATGTAAATAATAATAATGATACTTATTCGATGGGGCCTCTTACACCATCAGATACAAAGTGTACCTACCTACTATGAGAATACGTTACTAATACATGTATTGAGCTCAGCCAATGTAGATCACTCCCGTCGGCTCCCGTCCCGTCGTCGTCGGAAAGTGTCCCCCAGCCCCAAGGCGCTGGCGGGAATTGTCAAAAGTCGTACATGCAGGCTACAAACCACTAACACAAGGACCTATACAGTAAACACTGCATGCTAACAAATACTAACTAACAAATAACAAATACTAACAAATATAAACTATCTAAAAGAAGTGAAAACCTCCGACAAAATACAAAACGATCTATACCTCACTCATCTAGACTAGACCATTCCAATGAGCCCGAACGCGATACCTCTGCTGTAAGTTGGTGAGGAGTTGGGTATCCTGCATATTCCAGGTGGTGCTGCAGAATCAGCTCAAGGTTACCATGCTCTTGCAAAATCATTACAGTAACAGGATACCAAATTTTGAATCTTTAAAACCTGTAGAAGTTGCTCTCATTCCTTCATTAACTAGAAAAGATTTGATGATCTTCAAATGACTAGAAGCACTTTTTTCTTTATATTAAATATAAAAAACCAAAAGTGAAATCTGATAATTGGTTTGTGAGCTACAATGGCACAGACAGACACAAACATACACGTGAATATTTATAACACATCTGTTTGCTTCGGGAGATAAAAATAAAACTAAATAATTAATAACAAAAAGTACATAACCTTTGCTAACCTCTATATGTGTTTGTGTAGTGCCAAATCGCAGCGTGGGGACCCTTATTTAATTCAATATTGTAAGTACATAGGTACATAGAAATATTATTTTTTGTACAAATATAATTAACCTAACAAAAGCATTTTTATGTACCTACTGTTTGGAATTGAATGTTTGTTAACTTGTTTAATACTATTGCTGTTTTTTTTTTCAGATAAATATAAGATGGTAGACTGATTTTAGTTGGGTATTTTTTAAATATTTTGTATGACTTAACTTACGAATTAAAAGAACTTATATTTTTAAAGTCATTGCATTAATGTTCCTATAGTATAGCAACAAAACTAAATCATTGCTTCTGCATCTGGCTTAGCTAATATTTATTTGGAATATTTACATTATAAAGTGCTATAATTACATCAGTTAATTACTTAGGTACGATGTTATGTTAAGGGGCCTTTTCCAATGTCAGCAGATAATATTTTAGCTAGTTTTATAACCAGCATAATAAAACAATGCTGTTTTTTTAGATGACTAATAGGTATGTCGTTTTTATAGGACATATTTTGTCACCTGTCAAAAAGCTTCGCATAAAGTATCCGCCGCTTTGTTAGCAAAAGTTTAATTAGGCCCCAAATCTACCGAATCTAGTTTATTTAAATACATACATAGTAACACATTTTAATCGAAGGTTACATATTATTAACCCCTAACAACTAAAACAATGCATAATTATTGTTACTGTGCTGTGTGTAAACTTATCAACAGTGTTCTAAGTATAAAGAAATGGGTATTAAAAAATGAGTAAAGAAAATGTTGTTGGTCCTTTTACTTACCTAATTGTACTATATATCTGTAGGAAAGTTAATCATTATTATTATCGGAACGCTGAAACAGTTAGGTAACAACATCGCTTCTGAATGCTCATCTAATATCATTTGATGAAAAAAACTCTGAAGGTATTAAGAAAAAGGATCAAGCAATTATTTCTGTTACTCTGCATTATAACTGCTATTAGCTTAAAGTGGTATTTGCTACCTAACTAGCAAACCGCTACATTATTAATAATAGGTAATGAAGACATAGTTAGTAGGGGTGGGGGGACAGTGGCCTTGTTCTTATTCTTGTATATTCTAGTATATTGTTGCCTTGTGTCGTATGCTCGTATGTAACTGGAACCGTAACGCTTATTAGCTAGATAATGTAATACCAGCATAATGATCCATTTATCTTGTTTTAAAATATAAAGTTCGCTCTACAGCTATCCTACTACTTATGTACTTATAAATAATACTTAACTGCTTATAAATGAGTTCGCTGGGTTCGTGGTTATTGAGTGTTGAGATTGGGAGTTACGTTTCTATCTCGATCCTATGTATAAAACCTTGTTTGTAACGCCAGAAAAACTGTCACGTCTGAGTGAGTAGGTCTAGGTACCGTTGTTATCTTTACATAGTCATGTTTCCATCCCATTTGTGAGATCAATTTAAAAACAAAACTGTATCATACTGTTGTGAATTATTAAGTTATGGAAGAATTGTTAAATAAATTAAATATTCTTGAGTACATGTCGTTACTTATTATTGTCGGTACCTACATAGTACCTACTAGTAGACTGCCTGGAGGGTGAACAGGTAGGTACCCACTTACCTATTCTAGAATGAATGTTTTTTAATGATACTAGGCGTCTACAGGGATATAATATCTATTTTCATTAAAAAAACTAATAGAGTAGCTGCAAAAGTTTCGAAAAGCCAAAAGTGATAGGGACTTCCATGATGGGATTCTTACTGCTTTGTGGGGTCAGTCGGAATAAACAAGTTATAGTCTGTAAAAGGCTAGGACTAGGACTGTATGGTGGGAATCCTAGGCCTCTTAATTATTGGTGCTTGTTATTTGGTACGGTACATGCTAGCAAAATCTTACTGCACATAATAAACGAACGTCTGAAATCATTCTTATCAAGAGAAATAGCCCCGGAGCAGGCTGGTTTCGTGAAGAGCAAGGGTACTCGTGAGCAAATACTTACAGTGCGCCAAATAATCGAGAAATCTCGTGAGTTCAACAAACCAACATGTATTTGCTTTGTTGACTTCTCGAAGGCATTCGACTCTGTCAAATGGCCAAAGCTCTGGAAGACCCTTTTAGAAATGGGTACCTACACCAAAACATCTTGTGCACCTGCTCAGACGTCTTTACGAGGACGGAACAGCCTCCGTACGGGCAGACGAATTGCTATCAGGTCCGTTTCAACCCACTGCAGGAGTTCGTCAGGAATGCATTGTTTCTCCGCTTCTGTTCAACATCTACACGGAACTTATTATGAGAATCGCTCTTGATAACTGGACTGATGGTGTTGCAATTGGAGGTTTGAGAGTTTCAAATTTACGTTATGCAGATGACACCACATTGTTTGCCACTAGTATCCAAAACATGGAAAACCTGCTTTCTAAGATGGAAAATATTAGCCTCGAGTTCGGACTAAAAATAAACCGTTCTAAAACTAAAATGATGATTGTTGACCGTGTCAATAACAACTCGCCCGAGGTCACACAGATCGCGAACTGTGATGTGGTTCAATCATACATTTACCTCGGAGCTTTGATCACAAACAATGGTGGATGTATTGACGATATCAAGCGTCGTATGGCGATCTCCCGGTCTACCATGGATAAGCTGAAGAAGGTATGGAGAAACCGTAGCATAACAAAAGCCACCAAAACACGTCTTGTGTCCCTCGTGTTTCCCATATTTCTTTATGCTGCAGAAACATGGACTCTACGGGAAAGTGAGAAAAAGATGATAGATGCGCTCGAGATGTGGTGCTGGAGAAGAATGCTTGGGGTCTCGTGGACTCAATTTCGTACTAATCAGTCCATACTCCAAGAACTCGGCATCAAACAGCGACTTTCATCTACTGTACAATCTCGTATTCTCACTTTCTTTGGACATGTTTCACGACGCGGAGAGGTCTCCATTGAGCATCTTATAGTGCAAGGTAGAGTGGAAGGCACAAGGGCACGGGGTAGATTGCCCATGAGATGGACTGACCAAATTAAGACCGCTTTGGATGGTCCATTGCACGAATGCACCAGGAAGGCTGCTATGCGAGATGAGTGGCGTAGAATTGTCAAGCGAGCCACAACAGCCCCCTGAAGTGACGATCACGACCACTCTGTCAAGAGTGTAACGACCAAGAAGACTTACCACAGATCATCGAGTAGCTCGGGCTAACTTTGCTCGCTCATGCCAAAATTGGAATGATGATGATTGGGAGAAAATATTGTTCACTGACGAGTCTAGGTTTTGTCTTAAGCCAGATGATAGAAGGGTCAAAGTTTGGAGACGACCCGGAGAAAGATACGCCCAGTGTAACATTGTCGGAAGAGAGTCATATGGTTAGTGATGGTATGGGGCGGCATTTGCATAGGGGCACGTACGGAGTTACACATCGTAGAAAATGGATCCCTGACTGCGGCTCGGTACCTACGTAAATGACATCTTAGAACCGATTGTCATGCTCTTTTCCCCATACATCGGAGATAATTTTTAATTAATGTTAGACAATGCGCGGCCCCACACTGCAGCGATAGTTTCGGGGTACCTTCGAGAGGTCGAAATTGACGTTTTGCCGTGGCCAGCACGCTCGCCAAACTTAAATCGAACATGTTTGGGACATGCTCGGCAAACGAGTAAAACAGCGGAACCAACACCAATATGCATAGGAGATCTGAAAAGGGTAGGTAGGTACTTTAAGAAGAGTAGAATCGAATACCACAAGATTTCATTAATAACTTAATCAAAAGCATGCCGAGAAGATTGCAGGGAGTTTTAAGGCTAGAGGAGGTAACACCAAGTACTGAATGTACTCAAACACTCTCAAAAAGTTTTCGTAATGTCATAACACAATCACATTTTCAATGTGTTGATTGAAGGGTTAATTCATCAAAACATAATTTTTAACATTTCTGTTCATTAGACTTGTGTTTTTTTACTGAAGTAAGTTGTATTTTAATTAAAAATGGTAAAACTAATAAAGTACCTACTTAATATAATTTATGTAATACATACAAATAAAAACCGATCTGTATTTTGTTCCGTTCCTCTAATTATGTCCATGAGTGTAGGTATACAAAGCTTCACATCGGTACACAAATGGTTATTATATATATTAAAATAGTATAAAAGACTAATTGGTATAAAATGGTAGATGTTTATGAGTAACGCGGTGCCGGGTCGGCTGATGGTAGCGCTCTGGTATGCTTGGGTAATTGTCCATATTTGCTTGTAAGACAAAAATGCATAATTGCTGTGTTCGGTGTAAACCCGAACATAATCTCGAGCTGAGATGAGGACGCATGAGGTAAGCTGATGGTACAGGAAATGACACATAATCTGATAAAGCTACCTACCTACACTGATATACATTTAAAATTATGATTCAAATACTAAGCTAAGATACTTGAATAATTAATAATATGGTTGAAATAGTTATTGGTTTAAACATAAAACTAATGGTTATTCCCGTTTGACCGCACAACACATAGCACCTAGTTCTAGCACTTGGCTGACGGTCAGCCGAGCCTTGCTTCCGCGCACTTCTCGGCGGCGGTCCTCACCGCGGAGCAGGAATGCAGGCTCCGGCACAGGATGGTCTCCTACACTACATCCAAGTCTTCGGCGTCATCAGTACCTTCATGGCATACTTCAGACTGGTACGGAAGCTTGGATGTTGTCCGTTCCTCACCCAGTGACTACGGTGTCTTGCTAAAGATCTGGTGTGAAGTATGAGTGGGGTCCGTGGTTCTTCTTATAGTAAGATCTTGTAGATCTTGCGACATCATGACGTATATAAAAATATATAAATATACCTACTTGGTTGGTAGGTAGGTATGTAGGTACCTATTCGTCGCGTAGGGTATTCAAGACTTGGTCAGCAGTTTTGCGCGTCCGCTTATGCAACGTAAGCTGAGGTTGACTAACTCGATTCTTGTATATTGTAGATTTCGGTTGATTTTATGTTGTAAACAATCAGTACCTACCTATAATTTGGTAATGGTGTGTATATCATGGTGATTAAAACAAGACGCTTGCTTGCCCCGTTCAGATGGTGTTTTACTGAGGAGAGTCGTGCCATCAGACCTTGCCACCAATCATGGTTTTTTTGCAAGGGTCCATGGGAGCTCTGCCCCCATGCCTTTCATCTATGAATGGTCCACTGCTTACAAGAATCATCTTCGTTTAAATATTTTTGGTAGTTACTGGAGCACTGTGACTGTTTCTCCAGGCGTTGGTTTAGGTGTGGCCGACGCACCAGGTAGAAGAATGCAACCAGTGTATGGTTTTGGTAGTTTTCACCGCAGGTCTTCATCCATGGGTCGTCGATTCACATCAGGTTCGAAGGACCATGTAAAAGGCTGGGACTCTGTATGGTGGGAGTCCTAGGCCTCTTAATTATTGGTGGTTGTTATTTGATACGGTGAAGAAATGAGAAGTACACAGTACACTATAGATGGTTTTGATACATTGAGCTTCACATCGGTACACAAATGGATATAATATATAGGTAGGTATTAAAATAGTAAGTACCTTTATAAGACTGATTGGTAATAAATGGTATAAAATGGTAGATGGTTATGTTATGAGTAACGCGGTGCCGGGCCTGCTGGTTGTAGCGCACTGGCATGCTTGGGCTATTGTCCATATTTGCTTGTAAGACAAAAATGCATAATTTCTGTGTTCGGTGTAAAGCCGAACAGCCTCCAGTCTGCCAACCTGTCAAGCTGCTCTTATATTCTTGTCACATTCAGAGACGAACAAGGAAGCTAAGTACCTACTTACAAATTATTTGGAGACGCACGTGATTACAATACATCATATTGTATCCGAACTATGTAAGCGAAAGCCAATAAATTATCTAAATAAAAGTATGCATCTTCTGTTTGTTTTCCCATATCCGAACAAAGCTGATTTTTGTGACAGTTGACGGTTCCTAATGAAGTTGCTGTTTTTATTCTGTTTACCAACTTCTAGGGAGAAGTTTTTTTGTTATAATTATTATTATAATTTCACCACAAGAGTGGTTCTGGCAGTTCTTCTTCCTCATTTCTTCGAATAAAAAATTAACGTCCTTTTTTATATCAGTCATTATGTCAGTCACCAAATGATAGCTTTATAAGATTGAGAGCTACCAACATTCCAATTTTATAACGGACTTGTTACTTGTTGTTTGGTATTGATTGAATAATATTAGCTATAAAAAGCCATCATACCAGGGTCTACTTATACCGTGATTGTTTATAATTAACTAACGAAATAATTATATACCTTATATATTAAAATATGATAATAAAAGATTATAAATTACAAGTTTAGAAATAAAAATAAATAAACAGTGAAGTCATTTAGTGAACTATGAAAAGGCCTAAAAACAAATATCCAGGCCCTAAATAAATAAAAACAAACAACTTGCATTGCATCCTAATAATTTGTGTGCGTGCGTAAGCATGTGCGATGTTAAGACAGGCAGCAGTGTGCGTGCGTGACTTACTTTCAAAATCAAAGTTGGCAACATTTTTATTTTAGTAATGGCCGATGAATCAAGTTGGATAGTACTGTAGCGACGTTGCCGAATTTTGTGCTGTAATCTTTATAGTTTCTTACAATTCGGTGTTTATAAAGTGGTCATAATAGTCATTACAAACTAAATAGCATTTTGTGTGATTTCGTGAAAACGATTGTGACTATATTTGTTAGTGTTTTTGCAAAAGAATGTTTGTTGTGCTCTCATCGTAATAAGATCAGTGGATTTAAATTTTATTGGATTACGGTTAGCTGTTTAATACACTGTTGTTTATCGTGGTGAGTACTCCTTTATTTTACCGTAGGTAAGTAGCATGTTTGTGGTACCCGAGTACTAGTTTTTATGCCACGAAAGCTGTACTTACATTTAATACGCGCGCGGCGCGGCGGCGGCGCTGCTGACTACCAGATAACGGAAGATTAATAGAAGATTGCAAAGATTCTGATAAGATTTTGACTTCACGATAAGTTCTCGATCTCGAATTTAATGGAATTTCCTGGAATGTTTTATTTTCAGGGTTAATGGAGTCAGTTATGATCATACTTTTTAGTAAGTTGTAATGTGACAACCTCTGTTAGCTAGGTACAACTAAAAGCTTTGGATGGAACTTGTGAAAATGCAGTGAGAAGTATTAATGAATTACTCATTTCACATTGTTAGGCAGACTGAAATTAGTAATACTTAGTTATGCCCCACATTTTGAACAAAACAAATTAATAAACACAGCTTGCACTAACTTTGATCCATAAACCTATTCAAATGCCTGTCTTCTGCACTGTAAGTACACGCTATAGTATGCTTAGTAAATGTGATGTATTGACACAGAGCCATCTAGCTGGCTTTGTGTAATTAAGTACACCACATTTAATTTATTTTAAATTATCTTTATAGTTCTCTCAATTAATATTGAGTGTTACTGGCCTCTCAGTCTCAGATCAGTTGGTAGTAACTCTGCTTTCTACTCTGTAGGTCATCCATTCAATTCCTTCCCATAACACAAATTTGCATGATAAACATAGGTGTTTGTGTTTGTCTGTCTTTGGGTATTTTGAACTATCAAAAGTACCCATGTATTCAAAAATATTTAAGCATTCTATCATTATCTATATATTAGGTAAACTTATTATTATAATCTATTCAGCTGCCAAGTACAATCTGCTTTGCTTCATGTGCTTGTTTTGATTTTATAATCTGGCAATTATACTCAGAATTAGGGTAAGTTTTTTAAAAAAAAGCAGAAGATATCAATAATTCTTTTATTGGAAGGCAATAATTAAAATGTAATTAAGTGCTTCCCTGAGAATCTCACACATGCAAACTAAATGAAACAAAGTGAGTCTCATGTTACTCTTACTACTCCACTCTTACTCATGTAAGCGAGTAAGCAAATACATTACACTCAGGCACTTTGCTCCCCAAAGTTACATCATTAAAGTCAAAATAAATTAAAGATGCAAGTGACACAATGACACAATCCTGCCTTTACTGTGGCCTTGGTGCCACATTACTAAGCAAGACATCACCTTATGTCTATAAATAAATGTAATTCTCAATTAATATGCACCTACTAATAGTCCAACATACTATTGCTAAGGCCATTTTGTTAGTGATGTCAGATGTCACAGCTGCCATTATTCGGTTATAAAATATAATACCTACTGTTGATATCAATGTAATCTAATCTAACTTAGTTACAAACTAGGGACTACATAGGATGATGTTGATGACTCAATATTTGAATTCAATGCATGTTCATTATATTTATCCTCCTGTTGCAGTGAGTACATATTGTCGATAAGTGAATACCCAGGACTCAACTCTCAATCACAGCCCATGGAATGGTTTCTCGCATTTAACAGTATTTTGAATGACTCTGCACACCTGTCTATACGCACACCGTACATACCTAAACCTCCTAAACACCCACTTGTGTTTGCACAGTCGTATCAAACAACAATGAAAGGAAGGCCCATAATGTTAAACAGTGCTTGAGATGTCTTGAACAATTAACATACAAATATCATAAGACATCTGAACTTCTTATTCGACATGACGCCGTTCGTCAAAGATAAACGACAAGAAACCCCACATGCTGACTGCCAAGGACTCCCGCTGGAGTTATTGCTATTGACTGTGGCATCAACATTAGTTCTTGTTTCGTATAAATGTTACACAATAACGTGTTTGTACTCGAACAGGTAAAAAAATACCTAACTTACCGATCCAATTGAGAGCCACTGATCCGCAAGTAATAACTTCGTAGTAAATTCAGATATTCGGGCATTAACCGCCCACCGTCAACGGTCACTGGTCCTAGATTAAGTTGCAGGACTATTGGAATTCGGGAATTCGCGATCAAGCTGCAGATTACATGAAAGTTTCTAGCTGAGTGGTAGCATGACAAGGTCGTTGCCAGTCGCCGGTTTACCACGCTAAATTCCAGATTTTGTAGGTTAGGTAGGTACCTATTTGGCGGCCACACAGGTATTTTGTGCTTTGCAATCCTTTTGACATAGGTACATACCTACCGTATGAAATGGTTGCACTGAACTAGCATCCTTGTACACTAATTGATTGTATAGATGGAATGATTTCATGCAAGAGACAGACCACTTTTTGATCCACGACTTCGCCTAGATTAAATTAGGTATTACCGTTTTCACGTCATTATTGAAATGTGACACTAAAGATAACGCGAACCAAATGCGAAATGTGCTTTTTTATTGTCATTGTAACGCAATAAAATACCTACCTAGGTATTTGATGATTCGCAGGACGACGATGGAGTTTTTGTATCAGATTTCCATACCCAGATCTGCAAAATATCCATGTGAACTGGTTGGCTTTAGAAACATCATTAATCATGTCTACTACACTAAGTAAATCTAGTGTCAAAGACTCGCCTTGCACTCTACCTAGAAATAAACCTACCTATTCTCCAAAAGGAATTTGCGAGTCTTCAAACGTAGTTGCTCTAAAACGGTAATAAAAAATGACGTGTATCACTCTGGTTGAGTCATAAATACCGCTAAAACCGGTCTGACGGTTTTGGGAATATCCTATTGCCCCTATCTTATTAGTTTCTGTTGAACTTATTTTGTTGGTAAGTATAGTCCGGTCAATATAGACATTTAAAATAACAAAAATTCCCGGAAAGCCAAATATTGGTGGAGAGCTGGGGTTTACCATTACAAATAAAGTTTTTAAAGTCCCCATCGATCCTATGTGTGCTTCAAAAGTTATTCGGGGTCAAAGGTCAAAATTTGAGGTTTTTTGGATTTTTTTCGAAAACGGTAAGTTTTATCAAAAAAAAACCTCAAACCAAAGTTGTAGACTTTAAAATTCTCTACAAAAATGGTCCATATGATTTTTTTCCTAAGAGTTACCATTCGTGAGATATCGCGATTTTAAGAGTCACATTATACATGATAATGCACACATTTCCACGTCACAAAGTCAAAAGATGATTTATTCAATACAATCACAAGGATCACTTTGAAACGTCTTACATACTAGGTGAATTTAGGTGCCAATTCATCCTAACCCAAGCTCGAGAAGAATTGGCAAGAAACTCGTCTTGGTCCTAGCGCTTTTTTATATGATCCATCTTATAACTACCTTAACTACGAAATACTAATACAAGAGAGTTTATACATTTCAAGTGTTTCGGTTATCTGTCTGACGGCAGAGCGACATGAGGCCATGCATTCTTATCAATAATATAGTCATTTATATTATAATAAGCTTTCTTCAACAGACTACCTTTAATGTATGCTTTAAATTTCTTAATAGGTAGTTTATTAGCATTTTCAGGAAGCTTATTATAGAAGCGCACCGTGTTCCCCATAAATGACTTATTAACTTTTTCTAGTCGAAACCTAGGGATGTATAATTTATGTTTATTCCTAGTGTTGATTTTATGAAGGTCACTATTTTGCTGAATCCCATCCACCTGTGAGGTAGTGTACTCGACGCGTTTTTTTTACCGTGGTTTCCCCTGTAGGCCTACTCCACTAACTGTCATGACAATTTTAGGATTATTTAAGGGAAAAATACCCGTCAAGTTCTAGATATTACTTTATTATTGATATTGTCTTCTTCTTCCTCTTCCTCTTGCTGGATGTTCATAAATTGTTCAAATGTGGCTGAGTCATTAGTCTCTTCATTAGAATCACAGGAATCTTCCTCAATTGTACTCAACTGGACATTTGAGCAAGACTGACCTTGGCAATTGTTACACGCTGGAGAACACAGCAACCCGAATTTTTTACAGCCACATTTGGCACTACAACCTTTTTTGCAATTGCAAAAAATAGTGTTGAGGAGTTTTTCTGGAGCAGGTGGTGGGAGTAAAGTTTTAATCGGTTCCAGAGTATTATCTATCAATTTCCAACCCCAGTCTTCTGGGTTCAGTTGATTGCCTAGCCATGTTTGAACTTGATGGTATACTCGATACAAATATTGAATAGCAGATGCCGATGTTGGAGGAAGACATGATAGTTGTACTTGTTTCTTGTTTCGCGTATTTTTTACAAAAGTTAAGTATCGGTATTTATCAATGCAAGTAATTTTTTTTGGAGCTCCATAAACCGCAAGAAGAAAGCGAATTCCTTCTGTAATTATTGTTTGAGGCCTGGAATCAATTTCTGTAAATACTTTAGCGCCGTCAGTCAAATCTTTTTTTTCGAATACGGACAATAGAAAGAGACAGAGAATAGCCTAGCCAGATGTTTTTCATGTCCACGTGGTTAGAGGGGATTCAGTTAGGGACTGACTGTCTTTTCAATAAATGTTTTCAGGATAGTATAGTATATATAAAAGAGACACAGATAGGTATATATACATATCTTTGGAATCTGACATTATATTATTAATATCGACATGTATACAACATTTTACTAATTATTTACTTCTGATTTTTACTATTTCTTACTGTGACATTTATTTCGATTTGTTATCTATGTGCTTAATTAGAGTAATTGGTTGTGCCGTTCTAATTATTAATAATAAATCTTAAGTGCCTGATATGTATATACGTGGCTTATATGTGCATATCATGTATAGTGTGACTCTTAGAATCGCGATATCTCACGAATGGTAACTCTAAGGAAAAAAATTATATGGACTATTTTTGTAGAGAATTTTAAGATCTACAACTTTGGTTTGAGGTTTTTTTTTTGATAGACCTACCGTTTTCGAAAAAAATCCAAAAAACCTCAAATTTTGACCTTTGACCCCGAATAACTTATGAAGCACACATAGGATCGTTGGGGACTTTTAAAACTTTATTTGTAATGGTAAACCCCAGCTCTCCACCAATATTTGGCTTTCCGGGAATTTTGGTTATTTGACCACTATTTTTATGTCTAAATTGACCGGACTAGTATATCATTTTATAGTTTGTAGAAAATAAACCTAGTTCCTGATAGGTATTTGTGTATTTATTTTAGCTTGAAATTCGATTCGATATTATATATAAAAGTAAAACAGCATTATCCTATTTGAACCGCGCCGTGCCTTTCAACCAACCAATTAGCATTTAAAAACAAATGGAAACCACCAAACCGACTACCGGTAACCTTGCCGAAATTAGGCAATTGCAAAATAACCGCGATCCAGTGAAACGGCATCGACTAATGATTGTGGAAGTGCGCTCCGGCGCAGCGAGCACCGCGCACCGCGCACCGCTGTTGCAAGAGCACCCTGACCCTGCTATGCCATGCCATCAGGAAACGGAGTTTAAAAACAAGAAACAGATATTGAAAACATCGGCAAGGAAACCAGCCAGCCAGCTTTCAGAAAATATTATTAAGTACTGTACTTGGCTTATTTATCGCATGTCTCAACACAACTGATTACGATGATGATATTGAAACATCAGGCCGTCTTGTTATACGCCACGTCCGGTACTTACCTAGCTTACTCCCTGAAAAACTGCGTCCAGGATATAGACGTCAGTCTATGGCCGGGATTCGATTTCGCCTTTCGGATATGTCATTTCCTCGATGGAGTAGGTAGGTATACGAAATTAATTATGCACGTTGCAACATGATTTAATGATACTAATTACTATTTACACGGTTAGCTTGGACTTTCACTCTCGCTCTCTACCATTCGCGTAATAGGTTCGCATTTCCTACGTCTGACCATTTGGATTTGACTGGTCATTACCTCTCTTACAAAGCCGAATGTTAGTTTACTAAGCAGTTATTGTGGCCCAATTCTTATTTAGTCATTAATTTAAAAATAATGCACATGTAACGTGTCCGTCATGTTGGTACGCTGATAATACTCCTAAAGCTGACAATATTTGCGTGATAAATTCGCGAAGTAATAAGTACCTACCTAAATAGGTAGCCTTCTAGCTTCCTTTTCAAAAGGATGAACCCAAGGTCTCAATGAATGCAACCAAAACAGCTCTGAACCAAAACCGTTACCTTACTCCTTTTTCGATACAAATCCTTACCTGTTATGTTCTATCGCGTAACCGGCTCCTTATAACCTAGCTTAACAAAAATAAACTTCATTATCTACGGAATAAAATGTGTTTTAGATTGGAGGATCGGCCTGCGTGGGCTTGTGGTATTTTAATGGGACCGGCCTATCGGACTGTACAAACGTGTTATTTTAGAGTTCTTGTCGACGATTCGCTCGCTGCTAGGTAATGAAACAGTTTGCAGGAAATGCATTAGGATAATGTAAATTGAAGATACAAATTATACGGATACCAAAACTGCGTTATTTGATGTAGTGGAGTTCGAAGCTTTTTATTCACATCGTGATCTACTCGTAAAACAAACTGAGAAAAGCGACAGTTAACCTTGCAATATTATTACAATGTTTCTTGAATTGATCCTAATTTAGCCAACAACAAGAATGTACCTCATCGACAACAATAATCTATTTAGATCGGGGATTAGTTATTCAACTAATAGAATGATCCCGTCCGAATATCGTTTTACTCGAGCCTTTAACTTTAAAACTTGAGAATGTTGTTCCTAAGAGTACATTATGACTAAACGTTTGGTTGCTTTAATATCCTGAATAGACAATTTCGTGGATTCCAATGACTATTTGGACTGTAATACAGACATTAGAACTAGCGGCCGGGGAATTGATTATTGTAGCTTGTAACCTGATACAATTGATTAGCTGCGCAACATTTTAGGCAATATTATGTTTGTCAAAACTACTCGTACCATAAGTGAGTGAAGTTCACTACCCATCTAACCCATCTAATATTGAAAGAATTTGGAATGTCTTATTGAGAAACGGCTAGGCATCATATTCTTGTTTATTTGTCTCGCTACATTCTTGCACGGCAAGTTTACCTTATTCTGCATTCCAGTAGATCCCTGGGGATAATCGCATTCTTATCCTGACGGATCTCGTCCCACCTGTGAGGTACATTAGAAAACGAATGAAGTGTTTCTAGATATCCTCCACCTGTCTGCGTGTTGGACCATTGCGATAAAAAATCCTGTTGGTCCTGCAAGTCGCAAAATATACCTAATCGCAATATAGTTTTTCCTTAACGATAACACCCGTTATCTATAATATCTAAAAAGTTATAATTTGACAATTAAGACAAGACTTATGTACACTTAATACATAATTTTATATCTGCGAGATACCTACTCACTGCTCAAAAATAAAAATAAAAACAAATAAAGAGAATTACCAAATTTTCCGTATAAGTACTTAGCGTATTTAATGTCAATAAATATTTATTTACTTATATAAATCTTATTCAAATATCAGCAAATATAAGACAAAAATATATTTAAGGTAATATATTTCTCATGACAATCGAATCATAGTTATGGTATTTTTATTGCAAAATGAAATCCATAACATGACAATATTTATTAAAAATATTATTATTAAGTATATGATTGAAGGTAATATAAGAATGTCTCGGAAATGGGTATTAGTTACGAGTACTGTAAAGTCTCCTCAAATACGATGTTGCCCAAAGGCAAGGGCCTACGTTTGTGTCCGCACGAAACATCTTGGGGCGATGGGGCGTGTTCTCTGTTCGCTTTGCGTCTCCCTCGAGCGCGGCTGCTTACGATGTTGAATCTTTTGCGAAGCTCTCATACCGGATTGTTTGATATTAAAAGCGAAATTTGGGTCAAGTTCTTATTGGTGCTTTTCGTTATTTTTCTCTGGACATGGTTTAATTTTTGTGCTGACTAAGTGGGTTACAGCGTCTCAGAATGGTCCTTGAAAATTCTCTTCTATTATCTATTATGACCCCCATGTTACAATGTGAGGAAAATAAATGAACTTCATAATGATCCATCTTAAATAATTACTAACATAAGATATTCTAGGTATTTGTAAATGAAATAAGTCTGCTACGAATGGTTTAGGAATTCCGTCCTTTTCGTATGTCATGTCGTGCGCAAGTCCGCTCCCGACGAGCAGGCAATTACCCAACGCAGGTTAACTCGAAGTTACTTACCCTGAGGTCTATCATTAGACGCCATAATTAAGTTTGATACTCACTTAAGCCATTAAGTTAATCCTACATAATGAATTCAATGAAACTCCGTTGGCTTTTATGAATGAGTTTGTCAATTATGTCAATGTTTGCTTGACACATTTCTACAACGTAACAGCGTTCATGCATTCTTGTTAGGTAATATTTCCAAATAAATTAGGAAGTTTGTTTGTTAATTGAGATTTCAATGAGCTTGTTTATTTGGCATATCGGGAGCCAAATTAAGATTAATGGACCGTTGAACTTAGATCACAATAATAATCGGAGAGTTGGTTCAGGTTAGTCATTTTATTACCACATTTAAAACCGCGGTAAGTACTGTTATAGGCCAGTCGAAATAGACGTTTTTTTTGGTTAACTTTGCACTAAATTTCCGATCCAAATTTTTTTTATAAGGTTTAGGATCACTTACTGAGCATAAAATCACAAAATGCTGACAGATCCAGGTGACGCTTCAAGCGCCATCTTGCAAAAGCGTTTTTGGCTGATATCTCGGAAACTATACACTTAAGGGCAAGTTATGGAGACCATTATTGTTGAGAATATCGCATCTTTTTTTTTCGCATTTTTTTTTTCGCATCTTTTGTTGCTAGTAAACTATTTTGTAGAACTTACCGTTTACGATTTATGGTCCATTTAATGAACCGGCTTTTCTATCGCGGCCGATAACTTTTGAAATATTAGATTAATCAATAAAATGCATCAATCCATTTTTAAAGATCAGTTTATTCTCTACAACTTTTGATTAAAACTTTTTTTTTCTAATGTCCATACTTTTTGAGTTATAAGACGTTTAATGTAAAAATGCCGACGCTCGGCGGCCAATTGCTTCATCATCTCCTGCGGCAACTCCCAGTCTACTGGAGTTGATTTCCTGTAAATGCCGCACTGGCTGTGGAAGAGCAGAATTCACTCCCCCTAGTAATCCACTTCCACTTCTTCTCATATTTCTTAAAAAAAATGTATACATTAAAGTATCAGTCATGTGCCCATAACACAAGCCTCGCTTTACTTTGGGACTAGATGCTGTAAGAAATGTCCGGCATTATTTATTTTTCCTTGATTTTCATGTCTACTCCTACTTGTTCTGTGGGTGCAGGAAAGCAGGCTTAGACTGCACTGTGATTTGCGAGAATTGCATGGCGGAAACTTGTACTAATCAACCGACGGTGAACCTCGACTCCAACGAGGAGTCGGTTGATGTTGACGAGTTTGACCACGAGAACGAGGAATTCATCGAGGCTTTACAGTCCTCTTTGTATTCCTCCGAAGAGGGTCACAAAGATGAAGAGGAAACATCCAATATTATTGAATTTTCGCCGCCTCCAAAACGGTCAAGAATTAAATAAAATTTTGAATTTGTATTTGTTTTATGTTTTTTTCTAAAAATAAATTTTGGATAATTTTTTTTAAAATATTCCCCTTTTGTTTTTTTTCATTTTATTATAGCATTTGAACATAACATAATTAATTATAATTACTAAAGTTTATTAGCAACAAAAGATGCGAAATATTATTCTCTACAATAATGGTCTCTATCACTTTTGTCCTAAAGTGCATAGTTTCTGACATATCGGCCAAAAACGTTTTTTCAAGATGGCGCTGGAAGCGTCACCTGGATCTGTCAGAATTTTGTGATTTTGTTCTCAGTAAGTGATCCTAAACCTTATTAAAAAAAAATTAGGATCGGAAATTTAGTGCAAAGTTAAATGCTATTTTGACTGGCCTACAATAATTTATTTTGAAACCTTAATAAAAATCCAGCTAAGAGAGAGTTGGCTTCCTACCAATACAATACTATTAGTACAATCATAATATATTATAAGGCGATTTACCCATCTCGTCACATTGTAACTTAAACTAAAAACATTTATGTCATCTCATGTTGAACATCTTGATTGTTTCGTAAGCAGTTCATGTGAAACTGGCTCTCAGTTTGAACGGAACACGTCCAATTTGCAACAATGGACCCTGATGATGGATAGAAAACACTTCCGGGCTATTACCTGCCTGTTGCCGTTCGGGTGGTAATGAGTGCATGATTCAGTATCACCAATGAACTGCTATATAATCTGTGGATGCTGGATGCTGTGATAGATATAGTAACGTCAATGGCTCAACCTTCTGTTGGTGGAAATCTCAACTTGATTATGAGCATAATATGTTTACATGTTTAAGAATTCACAAATCTAATCGACAGGATACCTAGCGGATATCCTTTTAGATCTCCATGGAATGGAGCAAAACGCCTGAACAATCGATAACATCGAGCTGCCTAACCTCACATACCCCTCAGTATCAATACGAATTGTTTGCACTGGCTAGGCGGATACGGCGGGCGGCCGGCTGATAAATATAAATATGAAATGAAATGAAATATCATTTACTTGCTTGAATATATGTAATACAATTAGGTCTTATAATAGTTAGTCCATTGTAAGTATGTCCTACCATATTCTTTGGCATGCAAATTTCATCTAGTGTCGTTAACCTAGCTTACTTAATTTTCTTGGGAGACATATTATTAGAATGAATTCATAAAATAGGTAATTATAAACAATTAATAGTTAATAGGTCAAAAAAAATGTTAATAAGTTAATAATAATGATACAGTTTAGATGTCCCTATAATTTAAATATGAATTGGATAGATACAATGTTAGATACATAGGACATAGTCCTATGTTGGATGTGTATATATATATATACCGAAATTATTAATTAGAGGTTTAGTCCCAATTTAAACACCGTATTTATGTTAACGAGGCATTGGTGCGCGGCACGCGAGCTCGCATACTTTCAGACAGGCACTCGAAGCCCGAAGGTATGGCAGGTAAGGCACACAACACAACTATCCTATCATTACGTTTGATTTAACTAGTGGCACAGATACAGAGGCGAATGTCGTTGGTCCAACGTTCGAGGGTCACGTTGTTTATAAACATCATATTATGTTCTTTTCCACTTTTTAAATCGATTGGTCAGGTTTTTTTTTCAACTGGCGACCTCTGTGACGCAGTGGGCTTAGTCCAACTGAGACGCAAAAGGTTGCGGGTTCGATTCCCGCCGCGGGACAAATGTTTGTATGATCTGCAAGTATTTGTCTCGGGTCTGGGTGTTTCTATGTATAATATGTATGTAATTACAAATTTATGATAACATAAATTTAATAATATATTTATTAAATAATCGGGTTGCACTCCGGGAGTGCCGACAGAAGTGAAAATTTATTTTGGCGCGTTAGAGTTTAGTAATAAATCACTTCACAAAAATTTTTTAGGCCTTTGAAAAATCTCGTCTCCCGGTTTTGAAACTCAAAATTAACTGTTGATTCTTGAACATTATCGTGTGTAGGTGATTGTAGTGACATAACATATCGATATTAGTATAAAAAAAAAAGAAAATACCGCTCCTACATAAACAAAAATATTACTTCAAACGTAACAAACTAAATAAACGCTACAACAAACGAAAAAAGTCACTACAAACGAAATAAACGCTACTACAAACGAAAGCAAGTTACTACAAACGAAAATAAGTCACTACAAACGAAATAAACGCTACTACAGACGAAATAGACGCTACTACAAACAAAAGTAAGTTATAACAAACGAAAAAACCGCTACTACAAACGAAACTATGTTACTACAAACGAAATAGACGCTACTTCAAACGAACAGAAGTTACTACATACGAAAATAAGTTACTACAAACGAAATGGAAGCTACCACAAATGAAGACAAGTTACTACAAACGAAATAAACGCTACTACAAACGAAAATAAGTCACTACAAACGTAATAAACGCTACTACAAACGCAAATAAGTCACTACAAACGAAATAAACGCTACTACATACCGCGCTATAAGAAGTTTTCACTTCAAAAAAAAGTATAAGTAGTATATCAGTGATGTGGTACCCATAACACAAGCTCTGCTTACTTTGGGGCCAGATGATGCTGTTTAAAATGTCCGGTAAAAAAACCAACTAACTTAAGGGGGTTTTATGATAGCCTTGATACATTTAATTAGTATTTGCTTAGGTAGGTAGTTGGTATCTAGTAGTTAGTATACTAATGCCTACAATAACTTATTAACATCATAGTACTTTTGTCTTCGAAGAATAAGAGTTTCTCATTAAAACATAATATTCAAGGAAGTTCACAGAATCACCTTTGACACGTTGTTTGCCTTCCTGATCGAGAATGCTAAGTCGTTGGCTGTCATTTATGTTCCAAGGCCCAACTTTAGACGACAGATACATTGAAGCTGTCAAGGAGAATCGGGTAGTTAGTTTGAGGATTTGCAATTGTTTTTTTGTGTCTTTCATTTCATTTTCATGCTATCGGTTAAAATGCAAAAGAAAGCATTTTGCATAGCAAATATGTTTTATATTGCAGTAATTATTTCGTTAGTAGAGATCCCCGGGTTGGGTATTGGGTTCTTGGCTCCCTGCACCTAAAGCGTAACGTAGTTGAGGTAAATTATTTAAAAGTATGATTATTTTGTCAGAGTAGAATCTGTGCCTGAACTCCCCACTCGGGAAGCGGTGAGAAAATTGCTTCGCAAAACTCTATTTACTTTGAAATTGTGTTTCCTCTGCGAAAGGTTAGCCTCAACTCCGAAATAGGTATCTTGTAATAACTTTCGCGAAGTATAGTACTGATCAAATGGTTTACTAAGGTACTTAGGTACATACTACTAAGTTAGTGTATGTATTTATATACCTACACATACTCTTGCAACATTCCTACAAACGAGTGTCTATTATAATTTACTGGCTCTTTATTTCTAGGCAAACGTTTAGCTGTATTGTATCTGCACCCCATCCATAGCAACAGCTGCCGTTAGCAGAGCTATTCTGTAGACTGTGGACTGTGGACTGTGGACTGTGGTGCCATCACTATTATTGCTTCTCTGTGGTACCGTGCTAATACAATTTACAGGATTGCGGTCGGCAGAATGAGTTCATGGACCGTACTGACAGGGACGTAGTTTCTAGTGATAGTGATAGTGATAGCAACGGTGAGGGTTGCTGTTCGATCTCTGAGCTTTCTTGGTCTCCCTGCGTTAGGTCAGCGCTAGTGGGACTCTTACGTGCACAGTACAGATTCTTATAATATTTATGCAGAGCCTGTATTCAAAGTAACTTTACTGTCGGTAGGTGTACTAACCAAGCCAATATGTTCTGTCTTAGTGTCCAGTACTCACACAAACTTAATGCTATAAAATCCGAATCTCGCGATCTGAGTAAAGCACGAACAAACTCCAGAGACTATTTGAGCGGCATTTCTAATAATCCCGCCGCACCTCCACAGAGATGAAATCTCCTGAAGAGCCCAAGCCGCTGCGCTGCCCCTAATCATTAAAACTGGCCATTCCATTCCACAACAACCTAAATCCCATCGTATCTTTACAAACTAGACTTTAAACCGTCGTGTTTCAGTCCAGATTTTATTGTTGGGTTGTGATGAGAAGAGGGTTGTCCAAGGACGTCCATTGTGGAGATTCGAGGCTGCGGCTGCGATGGGCTACGTAAAGTACTCCACAGAATACGTTATAGGAAGGAAAGCGCTCAGCGCTTGTACCGCGGCTTTGTTGGGGCGTTAGCTTATTATAATGGACAGGTTTACTTAGCCGTTGTTAGTTGAATGAGCAGATGTTTGCGCTGCACACCAGCACACCACACCTTTCGCTTTAAAGTTGCCTGCCTTAAGGAAGCACAAAATAACTAAATAGGAACACTCTCTAGCCACACTACACTACACATGCCATTTGAAAGACATTTGAAAGACATTTTCCAGAAATCAGCGACTGTCCGAGTATGTTTGACATAATATGTAGTGTAAACGTATTTCCTATGTGACTTTGAAGAGCTGTTTTGAAATTCCTCCTTAATGCAGTTCCTCCGTCGTAATCAGGGTTGAGTGGTTTAAATTAAATTAATTTCTTATTGATTTTAATCTAAAAAGAAAGATCTTAATATAAACTAGTGGCTCTGTAAGCTGTAGACCTCACGAACGTTTAACGAATTGACTCAAATATTTTTTTTTTACGTTTTCAACCCCCATACACCGCCATTTTTAAAAAATTCCAAAAACTGAATCGACAAAAAAAAACTATATACTTATAGAACCTCACAAAATTTCACGAGAATCGGTTGAGAAATGCGACCTGTAAAGAAGAACATCCGGACAGACGAGCATACGAAAGCATTTTCGCCTAAGCTGAAACGGAGACACTCGCTCGCACTTCGCGCTCGCTCGGTCAATCATTTGATTTAAATCACACGTTTTTTTATCGATTTCAATTAAAGTAGAAAGATACAAGTACTTACTTAACCAAATTTTGTAAATAGACATGAATTGAATGTAATAGATTTTTTAATTATTAAAGTATTATTGAAGTAGACTCTATGAAGTTCTTGGGCATTTATCTGGATAAAAATATAAATTGGAGAATACAAATAGATAGGTGTGTACTAAGCTCAGCAGATTCGCGTACGTGCTCAAGAGGCTTCGAAAGATAGCATCCATAAAAGTATCCCTTAGTGCATATCATGGTTATGTCGGTTCAGCTCTACAATATGGCTTCTTGTTATGGGGAAACAGTGTTGAAGCTGATAGAGCTTTCAGAGCCCAGAAAAGGTGCATTCGATTCTTATGTGGAACTCACTTCCTAGAGCCCTGTAGACCTTTATTTAAAAATTCAAAATTTTGCCCCTTCCGTGTCTGTATATAAAACAAGCAGCAGAGTTTTTCAAGAAACATCCTGAACTATTCAAAACGAATCAGGACGTTCGCACTCGGCAACTAAGGGATATATCCAAAAGCAAACTGCACATTCCTTAATATAAAATTACATTAACACAATGCCAAGCCTACTATATGTGTGTTAAATAGGCTACCTGACAACATTAAAGACCTAAATGGCATTTTATTTTTTGTTAAATTAAAAAAGTGGCTTATAGACAAGTGTTTTTATACAATGATGGCAATTCGGTTGGTTCATTTCTAAAATTAGGAAATGTCTAAAATATATTTAGTTAGTCATAGCATTTGTAAAACCTATTCGGTTGGTACATCTAACTAAATTAGAAACGCTTAATTAAGTTAGATAAAATTAAATTACGATAAGTTGGTAGCAGCAGAATACCAAAGGTTAATTTGACAGATCAAAACCTAATTTTAGCTAAAATTAGTTAGGTTGGTCCCAACAGAATTGAGGCCATAGTGAATATTTTAATTATAGGGACATTTAAACTGTATCATTATTGTTAACTTATTAACATTTTTTTGGCCTATTAACTATTAATTATTTATAAGAAATTACATTGCTTATAATTACCTAATTTATGAATTCATTCTAATAATATATCTCCCAAGAAAATTAAGTAAAGCTAAGAACTAGGTTAACGACTCTAGATAAAATTTGCATGCCAAAGAATATGGTAGGACATACAATGGACCAACTATTATAAGACCTTATTGTATCACATATGTTCACGCAAATAAATAATATTTCATTTCATTTATTACATAATGATTGGTAATTTATTAGTATGATTACTTTAATAATAAAAAAACTATTACATTAAATTCATGTCTATTTGCAAAATTTGGTTATACTTTTCTATTTTGATTGAAAAACTAAAAACATATATATAGTTTTTAACTTACTACAAAGTGAACCACATGATAAAATATGTACCTGCTTAATGTGTTTTTTGCTGTTTGCTGTTTGTTGGTTTCGTGCTATCATTTTAATGCATATTGCATATGTGTTACCACTATCGTAATGCATCTTATAATGCGTTATAATGTTGCCACAATCATAATTTTCGTCATGTAATGCATTTTAATGTTGCCAGCTTTAATGTTATTTAACAATGTAATTAATAAAAACACAAAAACTCATAAGTACCTATTATTATTTTTTTAAAGATAAAGATTATTTATTTGCATAAACAGGATGATAATTGTATGGTGTGTCACGACATGTTTTACCGATGTCGGTGTGCAAACCCAGAGATTTTAAATCACTGATTTGATTAAAATTAAGCAAATCTAAATTTAACAACATTGATTGATTTAATTCCATTGATTATAATTTCTGACTTATACAGGATATATCGAAAATGAGAAGTCAACAAATCCTACGAGGCTGCGCTATAATGCTCTCGGTTCCGGCTAAATATATCACTTTTTTAACCCACGAAATATCTTTGCCTTTACTCCGAAATATCCACTAGCTCATACGAACTTTTTTAACATTGCATTTCTACAAATCTTACCAACTCTTGAATGAAAGCTTATTTTTGATAAAACTACGTATTTTCTTCTTGAAATAACTGTTATTTACATCGCCAAATTATTCAAATAAAAAAAGAAAATGTGAGAGGTAGGTAATCTGCGGCAATTTCTTGTTCTACAAGAATTTATTTAATTATTCAAAGACATGTCTTACAGTAAGAAAATTAATTGTGGGTTGTGGGTAGGGAACCATTTTCCCTCGGGATAACGTTTATATCTCGTGTATGTTTTACGAGAAAGCTTAGCCGGAGTCAGTAGATCTAGGAACTTGAATCATTCTTAGAGCACATTCGGGTGACATAGGCAGGCATACAAAGATATCTGAATAGGCTGAGGAACAATCACATTATTGTAATGTTAACGCCTATAGAACGTTTTATTAAGAACTTGGCTTTGACGAGTCCTAATAAACGTTCTTTGCGAGAAACCACAAATGTGCATAAGGAACAATCTGTCCAAGAAGCAAAAATAATGGTTGCTGTCATAATATCAAGAAACACTTCGTTGGGGTTGGCCACTGTTCCATACTAATTGTGCTTTATTTGTCCCCAGGATACTCTGCAAAGTGTGAGGTGCATCCATGAAACGCTAAATCCCTAAAGGGGAGAGCAACGCCACGCTGCTCGGTTTACACACCTGTAAGTACGAGTACATACCTACCGACCAATAAATGCCATTTACGGGCGCAAACAGACGGCCGAAAACTGAATACCTAATGCTTCCGCGCCTTAAATAAATTGAAATGTTCTTATTTATATACGCAGACGAAGATCTTTAGCCGCGTTTATAAATGCCGTGTATGACCCTGAACTTGACCCTGACATTGTGAATGACGTGACGTGGTTAGCACAAGCCGCATTATGTTACAGACACTTACTGTATGGAGCTGTGTGGAGAACGCAAAATGCATGACACACTCGAAAGCAATGGATAATCAGCGTAACTGTTCATAATTCGTTCCACGTTAGGTTAGCCTGCGTAGTACTAAAGCTGTCATTTCCGAGAAACCGATTTAGAGAGGTACAAAATATGTCCAGGTTTGAGATTTGTGCTGAAGTGCCAAGTGACCTCGCTTTCGCTATGCAACTTCTTTTAAGTCGAATAAATGATGGTTCACAATCACAATGCTTAGCATTTGGCTTTAAAACTGAAGGAAAATACAGACAAACAGGTATTACCCATAGCCATATTAATAAAACATTGTACTGTTAAATACTGGGCATTCTTATTAAGTATGTAATAGCACAAAACTCAAATTGTCGCGCATCCGTATCAAATCGCGAATTCGCGACATGGTAATCAAATTACACGGCCATATCCATTAGTCAAACGAGAAAATGGTCGCAGGTCACCGCCGTTTCGTGGATGCCGCAATCATCTAATAAAACAAGGTCGATGCTCCCGCCCAACCTATGTCCTAGCGTGAATATTGTAGAGCGTTGTCAGCGTATGTCAGCTCGTCTCGTCTCGTCTCGGGTGGTTGGAGATGCATGGAGCGACGGATGTCATATCAACTGGCCGCACGAGAATACCAGAGAGCTCGTCATTCGTCATTATACCAACTTGATATCGCTTGATACCAACGTGAAAACGCTTCAAAACAAGCAGTTTGCAAATAGCCTTTCAAGACACTATGATGATGATGATATTATGTCCCAACAAGCAATTTATGACAATGACTTGAGCAACTAGTGGTTCACCACATTGCTACAACGTGTCGCGAATTGCTTGCGTAGAGTTATTACAATTAGAACCATCTTCATTACAACATGCGCAAACTTAATCGCCGTCAATTACTTGGTATGCCGGTCCATAGTCGCCAGTTGTCTACACACACGAATGCGCACGATCGCCTGTCGTGACGAAATTACAACAATCTAATTATTAGATGTTAGGATATAAGTATAGACACTGATATTATGAGCACACGTATTTAGCGGCGTTTGTCAGGTTGAGATCATCACCTGCTTATCTTTTCATCTACAAGTCTATGTACTTATTGCCTCCATGTAAGTTGTAAGTAAACAACTTCCTCGTAATGTTATCTATATCAGTTTAGCGTAACCTAATATTTCTGTCAGATGTGGCTTTAAATGCGTCGTAGGATGGTTATTGATTACCGTAATGTTGGCACCTCAAATTTACTAAGCACTACACTTGACACGATCTGAATTCGGATATGTAACCGCTAGAGGCATTACAATTAATTTAACGCGGACTTTCAAATCACAATCCACTATCGACATATCACATTTTAGTCATTCTTAGCTATAGTAACATTCTCAGTCTTTTTTAGTAGTCGTAACGTTATGAACAGCGACACAGGATTATCGAGATGTTGCTGCAAACGGTACATACGACCGAACCGTCCATGTAATGGCATGCGATGCGTATCAACCGCGCTTAACATTTCAAGTTTATATATGAATCCGATATATAACACTGATTAGTCTAATAAGCAAGACAAGTAAAGATTCTAGATAATAATGAATTATGCTCATTATAGAAGGTACATGTAATACCATGGAGCTCGGACGCATTCAGATGTAAACCCCATTACATCACTAATATACGCGCGCTGAACGTAACTTAATAGTCAATCTCTTAAGAATTATAAATTATGTACCTGCTGTAAGCCTAACTCGTGAGTGATAAGTCAATATACGCTCCGTGTAGCATATCTATTCTATTGTAATCCTGTGGATACATCAACGAGCGCCTCGTGCACTAACCTGTTGTTTCTCAGTCACGATGTACCCGACGCGACGAGGTGTATTTACAGCCTGACATAGTGCCTATTGTTTCCGACTCTACCACTGGACTGTGCCAGTTTCGTCATAACCGATCAACCGTGATCAAGTCAATCTCTTCAAGATCAGTCAAAATCTTCGATTCCACAAATTGCTCAAATAAATTGCCTCCTGCTAAAAATTTACAGACCGCTCTGCGATGACTTCATATTTCGCCATTCAGCTAACGTGGATGTCGGCCGATAACTTCATTAGCTCGATCCAATAGTACTGCTGTCGCCCCAGCGAATAGTGAAGCGTAAATCGAATGTGTGAAGTGTCAATTGGCTCCAAACGTTATTACACGCCGCTGGATAATTATCGCTAATGTTTACTGTTGGAACTGCGTTGCGGCGTACGTTTGCAGTCATACCTATTGCACTGGGTTTGAGCTTACTCATGGGCACGTATGATCATTTCATGGCATCGTTTCCTCTCGTCCTAAAGAAAAGTCACAAACTTGTATTAGGTTTTTATTTCAATCTGCGTTAAATGATTGAAAAGGTTGTGTACTTAAATTATGGTTGCCTGGCTGGTGACCCTTTAAGTCTTCGTGAGCTATGAACTACATGGGGTGAACCGCTGCTTTTTAAATCAAACACAAACACGTTCCAGATAATTGCATTGCTAATTCACAATTGCAATGTTACATTGCAATTAAGATCTATTTATTTCACTACACGTTTCGCGTAAATAGTTACATAAAAAACTTGGTTATTAATAAGCTTTGAAGCAAATTTGCATTATTTGTGAAGCTGGCATGTTTATAAAGTGGGATAAGGGACGGGGGAGATAATGATTATAAAGTCGCTATGGTAGTACTAGTTACAACTTGCGATCTCCGCTTCCAATTTACAACAGGAATGCCTAGACTAAGCTTACAGTGGTGAATGGAGGTTAATTGTCAATTGACTGGTGCTCGGCTTCGATTTCCCCGCGTTCACGCGCGACTATTTATCGCGCCTCCACCTCGTCTAACCTGCAACTTACCTAGTTACCTAGTGTTTGAATTGATTCACAGAGGAAATACCACCGAAGATCAAGTGTCGTATTTCGTTTCAAACTGGAAGATAAGAATATCGACCCGTGTTCAAACAAAAGTTCAAACTTCTTAAACTATCTCTGCTTGAATCTTTTTTAAATAAAGAAATATTTCTGTTCATGCGGGGCACCGCCAAGAATACCGGCTGCATGCATCACTAATACTCTCCTTGAATGTCCAAAGAAATCATTTGTGGACTTATCTAACGTGCCACCACTTCACTAAGCCTCTACTCCCGCTGCTGGGAGTCTTGTTTGAGTCCCTCAAAAATAAGATTGTCTGCGTAACTAGGTGTGATTGGTAGGTGTCTCGTGTGTATGTCATGCATAGGCTGCCTGTAATATCCTCCCTCTGTTGGCTTGTTGACGTGTTACGCGCATAGTTACGTGAGCGTCGCATTCACGCGCATACATTACGCGCATGCGCACTTCACCAGTATGCATTATCGTCGTAATATTCATGTATTTACACAAGTGAGGTAATTATGAATTTTTAATACGCCATTTGGTATTCAAAGATATTGAGTGAAAGCGAACGAGATGGCGATGGACGTGGTGAAACTGTTATGTAATTTTGGGTAATTTATTAATTCTAGTGTAATGTGCGTGCACTGAGAATATAAACGAGGATGCTTCCTTGTAATGTGAATGGTGCCCCTGCCCAAGCACTAACCACAAAAGTTGTACTCGTAGTACCCGAAATTATAATTTTTACAGAACATCCTTAAAAAACTAGGTAGAATATCATAACAAAATGGTATCAATCAACAAGTCACTTTCATACTCCCAATGTGCGAATGAAAAATAACTCATTGTACGAGCGAATCGGCATCAGCATGGCGAATCAGGCGTGCACTCAGGCCTGTTACGTGAAGCAATGTAACGTAGCACCTACCTACTCACCTACATATATGTGATGCGAGGTGTAATCTGCGCGCGCGTGTGAAACCCTTCGCATGCCTGAGGAAATGTATTCATTTGCAGTTTGATATGTCTTACTAGAGATCGCCAACATTTTCACATGCGTTTATTTTCCAGAGAATCACTACCTAGTATAAAACAAAGTCGCTTCCCGCTGTCTGTCTGTTCTTATTTAATGCTACATTTCCATGCTTGCCAAGCGTCGACCAACGTCGACAAGCCGCAAGTGTCCACAAATCTCGCTTTGCATTTGGAAGTCGTTTACATGCTTGTGAATGCGTCAGTGTGTTACGTACACCCAAGCATGACGGACACCGAACTTGTATCGGCTATTGCGTTTGGTTTAATGAACTCTTTTTTATCCTTTATTTATTTAGGTATCTATTTTTTATATATTTTATTCATCAATAAATGTAAGTAAGAAAAAAATGTTTTATTTAAAAAAAAGCGTGGGGTGCTTATTTATTTTCTATTTTTTAGTTTGGTTTTTTTATATAAAGCGTGTTTTTTAGTTTTTTTAACTTTTATTTATTTACTACTTTTTAGTTTTAGGATAACCGGATATTTAAATTTTTTTATATGTTTTTTTTTTTATTATTGCATTGTCATCGGTCTTTGACAGGTGTGCAAAATTTGAATGAAATCTGGCCGTTTAAAGTGGGTCAAAATCGCGTCCTAAGGAGTCGGTTACATACAAACATACATACAAGTGAAGCTTATATAAAGCGTATAAAAAGGAGGAGGTTCGGAATCGGAATATTTTTTTTATGTATTTTCACTTGGAAAATGCTTTTTCTGTTTGAAAGGGTATAATTCACAGGTGTTCCCATTTTAATTTTATCAAAATCGGTTGAGCTGAAAATCAACGAAAACTTAAAAATTTTATAGGTACATCCGATGATGTTTTCGTGTCCTTCGATACCTCGCTGTCTTATTGGAGCGGTGCGTTTATTTGGCCTACCCATATTATATATATATAAAAATCTGCTTTCCACTAAAAATGTATTATAGGCTCAAATTTCATTCAATGAAGTCGGTTTTCTTTTTAGTTTTTAAAACGTAATTATATATCATCTTTTTTGGCTTTCAAACAAACGTGCACTCGTCGCGAGATCACAATGGCTACTAAACTCGCACCAACTTGTGAATGCGTCGCAAGCGCTTGCCGCAAGCGCTCTTTGATCTGTGTCAAAAAACCGACACTAGACCGGATCGGAGACAAGCGTCTACAAGCTCACGCCAGTCAAGCCAAACGCCCTCTTTACACGTTTGTGCTTGTGGACGTTTGCCGACGCTTGTCAAGCATGGAAATGTAGCATATGCTTAGATCTTTAAAACTACGCAACGAATTTTGATGCGGTTTTCAAGAGGAAGGTTTATATGTATAATACATGCATAATATAGTAGAGAAACATTGATAATTTCAGAGTTTTCTAATGTGGTTTCGTAAATAAACTCATTTTTTTGCGTTTACATTGCAAACGCTAGCTGAACCCTACGAGATAGATCAAAATAATGTACTACAGTATTGTACACCTTAAAAAGGTTTACCAAAAAGTCCGGGATGGTATATGTCTATCTATTAGGAATCAAGTCAAGTCAAAAGATGATTTATTCAATACAATCACAAGGATCACTTTGAATAACCATTCTGTAGTATAATTAGTATCAACATTGCACCCGTGCGAAGCCGGGGCGGGTCGCTAGTTATATATAAAGCTCACGAGGGTGAAGGAGTCATCTGACAGCCTCTGAACATCAACACTAGGATTGATCACTTGGCTCACTTACCCATACAAACTTTTAACTCCAAGTTATCGAGATTGTGGCTGATTATTAGAGGTTACTCAATTGAATGAGAATGGTCTCATTTGAAAAACAAACAATTATCTAACAGATAACCATGACCGAAAGTAAATAGGCTCTGATTAAAATTCCCGAATAGAGCCATGGCTAGGACTCCCTTGGGGGATCAATGGTCCGTGACACAATGAACACAATGAACACAATGCGCAGAATAGCCAAGTTTACTTTACGGTCGGACTCGCGGACGTTCCTTTCATTTCTTTGTATTCGTGATCGCTTTAGGTGTTCTTGTCAATGGTTCTTCATATTTTGGTTTCTGAAGACCACATGGAACCCTTATAGTTTCGCTATGTCTGTCTGTCTGTCTGTCCTAATCAGAGCACCAGCTTTCAGACTATTAGTCTTATCGTGATGAAACTTTGCACGGTAATACGTATTACCACTACAAAGTTCTTAAATAAAAACTTTGAATATTTTTAAGGGACACATGACCTACATGTAAAGCAGGGTTTTTTTTATTTCATTACCCCATCTTGTGGCATATCATGGGATGGGTCAAATATTTTATAACAGTTGTTTGATACAGATATCCGTTTGATAAATATTAAACTTTGAAGTAGTCATTTTTGATAGAGTCCAGTAGAGAGCCCGGCTGACATAACTACTGTTTGGGGTTACTGGAATGTTTTCAAAACTTTAGCATAAGCATACATGTATGCTGAAATCATAAGGGAAATATCATGGCTAGTAAAGCTTCTTTAGATTATGAGTAACAGCCTAATTTGAAACCTGAAAAAATTCGAGAAAGCTCCCTACTGAATTATTTTATTTTGCTTAAGTACTTAAATTATATTAAAAAAAATAAAGTTTTATGCAAAATTATTGTAATTTGTTAACATGATGATATTGAGGTTTGGGACCAGTCATTCTCAAAGTCAATTAAAATTTCAAAAAACATGACAAACGTCTGACCGCTATGAAGAGAAACAGGGCCGATGTGATAACGAGCTCATGCTGGTGAACCCTCGGCCAGAGAAAGGTAATCTTGTTATGGGCTGACGGTAATTCTTTTAGCAGCGCAGCGCGCTTGTTCTGTCGACCTCACTTCTGTTGGCACAATGGAACAAACCAAGAACGGACGCGTGCTTAAGCAACTTGAGTAAAACAGTCTCGATTCGACATCATGTCTCACGCCTTTATTTGTTGTAGTCACACACTAAACAAACAATTTATATGGAAATCATTTTAAATTTACGTAAGGGAGCTGGTAGCACAGCACACTCAATCACTGCTACAGATATATAGGTATTCCTCGCTGTAACTAACGTCTCACTCTTGACATGAAATGGTACAAAAGTTGTGTTATCGCTGCATCCTCTCACCTGCGCCACCGCCACCGCAGCCAGCGCAAACAATAGGCGTAGCCGGCGAAGTGCGCACGCGTTTACGTTCTCAATGCCACAAAACTAATGTGTTGACAGTAACAAACAGTTATATTATTTGAAGCGCGCGCCGGATTTCGTGGCCATTGCCACTAATCGCCTTTATTTGGCCAGCTGAGTGATGGAGCTTGACGTGTTGTGCCTGTGAAAGTTTGATGATGCCTTGTGTGTTTTAGCTGATAGGTATTTGCGTTGTGAAGTTAGTGATTGTGACTACCATGCCTGCGTATACGATACCGCGTGTTCCGGTGCAGCGATGCATCTCTTCTGTCATTCATAATGGGTAGGTCACATGTTTTTACAACGTTATTTTGTTTTTTTTTTTTAATTTTTATGATTTTGATCGTGCTCTATGAATGTCTCTAGGAGTCTGCAAAATGTTCTAGTATATAATTATTATTCCCTCAACATCAGTTCCAACAATCCCAAACCCGTATCCAACCAGGAAGGTGTCGTGCTGGGAGCCAACAGCCCCATAAAACCATAAGCAGCCTTTAATACATAAATTAAGTTGCGCTTAGCTCGCCGCTCTCGTACACATAAATTAGGACCCTCGCAGGTTCCTTGAGGCAGGTCCACATTCCTTATTCGCATAGAGCAAAGGTTCGACTGACTGAGACTGATCAAATATTCTAGACGGAGAAACTGGCCAAACCATAGTGATATATTTTTTCCAAAAATACATTGAAGTGTCATTGTTTCTTTCTTATCTATCACCCTGTCCAGGTATCAGATGGTATAAATTACCCAATCAGCGAGTTCAATAAATAGCCTAGCAACAAAAACATCATCTTCTTGAATTTGAATGGCATTTCATCTACCGCCGCCAGTTTCACGAGTCAGGTGTGAAACATAAAGATAATAAAGTTTAAAATAGTGTGACATGTTTCTTCCATTACTGTAAAATTCAAATACTTTTCTTGCGCCATAAAGAAATCATAAAAACTTTAAGCATTAACTAAACATCCGCCGAAATTAACAATATTTTAGGCACATCCTTCGTGAATTATAATTTGTCGGTTACCTGATTTGTTGTTTAATTTGCGTGTTTGAAATTTCATAACTATAACCAACCGGCAGGTTTTGTGATTGTTTGGCAAGATAATAAGCTGTTTGATTGAGTTCTTCGTTCGCTCAATTGGTTCGGCTCAACCTCCCTAATAAATGTATAGTTAAAGAGTTGTATGATATCGCCCTTGACCAGAACCATGTTGTCAAAAGTTTTGCATATCTAGCATCATCTTGTTTTCAAGTGAATCAACCAGCTAACGTGTGCTAAAATATTGAGATCATTCCTGATTTGAAACCCATGAAGTAAATAACTATTCTTACAAAGAAGGCAGCTCCCAAGTAAAATAAAAGAAGTGAGTTAAATCAGCAAAGAAATAAGATAATAGGAGTTTTTACTGGAGCTGCTGTCGTCTACATCCGTCAGAGCAGGTCTGAGCTGAGCTCGGTATACGTAAAGGGTAAAATTTATAACTTCTAAGTTATTGTTAGATCTGCCCTTGACGGTTCCACTGTGTTGTCTTAAGTGGGAATATAATGTCTAGCCGATTATCTTTCCATACACTCGTCGGAGGATGATCTCTCCACCGTCTGTTGTTGAACGACTAAAACTAAGAGTGATATCAATTTGTCTCGTCATTATCTATGCCTGTATCGCAACAGATTCGTAAAAAATATATGTTTGAAAGATACAAGTCCCTAAAAAGATTTTAGCGCAACTTTGGTCGCAATCGCAATTAAATAACACACGGAGTACGTAAACTCCAAAATAATTCCGCTACAAGCATAGTTTATTTATTCATGAGGCTATGTAACTTTATTTTGAATAGATACATTCAGTAGTTTTTTCATGAGAACCCATGAGCCAAAACTTTGTTCATGATTTTTACGCTTTCGTTTTATGAAAAAATCTGTCTAATCTAATCATATGATTACAAATCATAATCATTTATTATCTCCTTATTGCTCATCCCTATCCTTCGTGCACGTCTATCCTTTCGCACACTATGCTAGGTAAAATAGCATGCATTATTTCTGATTTTATTTTTAGTGTATCTTTGATGAATTCGCTGACCTGTATTGCATTAATGTTTCCGATCCTAATGTGTGTTTGTATGTTTGCAATCGTGTAATCTGTGGTATCGGTTCCGGCGTGCGTTTCCGCGGGGAAATCGAATTATCGCAATCACAGCCGTAACCGTTACGATCTCTAGTTTCTCTCCATTGAACCCTAACCTTGGGTGGCTTTGCTTTGTTACTGGGATAGTACATTTGTTTGTACCTTTTCATATTCATAATTATAAACTGAGGTTATTTTAACCAAATGTATCACGCTTATTTAGCCATGCTATCTAAAATAACATTTTAGAAGTACTTAGTGGTTTAGCAAAGTTAGGGTTTTATGAACTGTCCTAGTGCCTAATAGCGCTCCCACCAACTAACCCAACTCTAAACTGTTAAGAATTACACAAAACCATGAAGTTTTATCTGTAAAAACAATTACCGCGTAAACGCCAGGGCCTCCATTACCCATGAACCTAAAGCGTGTGGTCGCTCACGCGCAACCGCAAAGATGTTTGCCGCAGATTAGAAAACATTGCTTGCATCCTGTCAAAATACATTCCTTGCTTTACTGTAATAATACAGATATCATAAGATTATCTGGATTTTAGCTCGAGTCATAGTTGAATGCACAGAATTATTTCTCTGTTCTGTAATACTGGACATACTCTGACGACAGCAACACGAGCAGACTGCTCAAACATGCATCTGTGCATCCAAAGGCACAATCACAATTACAACATACCATCCTGTACCTGCAAGGCTTTTCTATCATTGATTTATCATTGAAAAAAGGTCAATTCAGGCTACCAAAAAAAGAACCTGGACCGTTTTTCCGACGTGGATTAGGTACCGTGACAGGTGCATTATATTGATTTTTATTCTCGTCTATATTATATACTAAAGTTGTCAAAAAGTTAATTATCATAACTCATGGACAAGTGGAAAACGCTATTAATACTTATTCTCTATTTACCTTATTATTACACTGGCCCATAACTATTTATTTTATTTATTTAGGTATAATAAACAGCTACAAATATAGTAGTAATATCATAGCCCACTGCATTATCCACATAATTAGATATACAACATTGTTTTTTTTTGTGGTAGTACGCCATTAGAGGCTTAAATAGTAGGTCGAACACAAATTTTAAGCAATTAGGTATCCTGAATCGTATCATATCACTCCCATTGTCTTTTTATCGAGCATCTATCGCAAGACTGCCTTATGTCAACTATGTAATAGGTACGAGTAGCTCCGCATGAGCAAGCTTACTGCTATGTAATGTCGATCGTAACGTGACTTGAGGCAATACGTTACCTCTCATTTATATTCTGTTGTAAAATAAACGAAGCAGCTTTCTTATCGTTGTACTGTGCAGAATTCGCAACATAACTTATAATCAAGTCTTCGACTGTGTCTTCTTCTGTTTGGAATAATTTTAGAAACTTTTGCAAATTTAAAAGACTCTTTGTCTCGTTGAAATTCTAAGTGAAATATTAGTCTCCTGATTCATTTTTCTAACAAATCCACTCTATCAAGCACTCTGTGATCCAACAGATACGGTACGTTTTGTTGGGTAAAGATAATGATTTAATTGTCCCCATTCTCGTCAATCCCTCCATTGACAACGGTACGCTATCTTGTGTGGAGTCAGGTTAGGTTCTTTCTTGATTATGAAGAAGGAAGAGTACGAATAGTTTTTGCACTTCGTCACATCGTAGCGAAACGAACTCGAGAGTTGTTTGATACTTTTCAATTATTTCTAATTCATCGCGTTTGTTTTATCCTGTTCAAGATCTCGTATATTTGATCGAAGTGCTTAAGTGTCGCCCGCGGCTGCGGACTGCGATCTGCTGCCCTTTCCATGGACAGATTTCAGTTAGTCCACTGTATGTTACAAACTGTCTCAACCAATTCCAACTCCGTTACTCCCTGGTATCTTATCGGCTATGTATGCTCTAATTATATACAATGTCTTGTGCATTTATTAAGTTGTAGTCGATCTTTTAATTGTGATATCGTTACGCTTAAAGTTTGTCAGGTATCCTATGTAAACTTTCCACTTCTGAGTGAAACCATCATCAAATGCAACGGAATTCAGTTAAACAGCCGTCCTTGTTCTTTACCAACGGTCTTATCACCGTTACAAACGCGACCACAAATATTTTATCTCGACCTATTATTCCCATTTTATCTCTTTGTTTATTACCTATCGCATTACACTAATTTTTGATGTCTGTAAAATTATCAGTTTACCTGATATAGTTGGCCAGTTACCCTTATTTATTTTTTTATTGGAAAACCAACAGCTTGTTTAAACAAAATATAACAGCCGCATAGAATAAGAAAGCCAATTACAGGTTTTCACGTATAAAAAAACACAATATAAAAAGTTACTGTTAGTTATAGTTATTTATCTATATATTCTTATTATTAAAACACGTATAATGTTAATATTATAGAAGGGACAGCTCAAATGGTAGCTGTGCCTTCTGCGCTGTTTTCAGAACTTGACGTTTGTTCTGTGTCTGGGTTTTATGAAGTATCCTAAACATTTATTAAAAATATATAAGTATTCTTATAAGTCACGGTTCCTACAATACAATCACAGTAATTAATAACATGGTAAGTAGTTATTTATTATTGTGATTTCGTTTGTTTTACTGATTCAGAAAGTGATGGCACCTTAAAGCACTACTCTTTCCATCTACCATTGGCGACTTGAACACATCTTTGTCTATTTAAGTTAACTTTAAACACACAGCACGTGCAAGTATTGTTCGATTCAAAAGTCAGTTTTACTTAGTCATATAACATGCGTTACATTCTCGTTTTCTCACTGCAAATTCACAATTAAGTAATACAATAGCGCGGCGTGCGAACCGATACGCTAACTGTTGAATGAATCAACTCCACATGTTGCAAGGTCATTCATAAACAACCTCACTTTTCCATGCAAACCACCAAAAAAATCCTTATTGGCAACCGCATAGAGTTGAGAATTTGCTAAATTTTTGGTTGTCACGTGGTCGATTGACTGGTTTTGTAATATTCTAGACTTTGGTTACCATTTGTTGTCTGTGCGCAGCGAGATCAGGTTTCTTAGTCGAAATTAAAAGTGTTTCTTGGTGATCTATTTTGAAATTTTGATTAGTTTTGTTATTTGTAGGTGTAGCATCTAACTATCATTTTGTGATGTTGTGTTATGATGATTCGTGGTTATTGGTAGGTAGGTAATTGTAGTATGTTTCGTAACGTTCGCTTGCGTTCAGTTAACGCATTCAATCCGACCGAATGGAATATAATTTATTTCAGTTCGCATTCATAATAGCTAATCATGAATGCGCTAATCATAATGAACTGTAGCCTCAGCTGCAGCTAAACCCACAACGTCATTTCACCTTGATGATGCTGTTTGCTCTTGACATTTTTTGTAGTTTCCATATTTATTCTCAAGATATAAACGCGAATGGACTATTGTTTTTACTATTTATATGATTCGATAACATCTGTGAATTCAGCGGTATTGTTCTCGCTGAAATTATTACGCATGCTTTTAATTAGGTGCTGTATATGGCTGAACTCCTTCAAATGTTAGCATACTTCTAAATTTTACCCTTCTTTGTCATACGAAGAAAACTTTAAGCTATGACTAATTTGCCTTCGGATTTCTTTAAAGTGCAAATATTATGGTTTTAATGCGAAATAAAACCTCCGGAGATTGGTATAGGTCGTGTTTGTTTCAGCGCTTTAATAACTTTCATTCTTGGAAATATCTTCAATGCGATTTCTCAGCAGTTTGCTCGATGACGGGCAAAAACTCCCATGATTAGCGCGTTCGATTAACATCATTATCATCCCGCTTATCACATTTAATCCACAGTACGCTTAAAATCTCGCGGTGCGAATAGAATAGCGTTCTTTGACGATATCTCTTGGTGTCTTGACGCGGCCGTGAGTGAATCGACGACGTCTTGGATCCGGTGTCCGGCGAATCAGAGCCGTGACTGACTACCTTACCGGCGAGTGGCGAGTTGTGCACACCGGTGAATCAGACACGTGATCCGGCAAGAGTTAAGGACATGACCTACAAAAGGAATAGACGATGTAAGGGGAAAGGGCACCATTTGCTGCAGTATCTTAAGTGAGTTATCAAATCAAGGGTTTTATTATAAAACGTGCGTTGCGTTAATCTCACATCAGGTTACAGTTACCTACCTATTCCAGAAGTTGTTGATCTGTATTAGAAATAAAAAATCTTATGACTGGTCCAAGAATCGTGCATCAGTTAGGTAGGTTCAAGATTTATTATTAACTACGATAAATACATTGACAATGGTAAGTTTCAAATCGATTAAAATAGTTTTTCTTCCAACTAGATTTATCAGCTTTTGATCAGATAAATAATTGTATTTTAAAAGTGATTGCAGCGCGCTACCTTTTTCTTTATTATTGAAATCGTGACATTTTATAACCAATTATAAAATCCTGATAAATGTAATCCTGAGTTCTCATACCCACCTGCATCATATTTTATTTGAATCCAACATGGTAATACATGATGTAACTATGCAGGTTCGGTATATGACGTAACCGAGGATCACATCACATCGCATCTCGGGTGACGTGATTACACCTATAGTTTAACTAATACCTCTATGGATGGATATGCTATGTGATTAGCGTGTTTTTGTGTCATTAGGACGAGGCCGTACCTAGCTCAAACAGGGCCGTAGATTGTGTGTAAACAAGTGTTTAGCTCTTTAATGGATTAGCATCGGACTTCCTTTCAGCCCGGATTATGAGCCTATTGACTTTTAGGCATCATTTTTGAAATGTTATCTCTAAATCTCACCAAAGCTTACCGTGGTCTTTAATCTATTCTATTCCGTTTTCTTTCCGATTTGTTTTTAAGCTGGATTTACCTACTAGGTAAGCTATATTTAGTCTAGTAATAAAGTACTAAAGGGTCTTTTGGCTGAAGGTTTCGACAGAATACCTAGCCTAGCCACCGAAATGTGGCGAGCCATATTATGCTGAGTCGATATTACCTATTGTTACTGTGGCACACAGATACATGACATACTCTCTGTACTATCCACTTTTATTTTTTCTGCAATATGCAATATTCTGTTTGTACTGACTAATTATGTGTGCTTGAATAACGAATAAATGAGTTTGTCTATGTCTAAAGATTATAGCATTATTTTTAGGAAAATAATGAATGGTTGCATTATTTTTTGTAACACTTATCAACTAGCCCCGCTCTTTATATGCAACCAAACAGGTCCTGAACTCAGCATAATGCTGCCTTTCATGACAGGTACCTCGTAAAGCAGCGTTGCTTTTCTAACAATATACTTAGTACTTATTAATACAAGGCCGCTCGTTCGCGAGATCAACAACCGATATGTCGTTGGGTGGTCAATGTAAAAGAGCTGATGTCGAAGGTCGCTCGCTATAGTGGTGATCGTATTGTTCACCGCGGTCGTACTGGCACCAGAAAGTTGTAAACACATAGTATACATACTGATATTTGTAATGACTAAATCATTACAAATATCAGTACCCACGAGGGCACGAAGTTCAAGCACCGCACCTTGCGGATAGAAAGCCGGCGTCGCTTCGCTTGCAAAGTTGCCTTTTGAACTTGGTCATCGTGATCTAACCAGGTGCCATGCCACTGCCAGTCGGCCGCGGCCGGTACAGGTTTAATGAGGTACTCGCTGACAGTCAGTCATTCATTAGACTCGCAACGGAATAAAAACAAAACATCGAAACAAATTGCGTTAAGTAATTTAAGTAAAGATAAACATTTTGATAAACACGAGTTTTAATCACATATTATTTTGACGCTGACTGCATCGACACTATCTCGATTAATCTAGAAATTTTTCATAAGGGCGAATGTGATCTGCGGACGGTTCGTTCCCCCTCGCGTTCGCAGTTCGCGATTCACACTGTTTATCAAGATATTGTGCTATAATTATGCTGAAGTTCGTGTTGTGATTCAATCACGTAGCAGCTGAACCGAGCTCTAACTATCCGTAGATATGCAGCTGTGGCTTGTTAGCTTCAAGTTATATTGTTCACACACACAGACGAGCTGTATCCTTCCTACCCCGTTAAGTAATATAAGGGGAAAGTGTCTGGAACTTAAGTCTGTCTGGGTACTTTTGCAAGTCCTTTGAGTGAGGTCCTTCCTCGAAGAAACGGACAAAACAAAAGACAGACATGCTAGCTAGGCTAGCTCTAGACAGTTTTGTCATCAGTCCGCTTTAAAACGCTCCTCTTCTACTGACTTGTACGAATTGCTTCAAAGAGCTGACGTAGGTGCACAACAGGATTTCATTTACTTTACTTACACGCACCTGTAGTAGTTTTACACGTTGTATATTAAATACTGGTATTTTAAGTTATAATGTCGTTATTTACGTTATTGTTATAATGTTACTAGCTGCTGCCCGCGGCCTTCTCCAATCTCTATACCAAAATTCATCAAAATCGGGTCAGCGGTATAGGCGTGAAAACGTAACGAAGTTTGCAACGAACGTTTTGCAGTATCATATGGTTAAAATATTTAATAAATTGTCGAGTATATCTGAATTATATGTATACAGTCAAAGAATTAGATGATAGTCCCCTGCTATAATGATTATATTGTTGCTAAAATCCTTGAACTGACATGTTTTATCGATAGTTTAAAATAAATAATGGCTTTTGCTTTTGTGTTACGATTTATTTGTGTGACGATTTTTTATGACAAAGCTACTATTTAAACTACCAAAGTGCAAAACGCAGTATTAATATGGCAACACTGTCACCACAAAATTAAAAAAATAAAGGCAGCCCTCTTATTTCGCCAGTGAAGGAGCCTCAAGTGCGCGTCACGTTATTATTAGTGTCGATCAAAAAAAAAATGTGATTTCTGAGGAAATAAACAGATAGTTGAATGTTATTGTATTATATTTGTTGGCGATGAGGTCAAAAGTATAATTAAAATCGCCTATTAGTGCCTAATTGTAATAAATAACCGAGATATAACCTAAAATTGTTGTAAAAAAATAGCTTTTGTGTTGCATTTGTATTACGCTGTGTCACTTTTGTATAGTTTAAGTATGTGTTACGTAACACAGTAGATCTATAAAGCCGTATGTATAGTGGTATTTAGACAGATTTTTGAAAGTAATGTATCTGAGTATGATTTTGTAGGTATGACAAACGCAGTATTTACATAGGTACCTACTTTTTAATAGTGAAAACCTTCCAAGTGGAAGTTAAACTGGCACGAAAGGTAATCCAGCGGTCAATTCGTTTTCTTCTTAAATATAATTTATTCATATTCATATAGAAACTGACAATTTTTTTTAGAAAATGTTAGCTGTCGCAGAACGACAGAGAAGGTATCGAGAAAAGTTAAAAAGCACGATGAAAAATGTCAAGACTAAAAAAGAGTGAAAGAACGTTACGAGAGTATAAAAATAAAACAGCCAATTACAACGAAGAAAAGAAGAAGAATTAAGACAAATTTTAATTTCATATAAGATATTTAGAAACAATTTTTCCAATAATAATGTATAACTGAGTGGATAACTAATAAGTTCCTAAGTAAGTTTGTTAAACTTCGATTTATTACATTGCAATTAAATAATAATTATTTTTTTATTAAAATATAATACTTTTGTTTTTCATGTAAAAAAGTATAAATAAAGTATCATGTAAAAGTACCTATTATTTTAGGTTATTTATTTAACCAATTTGAAACCACCTTTACCCAAAAGATGTGTTAATTTTGGGTTACGTTTGTGTAACGGTAACACAAAATCTGTTGTGTTACTTTTGTGATATATGTAATTGACAATTTTGGCGGCCTTACCCTTATAATATTAGTCGAGATATCTTAATCTGAACTTCAACAGTGTATCTACCTTTATGTTTTGAGATTTCTAAAGAACATCCAAACTCAAAGTTTACAATTAAACAACTTATTTACAAGTAAACATTATTCTTTTATTATTAATGAAAAGTTTGCAAGTTAATGTATCTACAGTTTCATACAAGTCGGAAAACTTGAGATGCAAGTTTTCCGACTTGTATGAACTTGCTGGCCTCAGTATGGAGCGCACTTTTCTAACAATGTTTAATACCAGCTACTAACTAGTACTATTATTATTATTATCATATTCGGATCAGATGTTTTCTAACTTACTCCTATTTATAGAAGTCAATGGGGACTGATTCAAAACTGCCTGTCCAACATGGGTTGGTTGTATGTAGTTGTAACCAACTCCGATTGTCCGAGATGCCATAATCTTAGCAGCGATTTTATACAAGTTCAAGGAAATCTTCCAGGAATATTGTTTAAAAAACATGCCATTTAATATTGCACTTAATAACTTAATACTATTAATATGTCATTTACTAAGGACTGCAACAACTCACCAACTGTAAGGTGACTGTACATGCAGGCTTGCATCTTTTATTCACTATAAGTTTGCAAACCGGATGATTTTTATTATTTTTATGAATATCTCTGAGCATCGGTCATCCCGCCCAATATTTTGACTGAAAGCTTCCTTCGCATTACGTACGTGTCCTATCTTAATGCTATCGCCAGCTGATGTGATTCGGGAGTTGTAAACCTGATGGAGTCCGTAATTCTGCTCTCGTAACCGTGAAGTTTCCTAATGGACTTCTACCTTAGTAACGCGTTTTCTATTTTAAGTTAAATCATATTTCAAAGAATAAGCATCAGCTAAACGTTAATATTACTGAGAAAAGTGGACCGGCAATAACTTTCAGGACCGCAAACTTAACACCATTTACTTCTACACCGTCTGCGTCTGTGCCGTTACAGTCCGTACTACATACATACTGTACCTTGTTCTGTTACTGTCTGGTTTAGAAATGACAATTGTGGACGGTTTTACGGTCGCATAAAATAAGCTTGGACTTTACCGAAAATAACAGAATTTTTTTCATTCGCAATTTTTTATAGACGACATTTATACTTGAGTGTTTTACTGTTCGGTAGTAGAGCCGTTCAGTTCAGCAGAGACCATCTTTGATGTGAAAACTGTCTAAAAAGTATCATAATGATCATCATCATCATCTGCCTTCCCTTATATATGTGGAATCAGCACAACATGTAATTACTTTATTATATACTGTATGTAATTATATATTATATATTATACAAGTAATTACTTGTATAATTTACCTGTATAAACATAGCAAAGAACAGACCTTCAATAATTACATTAGGCTACTCGTATAACTAGTGAGTGTTACCGCGTATTTTCTGTTGATATTCCCCAGCTAACATAATGGTACGTTTGTTGCAGAGGGGCGGTGTGTGAGTGTCGCACCGCCAGCGCAACCATGTCGCATCATAGCGACGAGCAGCACCTGCTCACCACCACGTCGGACTCGTTCTGGGAGCCGGGCAACTACAAGCGGACCACGCGGCGGGTCGACGACGGACACCGGCTCTGCAGCGAGCTCCAGGCCCTGGTGCAGGAGCGGGCCGACATCGAGAAAACGTACGCGAAGAGTTTGCGAGGCTGGGCCAAGAAATGGAACGATTTAATCGAAAAAGGTTTGAGCTTTACTCGGTACTTTATTAGAAAATGTAATTTCTTCCCTAAAATAACATTTGGTAGCACATGCGATATTGTTACCCGTGGTAGCGGATCGTCGTTTTGTAATATGTCACAAATATTCTCGCTACGCTACGAGTCTAACATAAACCGAACGATAAACATGAAGCAATTTCGTCTTGACATAAGATGGTTCCCAGATGGCACAGTATTAGATGGTATCTACTTACTTGCGTGCGCTGAAGTTTCAAGGTCGCGTTTGATTATCCACCCTTAGTCTTCTTAACTTTAATTAAATTACCATCGACAGGAGTCACGCTCATTACAGCTAATGAAAATATGAACACTACAAAATTAAATACGTGCATGAAACCTTGTCAGTCTGACATTTTTGAAAAATAATGTACCTACTCATAAACTCGCAAGTTCAAGAAGTATCCAGAAGTTTAGAAGGTATTTTCCTTTCGGAAACAAGATTCACTAAAAGAAATTTCAGAAATTCAAGGTAAAAATAGGGTAAATCCTTCTTGGTTAATGTCCTGGTGCTGGTCTCCACAATGTACATTCAATGTACACCGATTTACAATCGCAAGAAAAATATTTGCGCACTTAACTGGAATTGTACAAAAACATAGAATATCTAATGATTGTGATTCGCGACAATGCAGTGGGGCGTGGGAATGTAGATCTATCATTCCTAGGCATTCCTAGAACTCATCTCAAACTTGTGATCCCCATATCGTGGCAACCTTCAGCATAGTGTGACAGCATCGTCAGCCGCAAGGCGCTCACTGACAGATATTCACCGTCTAAAAACTGCTTCTCTAACCATAGATGACTAAACATATATTAATACAGGCACGATGCTGAAGCGCATGATGAATTGTAGCTGGAGACTGAGTACGCCTCCTCGGTTATTGCTGTCTAGGAGTCGTAAAAAAGAAAAACTTTATCTAAAGAAATATAATTGTAAATATACGTAGGATGGGAGGTGATACATTCGTTTTAAAATACAATTCCTGCAGCTGGGTGGGATTAATGTTTTTGTGAACGAACTCCAAGCGAACGAAAGTAGTCAAATGAAAATAAATCTATCGACTCTTGCTTTTAAACCATTAAACGTACGTAGAATGTGGAATTCCGCGCATTGGAGACGCTTTTACCGATACCAGTTCGATACCAGGAAGTACAGACAGTTTGTTTGCCTCGGGCTAGGGCTGCTCCGACACGGAGTACCTTCATCAATATCCAAGATTCGTGAGACTTTACACCTCTATCTCCACTATTTCCATTGTTTGCAATCGCAACACTGTTTGTCTAAATCTCAGTGCTCGATTTGATTTGTTGCGGTACAGCCCGTGGGGATGTTAAAGTTCATTTACAAAACGCGACTGATCAACACTGACTGAGTTTACAATAAATCGTAGTCATCCACAACATGTTATTGTCCACTTGTGATACAATGATGACTATTTAATTTTATTTTATTCCTAATAGGGATATCGGTAGAGTCACAACGCATTCAATTCTGTTCAGCGGTAACCATACAGAGTTCGGCGGCTTCTACAAATGACGCAACTGGACCGGCTCCACTAGATTTTACCTCTGTATTTGTCCAAGTTTCGGAGAAAACACATTATCTTGTAACTGACAAATGAACGTGAATATTTACCATTCAAAATTACAAGAAAACTATTCGGGTTTATTGCTGTGTTGGACTTTGTTTTAAATCTATCATTTCGCACCAATGAGGTGTTTGAGGCGCAGACGTTGAGTTTACCTGTGTGTGTACACAAGTAAATTGAAACTCATCGGCTGCGCCTTATCCCCATTTAAAAAACTATAAAAAGCAGATACACTGATTCTCACCTGCAAACCTATAAATGTGAGCTATTCCGGAATAATCGGTTACCTACCTAATAAACATTTGTTACATTGTATAATATCTACTTACATTTTAGTACACGACCTCGACTTAGTTCGTGCTCACCGATAAAGATTAGATGGTAAGAGTGATAGCCAAATACTTAACGAGTTTATCGTATCTTGGAATCGTTCAGCAGAAGCTATAATTGTTTTATCATTTCATGAAGCAAGAGTCGGTAATAAAGGTGCCGTTCGTTACCTACATGTAACAATATTTTATGGGATGGAATCAACAATTAACTCATTCTCATCATGCGCAAGATCGATGCAAGCTGATGCAACAAGAATAAAATGCAAGCGACGAAATCGAAAGTCTATCAGAATTCCAGAGACCGAACTCTTCGATAATCGACTTTCAAGTATTCGGAACACGGGCCCAATTTTACCTGATGAATTGGGATCGTAATCGTACATACCCAAACGTACTCGTACGCAATTTGTGTACGCGTCGCTTGTCACATTGGCTCATTATTGGCTGATTTAAAAAATCGAAAGTGTCGCGATTGGCGCTCGCTGAATTTTGAATGGTGTGCCGAATCGCTGCACCTGATTACGTCAGGTACAAGTAAGTTTATTCGAGTTATGAAACGTGCACTTGCAAAATGTGGCCCTTGCGGTTTTGATGAGACTGGGCTGACAGGCGCGGGCGATTCTTATAATTGTCCCGCGCAATTGGTAGTTCCAAGGAGTTTATCAAAATTATTGTGCGTACCAAATTGGTACGCAACTCCTGGACGATACATTTTTGGATGTGGATGTGTGCGAGCAATAATATAAACTTGTGAAACAGGTGAGCTATCTAAGGACCGTTTATAACGATCTATAGATAGCTCAACTGATCCAGATCATTGCAGCGCAGCGTTCCCAAGACACTGGCGGCATTGGCACGTTGAATGGCAATGCTAATACGCTGAGCTAGATAGGAGCCTGGATGAAAGAATCTTATGTTACATGGGATTTGAATGCGGATGGGTAAAGAGATATATGTCTAAGAAAGGCTGGGCGGACTGTGTGAAACATGATATAAGTAAGAATGGAGGGAATACTCTTCGTATTCATTGACTTATTCGTATACTTCCAGCAAAGCATTGAATGTTTAATTTCTCTTTGCATAAATCAGATTATAATGAACTCTGTATACTAGAACCTATGTTTAATTCATCCAGTAGTTGTTAACAAGCGGGGAAACATGATGTATTCGTGGGCGACGCATTGACGCATCTTAGTGCGACACACCGAGCTCCTTCAAACGGCCCTATATTACATTGAAAATGACATTTGATATTTGATAGGTTTAAAAAGCTAATTCGTACATGGCATTGCAGTCAATGTTTTACCTTGGAATTTCTCAGTTCTGGAAGCCTAGCTATCGTCATAATGTTGATTTTACCTAGATACTCGTAGTTTATTTGTTAATTAAGGAAAACACAAAAATATGAATAGACAAAACAACAGCAGACTAATCATCATCGAAACTAAGCATAGATTGTTCCTACATAGATTGTATTATGGAACTATAGGAACCTGTTCCCATAGTACAATCTATGCTATTCATCTGGATGATTGATGGAATACATATATATGCTTAAATACATACTTAGATACATACTTAATAACACCCAGACATGAAACAAATAACAAATAACTATGTTCATCACACACATGTTTGTCCTGTAACAAATTGAACTCACAACCTACAGCGCAGAAGGCAGAGCTACTACCAACTGATCTGAGAAGCCAGTGAGAAGCTCTGCGACCCCGGGAACTTGTATTTCTTCTTCTGCGAGTCTCTAGTTGTCTTGAACCTGCGTGCTGAAAGGATTAAAGTGTGCCTCAGAGACACTGCACGTGCAACAGGTGCACTGTGTAATGTAAACCCACTTGGTGTAGCATCCACGACAAAGCACTCCGATGCATCTAGTTATAATACCCATTAACCATTATGCCACTGGCGTTATTTAGCAGCAGATATTATTTATATTGTAAAGATAAACTTGCATAATTTGTGCAACACTGAATAAGGCAAGAGATAAGATAATACTCTTATAATCATGTCTCTAGAGTGGGTTATATAAATCAAAAAGTTAATATACCATTTTCAACTGGTGCGTAATAAATACTACAGTAATACTACTGCAACTTTCGTATAACTTAAGATTCATTTCTTTATTGAAACAGGTTTTAAACATTAATTGGCCAGATGGGTAGACGATATAATAAAAGTTGCGGCCCGAAGATGGCCAAGATAAGCACAGGACCGCGGTGGATGATGAACATGGAGGTATATCCTGCAGTGAAGTCGGATGATGATGATATGAGTCAGTGGCCGCTGATGCTACTGATGGACGACCTGAAGCTTCCGTCATGGCCTAAAAATGTTGAATAATCTGGGACTTACATAAGCTTTCCCTCCGAAGAACTAAAGCATTCAGATAAAAATACGACTGCGATCACCTGACTCGCGATACCTACTGATACCTACTGATACCTACTGATCGCGCACTAAATTGCTTATCTTTATGGAATGACTCTTATGAGTATCTATTTCACGAGCTTAATCTGATTGAAAACATTGAAAATAATGTTGACTTAAATCTTTTGTACGTTTTACCTTGTGGTAGGACTCTTAGCAAGAGTCCGTCTCGCTGTGTGCCGCTTCGAAGGGCATTTGAACTAGTGATATTATTAGATAATCACACAAAATAACTTATTTAGGAACGCGGCAACTGGCTCAACTATGTAAAAAAAAAAATGATAATAAAAACATGTTATGCAATCTTGGCTGAAACTTGGAGCATCTGCTGTCCATGTATCCTGCGTCTCGTAAACGTCTAGTAAACGTTCCGCTTCCCGAGTTTGGTACGAAACAGTATTACACTTACTACAAGAGTTATGACATGACAGCCTGCCTCTGCTTATTCGCCGGTACATATTTTATCCAACACTTTTCTTATATTGCTTTGAGTGTTATTTTATCCTTTTAAATAATAAATAACACACGTATTACTCAAAAGTATCGTAGCCGAGCCTTCATGCACAAATGTGCTTGGAGATAATCACCACCTTGGGAATGTGGAGCCCTAAAGCACGACGTCACGTACGCATATTATTAGAAACATCTCACTTAAAAGAGTTTAGAAGACTTTGCCCTTAAAACTATTTAATGGATAAAGCAATTCAATGGAATTCCTTAAACGATTGTACAATCACATACGAATTAATAAATAAAACTCCTACGGAAACTACCGATGCCGCGTAGAGTTAGAGCAGATTCATCCCGAGCTTTTTTGTCATCCAAATAATCTGTTATTTTATATTAATAACAATAGCAGCAATTAGTTATTGGATAACATAACAATAGTTTATGTATTGGCAATCAAAACTGATTATTAGGTATAATATAATGGAGCAGGTCGATGTTACTAAATCGTCGATTGGAAACCGCCTCAAAGAGCTTGTGTTGATAATGTGTTGAGTTGATTACTTAGTGCGCAAGTATTCTGTCGATCAATCGTTGTTCATTTTTTAATATTTGAAATCAGCTTTTTAATAAATCTTTAAGTATATCAATCTACACACATTTAGTTTATTGAACTCACTAATGCAGGAATATGGATCACCTTTTACAATTTAACAATTCCTCCTAACTCAACCCAAGTTCGAGAACTTGCTTATAATACACTAAGCTTCTTAAGAGCACGAGTTCACACACGCGTTTCGGATGAGTAGTACATAAGTTATAACTATACATAACAATTTGTTTATGTTGTTCAGTTCAGTGTCCGTTCAAATAGACATACAGATGCATAATATTACCAATCTCAGATGATGTTTACTGGTGTCCATAATGTGTTGTTGGTCGCAGGTCCCGAATACGGTACAATGGAGGCGGCTTGGAAAGGCGGCATGGTGGAGGCCGAGCGCCTCTCCGACCTACACCTCAGCGTACGCGACAGACTCGTCAACGACGTCATGGCGCAAATCAAGAACTGGCAGAAAGATACCTATCATAAGGTAAGAGATTGAACCATTGTGTCACATTGTGTTGTCTTGCGGTCTAACCACAGGGCCGTTCATCCATATATTTTGCTGTTCTTATTCTTATTGTCAGAGATTTTGCTTTTGAAAAATATATTTGTACATTTATTTTGGGCATTTATGTTAAACACTTTAATAGATACCTTGCGCAAATGACATTTACACGTTTTGAAGGCGATCAAACCCGCCAGGTGTGGAAGTGTGCAAATGGAAAGAGTCATGTTTTGAATAGTTTACTCTCTACATATAGCAAAACGACGTCAAATTTAAAATATGATGATTATTAAATATTTCGAGATTTATTTCATAATTTAATAACATAATTAACAATAACTCTTTGAAATGTGTAAATAGGAAGCAAAATATTGAAATAACACCAAATTTTTAATAATTTTTATTCCGTCAATTAATTTTATAACGACATAAATAGCAGCAAAAAAATATTGTTTTTCCCATACAAAAGGTAATTTCTCAGGGTACCACCTTAACCATAATAGGTTTGGCTAAACATCCCAAATCAAAAATATAATGTTGATAGGAAGAGTTATGAAACTCCTTGAATGATCGAGTTTACTAAAAATAGCGAGTTATTTATATGCGTAGTGAATTGGCAAGAGTGAACTGTCATAATATGGAGTGTGTCGTTGGGAGTTAGGTTAGGTTACTAATAACTACACAACTTATAAATAAAGTTTTTTAAACTTACGCGATCAGAACACATTATTATAAATATTAACGGGTATTTATCGCGTTTATTTACCTATTTTTCCCGACGTTTCGACAGGTTTACACTCTGTCGTGGTCACGGGATGACTGAAAATAGTCGGGAAAAATAGGTAAATGAACGCGATAAATACCCGTTAATATTTATAATAACTTATAAATAACTCGCTATTTCTAGTTTATTCGATCATTTATCCAAACAATGTATACATATCTTAATTTAAAGGGGTGTGTTGCTAATTTTGATTATTTATAACCGGCAAAGGTCAAATGAAACATGAACACCAAATGATTGGTCATGTTAACCGGCTCCATCGCTATGCATGCATGTCGCTGAATGAATAATCAATTGACTCCGGCACATTCCGATAGAATCACACACTTCACACTTATTAACATTCAATCGCATACAACTCAACATGACGTCAAGTCTACTTTAACATTACTACTATACTACTGCTCATCGAGTCCCTAGTTATTTGGAACCAGTGTGCTGACAGAATTGAAGTGCGCCTCAGGCTCCGTTCGTGCACTATACGCCTGTTTCCCCGCGATGTGTTTCTTCGCCGTTTGAGATTATAGCGCACGTAACATTGTCGATCACATAAATACATTTGTGCACGTCTGGATTGGAACCCTTGCCGTAAGGATCGGAAGGCGAGGCGAGACTACCACTAGACCGTTAGGGATTTTAACATTATTAGCAGCGTTTTATTTGTCTTGGTGCGTATACACTGCACATAAACGCAATTCTCTTACTTCCTAAAAGTTGCCTTAGATATCTCAACTGTTTCACGTGCATTATCTATATTATACTATATATTATAGTATATCATTGTGTACATTTCTGTAAATAAAATATACTGGTCTGAGAGCTCGGGTAGTAAGTAGCTCTGCTATCTGCGCTGTAGGTGGTTGGCTTCCATTTCACCCACAGGAACATTTGTGTGATGAACATAGAGTTTTGTTCTGTGTCTGGGTGTTATAAAGTTTATTTACAGAATAATATAATACAATTATATAAAACACACGTGGAACAGTTGAGCTATCTAAAAACCGCTTGCCATTCAACGTGGCAATGCCACCCGTGTCTTGGGGACGTTATCCTCTGGCAGTGATCAGGATCAGTTGAGCTATTTATAGATCGTTTTAAGCGGTCTTGTAAAAAATAATTGACAGTGAAACTATAATCATGTTCAACCCACAAAAATAATGTTAAGTATCATATAAACGTTAGCATAGAGGTTAGTTAGTTGGTTTGCCGCCGCCGCCGCCGCCGCCGCCGCGCGCTGGTGCGGTGAGAGCAACACGTAAACAAAAGAAATCCTATGACGTGAACTATATATATAAAGTTGTTTGTGTGAGTCCGTGTAACCGAAGCTGGTTTCTATTGATTCTCATCAAATCAGATTGTCAGTCGGCAATCGGATTTGGCATCCAGCCAAGTTGTACCCGACACCGGCCCGGTAACTGATGTTGATACACAATATTTGCATACCGATGTACAGCCCACTAGGGCTGATCCATCTGTATTTTGGCTCTTCACCTTACTTAACTAACTACCAATATGTATAATAGTAATTCATAATTACTATTACACATATATTGTATGTTATTATTATACCTACTTCCCTATTTGAATTGGGTTTTGTTTACAATCCATGGGTCTTATTTTTTTGTGTGCATTCATTTCAAAAATAAAAGTAACCTACATTACTCCTTTCTACATCAGATATCTGTCAGTGAAATTCCCGTCTAAATCAGACAAAAATTTTAAAAATACTTTTTTGTTATAAGTGCCCTGTACTTATACCTTCAAAGACATTTAGTAAATGTTCTTACTTTGACATTACTAATAGTTTTATTTGTAAAACGTGTTTTTGCGTTGTTGTTCGTTTGAGCTTTAAATTATAAAATGTAACTTATGTTTATGTTGATTTTAGTTAAATCTGCATAGTTATTATGCTAGTACTTATGTATAATCACATTTTAACTTCAACGAAATCTACGATCGGTTTGTGACTTCGGTATTCAAATAAACTTCTGCTTTAGTTTAATATAGTTAATGTAATGGGTACTTTTTAATATCGTAGGTAATCACGTTTCGCTTGACGGATCTCCCGCGAAACATGCCTAAAATATATAATTGGAATCTATTTGGACCAATAAATATTATCTCATATATTTTTGAACATTATTTGGAATGCATCTAGTTAATATGTGGATAACCAGTATGTGTTTACCTCTGATGCTGCAGCCAGGACTGACTCCTCGACGGTTGACGGTATGTTACTAACTGTACGAAATATATTCTACATATCTGCATGGTACTCGTAAATTTTATTGGCTTTCTAATTGGCTTTTCATCGAAATTGAAACTAAAGTAGTACTAATATATAATATATAGTAAGCGCGTAACCTACTCCTAGATAGAATAATGTTGTAAGCAAGCAGAACCTCGGCTGAAATGTCTCAGAATATATAACTATAAAACAAGCAACATACAATTAGTAAACATATATGTATAACGAGGCTGGCACGTTAATTACTTAAGTAAATTCTGGTGATTTATAATAATAATGAAACAGACATCATCTGCATTACGCAAAAGATGTACTTTCAAATATAAATAATGCAGCAAGCACGTTCATTTAAATCGTAACTTTTCTTATTCATTGTAAGGAATACTCAATCGAATAGAAAATCGCTTTAAACGCTTTGAATTGTTAGTGCTTTATATCCGATTGTTATTAGAATTGCCTAACTTATTGAATATTGTCGTTGTGATCGGAAGTAGTTAGATTTTAGCTCTCTTATACGATAACTAGCAACCCGCCCCGGCTTCGCTGAGGTGAATTATTCACGTAAACTTTTCTCATGAATCACTCCGTCCATTGGTGAAAACAAGATTATATCGCGTTCAGACAGATTCACAAACGTGGCGGAGGCTTTTATTTATTTTATATATAGCCTTGGAAAGATGCAGGGGCACTTGATCTCTGCTTAATCGTGTAATGAAAACCTTTATAAAGCTTTTATTTAAAAGAGCATTGTTTTAATAAATAAATAAATAATCACGGAAATTTCACACATGATGGCCCCAAAGTACGCAGAGCTTGTGTTATGGGTATCACACGACTGACATACTACTTATATACTTTTTTTGTTGTAAATACATACATATTATACATAGAAACATCCAGACCCGAGAAAAGTATTTGCAGATCATACAAACATTTGTCCCGCGGCGGGAACCCTTCTGCATCTCAGCCGGACCTTAGCCCATTGCGCCATAGAGGTCGTCATTTTAACACTATTAATTTAGCACAATTAGACAATTAGTTTTTTATGTAAATAAAGTTAAATAAACAATTCAGAATACACATTCTGAATAGTTTTTTTAACTTTATTGACTTAAAAACATCGCCTTCCGGGGATCCCCGGACTTAGCTCTCTAAACTTGTATTCTAATCGGTGCACAAACACATTAAATATATATATAGTATACCTTCTCAGTTTATATCGACCCTTGAGTGGCCCCTCAGCTCAGTTGGTAACGCTGCCTTCTGCGCTGGAGGTTGTGGGTTTGAACCCCATTCACATGTGTTTGTGTCTCGGTATTATAAATAAATAAATAATACTGGGCATTTCCACACAGCATCATCTACCCCCAAATTTAGCAGAGCTTGTTTTATGGAAATCACATGACTGATATACTACTTTGTACTTTTTTGGTTAAATACAAACATTATATAAAAACACCCAAAACAGAGACAAATATTTGTAGATCATACAAACATTTGTACCGCAGCCGGAATCGAACCTATGCCACCTTTTGGGTCACATGCGGGCATTTGCTCACTGCGCCACAGAGATCGTCAAGTAAATCATCATATTATGTATGTATTTTGTATTCTATCAGTCATTTGGTTCCCAGTCACAGATAACATAATACTATATATAAGTTTGGCTTAGGGTTAGATGGTACCTACTGCGGGAAACGTCCACCAATATTTTATTTGTTTATTTACTTGAATTAATAGAGAACATCATGTCGTCACAGATAAATAACCTGTAACTATTTGAAAACAATCCAATTAACCAGTTTTATGCATCATTATTATGTGTATTAAACAAAAATGTTGCCGCACTAAATTTGTAGAGCTTTTTGATAAACGAATTTTCTCTACACTATAGACGAAAAATAAGGCACGTGCAGACCATAGCCATTCCTCGTGCCACAGCATAGGTACCAGGTATTACGTTCATGTATAATACAACACACGCGACTCGGTACCTACTCCTTTAAAGGAGTCCTGGCGAACGGAAGCAAGTACCTATACAAGCCGTAATGTGCCCGTAACCTACGTCTACGTGACATACCATTGAAGGGGACTGTACTATTACGCTATTATAAAAGACGTAGAGCACGATAAAGAGTTATTACAATATAGATTTTAAAACTAACATCAAAAATAAAAGTCGAAAGTATAAGAAATTATTTTGAATTTATCTTCATTTTAGGTATCGACCGACTTTGATTATACTAGATAAGTTCGGTATCAAGTAGGTCATTGTCTGTAAACACCTTTAGAGTGTTTATCATAAAACTAGATGTTAATTGCGAGGCCAAGGATGAGCTCATAATAAATATGAAACGGCAAAAGGCAAAGTTGATACACACGTTAATGCAATCCAAATACATTCCACTCGCGCCTGTCATTTCGAAATTCAGTGTACGAGTATCATTGCGAAACTGCGGTTTGGAGTAGTTCCGATTCCAATACACACGTGTTTTACGACGAATTCAAATATACGATGTTGCGCACTGTGCCAATTGATGAGTCAGCCCTAATTCCAGACAGAAACCTTTCATTTCGATCGAGTATTCTTTTGCTATTTAAAAAAAAATAGCGCCGTTGTCGTTTTAAATTGAATGACACTTTACTTTACTGTACATTTGGTACACCATGTACCAGATAGCACACTTAGTTAAGCCAGCAAACAAAGCATCAAAGTAAATAATGTAAAAACAAACTCAAAATACATCCAATGTTTGTAAAACTGGTTATACAGGTTGTGTGTCATCTTATTTCACACGATACAGACATATAGGTCTCAATGTCAAGTGTCCGTAAGTCGAAGGGCTCGAATGACCTTCATAATCGTTAATATCGATAAAACATTTGGTTTAGGTGTCCTTAGACTAATTGGCATGCTCAAAACATCAAGAATATGTAGTCGATGGATCTACATATTGGTGTGTTGTATACGCACTACGCACCTTCTACCCATTGGAGGAAAACATGAATGTGCTTGTTTGTAATAAATATAAAAATATACGCGTTGTAAAATTTGTGTCATCGACAGAGGTCTCAGAGGACCGTAGGGCACTGAACGACCTTCGTGCGGCCATGGGCGCGGGCGCGGGCCGAGTTGTGCTGTGTCTGTGGATGCTACGGTTGAGGTTTGGGAGCGGTCAATTTACATACCATTCCAGTATGGATTCATGAGGCACGTTCTTGAACTGCTTGAATCATTATTATTTATAAATAATCAAGCTATTTCTAAATACACAGGCATTCGGGTAAAGTTTTGTTTTTAGTTACAATTTCGATAGTTTACAATTGCATACTCGTATGACGAGGTGCAATGTATATAAAGAATGTTACTGTACCTAAAGTACACCTTTTGTTTCATCCTATTGATACTTGTCATTTTAATAATTATGATTTTATGTCAACTTTTCCAAAGATCAGAAACGGTCGCTAGCTGACTACTGTTCTACATAATTGAAATCAATTATCAACCTACTTAGTATCATTATTAGATGGCTCAGTGCGCTCCACGCTTAAATAAGATGATTCACGGCCGCCTATTGTTTGCTAAACAATCGCTTGCTACCGCGCATACATACTGCTATACTTCGATAAAGAGAAAAAGGGCCTCCGTCTACTGAAGTGTAGCTACACTCATTATTTTCTATACGTTCACTGTCATGTTCGTTATGCTTCATGCAGTACTTTCGCATTACGCTTTCTCTCTGTCTATCTATGTCCTTAAAATTACCCTGCATAATGATGTAATAAGTAAAATTACAATTATTGGTGTCTGCACTGCGTCGATAATTGCGAAACGCAATCATGCATGCTGGATGTTTGACTTGACAATGACGGATCGTATTTATGCAATGCACTTTGTGAGCATTAGATATAGTTGAATAGAAGTGACGCGGCGCTTTCATAAGTTATAATCAGGTATTTGAACATCAAATAATTAGTTTCTGACTAATCCAGATATCACATACAAACGGACGATTAATTTTAATATCATCTAATTAATCATAATGAATTGGTTAATCTAGCTCACATACTGTTGGTGACAAACGTTTTCTTTCGTGATAACGAGCGCGGTCTACTATCTGCGGTATACCAAGTGATGTGACTGTACTTCTTACTATAGTGAATACAATACAATAACAGATGCCAAGGCCGAGCACTGCTCTCGTTAGTGTTCGCTGTTGAACCAAATATCAACGCACCGACGATTTTACTACAAAGAAAGTCTGCAACTTCCGCTAATTAATGTGATCGTAAATGTCGGAGTCCTTACATTTTATGAAAAGAGCTAGTAATTTAGCACTTTTAAAATTAACCGTTATATAACAACACAGGAATATTATCTTTATTATCTTCCTATTAAATGACCTTATCTCATGGTTTTGGAATGTAGCCAAATGTTTACACCGATACGTAAAGTTTAGATCATCGCACTTTTATAGAACGATACTTAGTAAAGTTTACGTCAACAATAACTGGCTGAATAAAATTAGTGGCGGGAACCTTGCGGACAAAACCCCTTTTTTCATCAGTCTTGCAGTTGGGATGCACCAATGTGCGTAAATCCGTAGGTATCCTTTTTTATCTTTCTGTGCTATCAGCACAGAAAACACAAGCAGCTTGTTTTTCGTCTTTCTAACGCCTTTTCGTCTTCATAGTTTATAAAAACTATGGTTTATGGTTAGAGCTATGGTTCTCTAGCTATGTCTCACGCATACGTCATATTCCTAATTTTTTAAATTGCCTGAATTTTCCACTCGACGCCGTCGGACCGGTTTATTTATTATTCTGGACGCGGCGTCTGTTTCTATGTTTGTGATCTCGTTATCGCTGTCTAAATGGTTCGATAGTTACATTTCAGATTCAATAATAATAGTAAAAATAGCACGCACACCCTTGTTGGGTGTGCGTGCGTCTCCATTGTTAGTAAATTGTCTTTTTTATATTATAAGCGACACTCGTCTCCTAGATTCCTTGACGTGGACAACGTTCTTCAATGTATGTCAATGTTAACTTTCATGATTGCGAAACCGCCTTTACAATTCTGATAGCGATGGCGTGTCATCGGACCAGTTCAAACGGTTTGCCAACGTGGGCCTTGATGAATTCAATTAGTTTTTGATTAATAACCTTATTAAAATATTAGACATTCCTTGATACTGTTTTATGGCATTTAAATCGTTGCTGTTTCTCACTTTAACACTTAATTATTACAAAATAAATAAAAAGGCTCGAATAGTATATAAATTGTTTATTTGGCACACAATACAAAAATAACAACAAAAATAACATTATAAATAAAGTGAAATACAAACAGAACTAAAGAATTAATAAAACAATAAGTAATAAATTGGTATAGTTTTGTGCTAATTAGTCCCCTTTGTGTCGTGCCGCCCAAACAGGGCCAGTCTCAGCATTGCGTTTCTTGATACTGTGGTATCTGAGAATAACAAACATTACTGAAGACATGTTACCTATGAATGTGGAGGGATAAAAAAGAAGTGGGAAACCAAAGAAAAGATGAATGGATTGTGTTTAAGATGACATGGGTAATGGGTACGATAGGATTAAATACTAAAATGACGCTTGACAGTGGAAGGGAAGAAAATGTGCCGACATAAAGTGAAATAAAACGATGATGATGAGAACTGAAAACTTGAGTTATGCATTAGGTATGAAAAATTGGTCTCGTCGCGAGATGTGACGTGGATATAGGTAGGTTCTAGGCACTGGTTTTTCATGCAGATAATCAATTTGCAGACACATTGTTGATGCTATTTCAGCTAACTAGATCAACAGTTTTGTAAATACTCGCATTAGAACGAGACAGTATAGTATATCATTAGTGCTAGTTCATAAGTAGCAGGATTTTAGTTAGTTAGTTTGAGTAACCGTTGACGTAAAATCGTAGAAGAAACTGTTTGGAAAACCACATTCAGTCATAACAAATCGTATCATTTAAGTTGTTAATCTACCTCTCGCAGCTTCTCAAGGAGACATGATGTTAAGTTCGTAAATACTGCTAAGTCGCCAGAAGTAATTATCATTTCATTGATCGCAGTCTATTCTCAATATTATTTTCACAAAATATTGATAATGTCCAACAACGTCTGTGCTGATAACACTAATATTCATAAGAGACGGTAAACTTGTATTACGACTTGAGTATTTTTTCTTGCCTCGTTGAACGCGGCGCCTCCGTGAAGTTGATCTATTCTGGCACAGAGCCAGATATTTTTGAGGGAATGAGTGAAAATAACAGTGGTGACCTTTACCGGCCTCACCTCTGCACTCATGAAGAAATGAACTGCCTATATGAGCTGTGCTAAGCAATTCCGAATTTGCTGTTTATTTTTCATCTGTCCCTGATATTATTTAAACAAAATGTATTAAAAGTACATTATTTTAGATAGAGAAACGCTAAATTAAACATTGTAGAGTGCTCAGAGTTGCGTGCCATCAGAATCTCTTACAAAATATGCGCGAACAGACATCATTAGAATGTAACACTCGTTAAAATGGCGTACATTTTTGTGCGCAAATTAATGATAACGAAATACAAAATATGCGCAAAGCATACACACGAGATCAAACAGCTAATCTCTTTAAATATACATAGTTTATACAATATATTCACGTTTGTTTAGTGTGACGCAATTACCGTTATCTGCCGAAGTGACAATGGTTTCTACAACCTGTACATATTCTTACAAGTACATATACTATTAGTACTTGTATTAAAACAAGTCCAGCCAAAAATAAATTACGTGTTTGAAATGGGGTTGTGTTCTGGTAGTTCGGGCAGGTGTTCAGTAAGACCGCGGAGAATCATTTTAATTTAAAGCTGTTTTAAGTCGGGGTCGTCAGCGTCTCATCACACTGACCAAAGGTCATCATAAGATGAGTAGCTTATTATTATATTGACTGGCCTGTCAGCTCAGTTGGTAGTTACTCTGCCTTCTGCGCTGTAGGTTGAGGGTTCGATTCCCTCCCAGGGTAAACATTTGTGTGAAGAACATAGGTGTTTGCTCTGTGTCTGGGTGTTATAAAGTATCATAAGTATGTATTTAAAAATATAATTTATCAGTCATCTAGTCACCATAATACAAGCTATGCTTAATTTGGGACTAGATGGTGTGTGCATTGTCCATCAATATTTATTATTATTATTATGTTTTGATTTTAATCAGCTCGGCTGTATGCCGGAAAATGAATAATACGCACGGGCCTAAGCCAAGTGCGCATCAGGTGATAGGTGATTTGATGAGTCTTGAGCATTATTTGGTGTCTGCATGTCAGTTGAGAGGTTGGTTTGTAGAAACTTTCTGACGATTCGGCAAGTATTTAAAATTACTGCTTTTTGCATCACACTAAACGTGTGTTTGGGTAAGTCAAGTAGAGTGAGTGACTGGAATAATTGGTTTGGAATAACTCCAGTTGAAGATAGGACGATAGGAATGATAGTAACCTTTTCCAGTCTCCACATCCGGATTATTTCATTTTTCAGGTCAACGTATTTGGATAACTTTTCCGCTATTGTATTTTGCAAGTTGTGTGTGTTGGGGATGGCTATATCTATAAGAAGTGCTGTCTTATTTATTTTGTCAATAAGTGTTAGGTCCGGTCTATTGTAGTGTATTGTTTTGTCTGTTAAAATGGCTCTATCGAAATATAATTTGTGGGTAGAGTTCTCCAGCACAGTTTGGGGGTTGTATTTGTAATACGGAGTTGGTCTTGTAGTTGTTTCTATAAGGTTGTATTTCGTCGCTAAACGTTGGTGTATGATGTTCGCTACCTGATCGTGTCTGTACTTATAGTCCGTTTGAGCTATTGATTTACAAGCCCCCGTAATATGCTGTATCGTTTCGGACGAGCTGTTGCATCGTCTGCACATGTCTGTAGTTAAATTGCGTATCTTCATGATGAACTTTTGGTAGTTCCGAGTTTCAACCACCTGGTCCTGGATGGCTATCATAAACCCCTCTGTCTCTGGGAAAAGTTCGCCTCGACTAAGCCATTCGTTCGACGCCTGCATGTCGACGATGGGCTGGCTCAGATCGTTGTGATGTCTTCCGTGTAGAGACTTGAGGCTCCATTCAGAAACTAAAATCTGTTTGTCAGTCAGTTCTTCGTTTTTTTGTTTATTGTGGTCTTGTAGGTTAAGTGGTGTAAGTTTATAGTCCATTTTAACTACTGAATTGTGAAGAATAGATGATTTGGATTTGTTGTGAAAGTATGTCCGTAATGTTGATATTTGTCGGTTATGTAAATTATGAATGTTAATGATACCTCTTCCTCCTTCTGCTTGTGGCAGCATCTGTCGCTGAACGCAAGCTCGCGGGTGATGTTTTCGTTGCTTCGTCATGGTGACATTAATAAGACGCTGTAAATTTTTTAATTCTGTTTTGTTCCAATTGATTATGCCGAAGGAGTAGGTTAGAATTGGGATGGCGAATGAGTTTATTGCTTTTGTTGTATTCTTTGAACAAAGTTGTGATGTTAGTATTGAATTTAGCCTGTGTTTAAAACTTTGTGTAAGTTTATTTTTAATTTCTTTATAATGGATTAACTGTGATTGATGGTAACCTAAATACTTGTATGCTTCATTTTCACTAAGAGCTTCAATGGTTTCGCCAGATTGCATTTGATACGAATGTTGGTAGCTTTGTCCTGCTTTTATGGAATTTATTTTGCATTTATCTATGCCGAAATCCATTGCTATGTCTTTGGAAAATTGTTCAGTGGTTTGAATTAGTAGTTCCAGGTCTTTCTCATTTGAAGCATATATTTTTATGTCATCCATATACAAAAGGTGGTTTAATGTGTATTCTGGTTGGTCCATTTGTCGGTCATTAGAAGTAAGTAAATATCCTGTGTTCATTGAGTTAAGACTATTAGATAGAGGATTTAAAGCTAAGCAGAACCATAGCGGACTGAGCGCATCTCCCTGAAATATACCGCGCCTAATTTGGATTGGTGTAGTTTCTATTACATTACTGGGAGTCTGCGCATGAAGTTGGGTGGTCCATTTGTTCATCGAGCTGCTTAGGAATGAGACAAGTTGGGGGTGGACTTTGTATATATCCAATATTTTGATAAGCCATGTGTGTGGGACTGAATCAAAGGCTTTTTTATAATCTATATATATACTGTAGAGGTCTGCTTTGGTTTTTTGTGTTTGCTGTAGAATGATAGAATCAATTAGAAGTTGCTCTTTACAACCCCGACTGAATTTCCTGCAGCCTTTTTGTTGTTCAGCCAATATTTTATTAGTGTCTACATGTGTGTAAATTAATTGAGATAAGCAAGCTGTTATGACCTTATAAATAGTTTGTAGACAGGTGATGGGCCTATATTTGGCTGGGTTTGCCGTGTCCGTGATATCTTTAGATATCATATAGGTGGTTCCGGCCGTTATGTAGCTAGGTATAATGTCAGGATTTTTGATAAAGTCGTTAATGTATTTGTATAGATAAGGGTGAATGTGTGTGAGTTTTTTGTACCAGTAATTATGTATATGGTCAGACCCGGGTGTTTTCCAGTTGTGCGTAGCTTTCAATACCTTTTGGTAAACATCTATGGGAATATTTTCATACTCCATAGGTGTAAGTTCTGAGTATCTTTCACGTTCATCCTGAATCCATTGAGCTCCTTCCCTAAGTTCAGCTGGATTTTCCCATATGTGAGACCAGAATTGACGCAGTTTATCAGCATCTAACGCATTTGTATTCGTTTGATTACTAGTGGCAGTCGCTATGGATGGTGTTAAGCGGTTAGATGTGGTTTGTGAAAGATCTTGGTAAAATTTTCTTTCATTATTGCAGAACTGAGTGTTTTGAGTTTTACGGCTGTTACACGCTTTGTATCTTCTGAGACGGCTACTAACAACGGTCAGTTTCTGTTTCAGAGTGTCTAGGTAGTGGTTAAGATCTGTGTTTGGTTCTTCATGAGTTGTGTGTATTTTAAACTGTTCTAATATTCTATTGACCTGGTTCGTAAGTCCCCTACTTCTATTACCATTCATATATTGCGTAAGTTGTCCTGTTTTTTTACGTAGTTCTTCTACTTTCCTTTCTAGGCGTTTTTGCCAGTTGGGTGTGCGATTTTTACTACTTTGATTTCCTGGTTCAAGTGGTGGTATATTAAGTCTCGATCCATTACATTTAGCCGCTGTCCATGCCACAGCATAAATAATTGTTTGAAGGCTTTTAAAATCAGTAGTTGTATTAACATTTTCGGGAAGGACTACTTCGTTTAGGTACCCGACAAGTTTACTAAGTTTTTTTGTGGCCTTTTGTTTTGGAATAAAAGGTCTCTTTTCGGGGCTAGTATCTCTAAAATATTGCATGGCCTGCCTGAATGTTTCATCTACTTCCTGATTTCGGTCTTGATCAGGAACAACTCTTACCTGCATTGGAGCTTGAGCTGTTGTTAGTGTGCCTACATCATCAGTTTCCATTGAAACATTTATATCATTCATTGCATCATACCAAACTGTTGAATTTAGATCCTCCTGAGTCCATTCATTTCGATTTGTGTGTTGTTGTGTGTTAGCTGTTTTTAATGCATTTAACTCGGTTGTGATTTCTTCTTTGAGAGTGTTAAGCCTTTGATCATCAATCAGTTTGTTAGCTATAATGACCCTTCTCTGGTCAGCTATTCTTTGTTCGCTAATATGGGCAAGGTGTGGAAATGCGTTTATGAAATGTTGGTGTAATGGTTTTCGATATGCGGTTTTGTTGGTCTCTAAATATGTGATCCGATAATATTCCCTAATTATAGTTTCATTGTGGTCGGTCATCCAGTGCATTCGTTGTGAGCGGTGTGGTTGAGACAAAGGCGTTGAAATGATGTGTTGGTGGGTTGCTAGATACGATTCTACTTCATCTCTTATTTCAGTCATACTAGTTGTTGGTAATAGCCTACTACGTATGATTGCTCTACGCTGATCAGCGACTCTCTGTTTGCTAACATCCATATCAGGGAAACGATCGATGAACTTACTATGCAGTTCTGTCAAGTATAGTCGAGTTTCGGTTTCGAGTTTGGTGATAATGAAATATGTGCGCAGGATGAAAATATTCATTTCTTCGGTCCATTTTTTACGCGCACGTTTAGCTTTAGCGGGTACAGGGTTATCGACAGTTGTCGTCTGTACAACGTCCTCAGCTATTGTGATTGAAGAATTTTGTGAAGGGGATGAGAGGGAAGAGGGTAATAAAGGAGTAGGATCAAGGTAAGAGGGTGGAGAAGAAGAAATAGAAGAGAAAATAGATTTAGGTGAGGATATAGATGATTGGGCATCACGGTCCTCTTCAGCCCAATCCACTCGACTCGGACCTTGTTCCTCAATCAAGGTAAGCCGTGTTGGTCCCACGTCAGTAGCACGCGTGCTGCTGCTACCTGCTGTGCCGGTTCGAGATGTGCTCCGGCTTGATCTTCTCAGTGGTCGTAGGTTGTACCTCCTATTGGGCTCACTTTGTTCGGGTTCCCCGGCAGAGGGCCGCCCATTACCCTCGCCACCGATGGCTTGCATGCTGTGACGTCCAGCATCGGCTCCAGACGTGCCCCGGCGATCACCCCCGGGAAGCGACCATATACGTTTATCCTTACTTTTCTCCATCATGATGGGTTTGCCATTGCCCTGTTAGTGATCTGCGAAGTTACTTTATTGCAGATGTCCGCCCCCCACGTGGCTTAGATGTTCAGCGCGGACGAAGGGTTGGGCTTTAGGGGGCTTATTATTATTATTATTATTATAATGATCACAGTTTTCCCTGACGTTTCTGTAGTCAACATTTATCATGATGTCCTAATTATTCTATAGTCGAATTAAGTTAATCCCGGTGGTTGTAACAATCGTAATTTTGAGTAGTGTGTCAGACATGCCTCAATATCAGAACGATGTCATTCCTAATCAATATCGAGACGTACGAGAGCAGAGATATCGTATCAGTCGAGTATTAGAATAACAGCGATGCCGACCGACTATTATTTCACGTGAGCGGTGTTCATTCGGAAACCGCATCATCGTGATTTTCGCGATATGGGTAGAGTGCACATGCACACTCATTTTACTAGACGACTTCTTCATCTACCTACCTAGATCAGACGACTTCCTCATGTAGGTACAAGTAAAAGTTCTGATCCTGCCTAGTCAAACATTAGTTTGATATAGATAAGCTCCACTTTCGTCTATTGGATAAACAATGTCATTTATGTCAATAAATAAATAAATAAATTTAGACTTCACCTTTTTCTTGAATTAAAATTAAACATAGAAATATTTTAATCAACGAAACGTGAAGAAAACCAGTCATTTAACTTATGCAGCAAAGTAGAAGTTATTGGTATGACCTGTCCAAGGACTTACTAATCTGTTCTCTATACAATCGTAATATTATCAGTGAACGAAGATTATTTCTGATCCATATTTACAATTATCAAGATAACACCTTCTAGTTGCGTAGTTGTATTGCTATTTAGTAACATACCGAAGTAATTGCGATAAACATATTTATTGCATGATTGATGTGCTAGTGTTGCGTGTGTCGTACCTGTACAATAGTATATCTAAGGGTTACCTGGTGTATCACAGATTCAGTCAAAGTGTTGATTTTGGTTTGACTTAGATTTATTTCTGTAAAAATCATGTTTCGCCGAGCTCATCCGGGTAGAGTTTTTAATGAATCGCGAAACATATTTATCTTTAGCTAGTTTTCATCAGTTAGAACAGATATAATCATAATTTCAAAATAAATATTACCTCTTTAGAAAACATTGTCGAGGCCTCTCATTATTATAAATAATGCACTGAGTACGTAATACAGGTAGAACGCACATAGCTCAAATATCATAATTGTTGGTAAATGGTTATGTAAACAACGTCCGTGTTAGGAAATACCATCACAATTAGATGGATGATATTACATTTGTCAAGGCCGCCTGCGCCGCCTGCGCCGCACTAACATTCGCGAGGAATGTTCATCGAACGAAAATGATCACTATCTGTTTAAGCACTGCACTTCATGTACACTCATCCGTGAACCATAGTGTAGTGTGTTTGTAATTACTTGGCTATCCGGAAGACCCTTATAAATTGGCGAATGTATTAATTATTGCAATCTAATAGAAGGCACTATTATATCCATTTTGGATTTATTTCTATTTTCCTATGCTTTCACGAGTCAGTTTGGCATCCTTTCTATTTCATTATATTGTAACCAATATATATACTCATTCAACTTATTTTAGCATGCTGGCTGTTCATTGTACCTTGTAGTTTTCTTATATCTCGTACACTCCGTTCTGAATTAAAGGTTGTAGTTGTAGTGCGTCAACGTTCTGGCATCGCATGGGTCGAGCTATTCACTCGATTGCTGCACGGCAATATATACCACGCAATTTCATTACACGAACGAACACCTACAACTGTACGTCCATTCATGGCATCACGAACGTCTTTCTGTAAGCTGTTTCGGAGGACGTTAACCCTTGGACATCATCATTACTATCATCGGCATATCACACTGCTTAGAATGGAGCTAAAACAGATAAAAAGTTTTTTTTTCGTATTTGCCGAATGTCAGCTCTATCATTTAATATCATTTAATTTATCATTTAATCATATCTATCATGTACATAATACATAAACCGAGCTGCCATTATGTTATGCAGTTTGAAAATTCCTACATAATAAATATTTAATTAAATCATTTTCAAGTTTCAACCCAATTATAAAATTGATAAATCCACGAATAAATGAAGACCTCTGTGGCGCAGTGGGCTTGGATCCGGCTGAGACGCAAAAGTTTGCGGGTTCGATTCCCGCCGCGGGACAAATGTTTGTATGATCTGCAAGTATTTGTCTCGGGTCTGGGTGTTTCTATGTAATATGTATGTATTTACAAAAAAAAAGTACATAAGTAGTATATCAGTCATGTGGTACCCATAACACAAGCTCTGCTTACTTTGGGACTAGATGATGCTATGTGGAATGTCCAGCATTATTATTATTATTGTTGTTTAAACATTTGTTTTACTCGGTGTAAAGAACACCGGGGTTACCTGGAGTGCACGGGCCTAAGCCAAGTGCGCCCCAGTGTTAGGCTGAGCTTCACCAGGAAGTTCAGTTTGTAAAAACCTTCTCACTATTCTACACGTATTTAAAATAGCTGCTTTCTGTAATAAAATATACGTGTGCTTTGGTAGGTCTAAGTACTCTAACGATTGGAAGAGTTGTTTGGGAATGACGCCGGTTGATGACAGTACTATCGGGACTATTGAGACCTTTTGCAGACGCCACATTCTTGTGATTTCGTTTTTCAAATCAACGTATTTGGACAGCTTTTCTGAAATGGTGTTCTGTAGGTTGTGTGTGTTAGGGATAGCGATATCAATTAAGAGGGCTGTGTGATTGATTTTGTCCAGGAGAGTTAAATCGGGCCTATTAAAGTGTACGGTCTTGTCAGTAAGGATCGCTCTATCAAAGTAAAGTTTATGAGTACTATTCTCTAGCACAATTTCGGGTGTGTATTTGTAGTAAGGTGTTGGTTTTTTGGATGTGTCTATAAGTTTATATTTTCCTGCAAGTCTTTGGTGGATGATGTTGGCCACTTGATCGTGTCTGTGCTTATAGTCACTTTGTGCGATCGCTTTGCAGGCCCCCGTTATGTGCTGGATTGTTTCAGAAGCGCTGTTGCATCTTCGACACATGTCCGTTGTTAAGCTACGTTGCTTCATGATATATTTCTGATAATTGCGCGTCTCTATCACTTGGTCTTGAATGGCAACCATGAACCCTTCAGTCTCTGGAAAGAGTTCACCTCGGCTGAGCCATTCGTTCGACGCCTGTATGTCGACGGTGGGTTGACTCAAGTCGTGGTGGTGCCTTCCGTGGAGAGACTTACGGGTCCATTCGTTCACTAATGTCTGTCTATCTGTCTGTTTTTCATTGTTTTGTTTATTGGAATCTATTAAATTAAGTGGTGTGAGTTTATGATCCAATCGGACTACTGATTGGTGCAGAGATGATGTTTCAGCTTTTGTATGAAAATATGATCTTAATGTTGTTATTTGTTTGTTGTGCAGGTTCTGGATGTTAATAATACCTCTTCCACCTTCAGCTCGAGGAAGAATTTGTCGTTGTATACATGCACGTGGGTGGTGCTTTCGGTGTTTCGACATAGTGACATTAATAACCCGTTGTAGATTTTTTATTTCAGTTTTGGTCCAGTTGATAATACCAAATGAGTAAGTAAGGACTGGGATAGCGTACGAGTTAATAGCTTTTGTAGTGTTTTTGGAGTACAACTGGGATTTTAGAATGGAATTTAGTCTATGTTTGAAGTTCTGAGTTAATTTATGTTTTATTTCTTTAGAGTGAATTTGTTTTGACTGATGATAACCTAAATACTTATAAGTTTCATTTTCATATAAAGGCTCTATTATTTCGCCGCTTTGCATTTGATATGCGTGTTGATGTGTGTACCCTGCTTTGACTGAATTTATTCTACATTTATCGATTCCAAAGTTCATTGCGATATCTTTTGAAAACTGTTCCGTTATATGTATAAGGTGTTCTAAATTTTCTTGACTAGGGGCATAAATTTTGATGTCGTCCATATAAAGAAGATGGCTTAGTTTATACTCTGTGTGATCAATCTGTCCGTCGCGTGTGCAGTCCATTGTATAGCCCATTTTAGTTGAATTTAAGATGTTGGATAGGGGGTTTAATGCAAGGCAGAACCACAAAGGACTGAGTGCATCTCCTTGGAAGATACCACGCTGTATCCGTATTGGCTCTGTTTCTATATCTGCACTGTATGTTTGTGCGTGGAGTCTGGTTGCCCACTTAGTCATGGTATGGGTTAAAAACTCTACGAGTTGTGGGTGTATTTTATATATCTGCAAGATTTTAATAAGCCACGTATGTGGGACAGAATCAAAGGCTTTTTTGTAATCTATGTAGATAGTGTGTAAGTCTTCTTTGGATTTCTGTACCTTGTTTAAGACAATTGAATCTATGGTAAGCTGTTCTTTACACCCTTGACTAAATTTTCTGCAGCCTTTTTGTTGCTCAACAAGTATTTTGTTCGTGTCTACATGGTTATATATCAAGTGAGACAAGCATGCAGTAATGATCTTGTAAATTGTCTGTAAACATGTGATGGGCCTATACTTAGCAGGGTTTGATGTGTCATTCGTGTCTTTCGGGATCATATAGGTGGTTCCTTCTGTGATGTAAGTTGGAAGTGTGTCAGGGTTGGCAATGAAGTTATTGACGTGGTTATAAAGATAAGGGTGTATTGATGTTAGTTTTTTATACCAATAACTGTGAATATGGTCGGACCCTGGAGTCTTCCAATTGTGTGTTGTTTTCAGTACTTGGCGGTACACTTCTATAGGTATATTTTCAAATTTCATAGAAACTAAGTCTGAATAATGTATATGCTCTTTCTGGATCCATTCGGCTTCCTCATTTAGTTCCGCAGGGTTTTCCCATATGTTAGCCCAAAACTGGCGCAGTTTTGTAGGGTCTAATGCATTTTGCGTCTGGTTCGTAGTCATAGCAGTCGGTGCTGATTGGTTGCGAGTGTTACTCATCAGTGTTTGGTAAAATTTTCTCTCATTATTGTTAAACTGGTTGTTCTGTGTTTTACGGAAATAACATGCTTTGTAGCGTCTAAGACGACTACTTACGACTATTAGTTTTTGTTTTAAGGTGTCCAGGTAATGACTAAAGTTTGTGTTCGGGTCTTCATGGATGGTGTGTGTTTTATATTGATCTACTATTTTATTTATTTGTTTAGTGAGTGTTCTACTTCTATTTCCTTGTCTATATTGTGTCAATCTGCCTATCTTTTTTCTAAGATCACTTATCTTTCTTTCAAGGCGTTTCTGCCAGTTGGGTATCTTGTCTCGTTTATTTTGATTTTGGAACTCGTCTGGTGGTATTTTGAGATGTTTCGAACCGTTGGCTTTTGCTGTGGTCCATGCCACACAATAGATGATGGTTTGGAGAGTTTCAAAATCTGTTTCGATAGTTACATTTTCGGGTAGGATCACTTTATTAAAATAACTGACAATCTTTCCAAGGTTTTTTGACGCTTTTTGTTTTGGGATAAAGGGTCTTTTTTCTGGATTGGTGTTGCTAAAGTATTGTAGAGCTTCATTGAATATATGATCTATTTCTTGGTTTCTATCTTCATCGGGTCTGATGTTTAAATTTGTTTGTGTCGGTGTCGGTTCGTGAATGTCATTTAAAATACTTGGGTCAGTGGTTTCCATTGCATCATACCAAACTGTTGTGTTTAAGTCTTCTTGTGGTGGTTCGTAATTCGTGTTTGTGTTTGTTACTAGAGTACCTAATTCGTCAGCGATCTCCTGTCGAATATGTTTGAGTCTGTCCTCATCAATGTATTGGTTTGCTATGATAACACGTCTTTGGTCGGCAACACGTTGTTCACTTACATGAGCAAGGTGAGGGAAAACACTGATAAAGTTTTGATGCAGAGGTTTCCTATATGCAGTTTTATTAGTTTCTAATCGAGTTATTCTATAATACGCTCTTAATATGAATTCATTGTGCTCTGTCGTCCAGTGCATTCGCTGTGAGAGTAGTGCTTGAGAAATGGGATGTTGTATTTGGTTCTGCTGTTCTTTAAAATAAGTATCTACTTCAGTTTGTATGTCGGCTACACAAATTGCACTCAATAAATTATTGCGAACAATTGCGCGGCGTTGGTCACCTACTCTTTGTCTGCTGACTTGCATTTCTGGGTACTTTTCAATGAATTTAGTGTGCAGTTCTGTGAGGTATGCTCTGGTTTTAGATTCTTGAATGGTGATTATGAGATAAGTGCGCAGGATAAAGATGTTCATTTCTTCAGTCCATTTTTTGCGCGCACGTTTAGCATTGGTGGGTACAGGATTATCGACAGTAGTCGCCTGTACAACATCCTCAGCTAATGAAAACGATGATTTACGAGAAAGAGAAGAAAGCGGGGATGGTTGAGAGTTATGGTTGAAGTAAGAGGGAGATGAAGAAGGAATAGAAGAGAAAAGAGATGTAGGTGAGGAATTTGATGATTGGGCTTCATGGTCCTGTTCAGCCCTATCGATACGGCTCGGGCCCTGTTCCTCAATAGGGGCCAGCCGTGTTACTCCCACGTCAGCTGCACTCGTGGTGCTGCTACGTACTGTGCCGGCTGGAGATATGCTCCGGCTTGATCTTCTCAGCGGTCGTAGGTTGTACCTCCTGTTGGGCTCACTTTGTTCGGGTTCCCCGGCAGAGGGCCGCCCATTACCCTCGCCACCGATGGCTTGCATGCTGTGACGTCCAGCATCGGCTCCAGACGTGCCCCGGCGATCACCCCCGGGAAGCGACCGTATACGTATATTCTTACTTTTCTCCATCATGATGGGTTTTGCCATTTCCCTTTTTTGTCACCCGCTAGGTTATTTCATTGCGAGTGTCCGCCCCTCACGTGGCTTAGATCGTCAGCACGGACGTAGGGTTGGGCTTTAAGGGGCTTATTATTATTATTATTATTATTAATGAGAGCAGAATGTTTATAAAGTGCGCTAACACTGACGCGTCCGGTTATCCCTAAAGTTAACGAGGTGGAGTTTCTTCGGGACCGTTTATAACTCTGTCTAACGGCTATTGAAGTCAATATACACACACATCATACTTCGTTTATATGTTTATTGAATCTAGTGTATGATAATAGCAAACTGCGCGGGAATTAATATAGTTGGGATAGTTGGGCAACGTTTATCCTCAATCTATTGAATTGCCATGCACCTCAATAAGCATCCTGCATGTCTCGCGTAACGCTCATATTTACGCTATCCAGAGCTAAGCCGCGTGTGTTTCTAGTAATATACTGAATAGCATTTAAATATTCACCTAAACTATGTTTGTCCAACACTCTAAACAACCCTCTGGTTACGGCACAAAGTCATTATGTAAAGCGAAGATGCCGAGACGTGTGTCCGCATCTCATGCTGTGTACCTAACTACAATACATACGAGTACGTAGCACCATTACATGTATGCTCAACTAATGGAATTAGTAGAAAGTTATTGACAACACGTACTGATGACTGACGAGGCTTAAGGTACTTCCTTATTATGCTTAATAATTAAATTGCTATTAGGCTTTAATATTTTATTTGGTCACAAAATTAAATAATACACCGTTGTAAGAAACCCGAACCTTAACGTTTCGCGTTCTCACACTGTTCTCGTGTGTATGAAAACATAATGCAACTAATTGTCCACAGTCAATGATCCAACTAAAAGAACGCAAAGAAATGGACGAGGCATTCAAGAAGGCACAAAAACCCTGGGCGAAGTTCTTGCAAAAGGTAGAACGCACGAGATTGGAGTACCACACGGCATGCAAACAGGAACGGACAGCGCAGAACCAGGAGAGGAACGCCGGCGGCGACAGCTCGCTCAGTCCAGACCAGGTTAGTTGTAAAGACCCTTGATCTATATCAAGGGTCACGTCCATCACTTTCACGTCCTTGGTATATAGTAGTACAAAATGTACTATTAACTACAAAGGACGTGAAAATTCAAAATGTATGACACTGAGCAGTGGAACATGAGCTCCATCAGTATCTGTTATTTCGTAGAACATGTAACATCAACTGCAAGTATACGTATCAGTGAGTTATCGTTTGATTGACTTATCTATCAATTGGTTACAAACTATTCCAGCACTCGCTATCTTGAAACGTGTGTATCAGATAATGGATAGTATTCCATCTATCTTATGAATTTAGACATTTTGTAGAGACGAAACATGGCACAGTATGAACCTCATAATTCCGAAACCACCCAAGTGTAGATGACATAACTTAGCAAAATTTCTCATTTGCAAAAAAACATAACGTGTACTAAACAAAACAGACAAGTAAATTCATAAGTAAAAGTTACAGAAGACAGAATGAGTCGCGTGAAGGAATAGAAAGAATCAACTTACTGCAATGTTATAATACTTATTTGATTCATACAATATGAAAGGAACTCGTCAGTATCGTATATCCGAAACTGGGTCATCCATTTCCTCGTATCCGAAACTGAGAATTTGTGATTCATCCCTTTCACAGCGACTTCGGATGTTCATTTTATCAGTGAAATCGAATTTGCAATTTCAATCTTATTATTAAACTAGGTCGCGATACCGAACGACTCGATCCCAGACCGGGGGTTTGATTCCACAAGAGCTATTGTAGAGTCACACGTCCTATATAGAATGAATCCACGGAAAATAATAAAAATCATTAAGTCAACAATCAACAAGCAAGAGTGCACTTGAGGTGTTTGAGAAATTCCACATTATTATGAATTATTGAAATTTGGTAATTTGCCGTAAAATATATCGTAAATATGTATATCGTATTGTAAAATATACTAAGAAGCCATTAACAATCGGTTGAACATCTAATGTTGAAATATACATGTTAAATTCAAACTAATACATTTTGTCGTGTTATTAAAATATGTAAGTAGGTCCAGGATATCTAGCTAGGACATCGACCGAACACGTGTTAATATCTTATTCATTCATTGTCTTGTATGTAATATGTGTGCCATCGATCGTATAACCTCTCATGGGTTCTTTGGCTATTTGTCTAGCTTCTTACTATTGAAGTAACAAGACAATGAGTTTAGTAAGATATAAGAGTGCTTAATTTTATTATAAATATTAACGGGTATTTATCGCGTTTATTTACCTATTTTTCCCGACGTTTCGACAGGTTTACACTCTGTCGTGGTCACGGGATGACTTCCGCATGGAGATGGAGTCATCCCGTGACTACGACAGAGTGTAAACCTGTCGAAACGTCGGGAAAAATAGATAAATAAACGCGATAAATACCCGTAAGTATTTATAATAATGTGTTCTGATCGCGTAAGTTTAAAAAACTTTAGTGCTTAATTTGCCTATCATTTATAAATTTCTAGTTCAATTTAGAGTTTATTACAAAATACTTATAAGTTTTCCCCGAAGCGTCAACGAAGGAATACTTATAATAAAATAAGTATTCCTCATAACGTCAACAAGTATATACGACATAACGTTTAATCGAGGTTTAGAATTGGAAACACAAAATTCTTTGAAAACAGTTTTTGGAGCGAGGTCGACCTGCCGTTTTAATCATAAGTTCGGATAAACGAGTATAATATACAGCTCTATACGAGCACATTCTGAATGTTTAGGTTGCGTTAAAACCAGTTAAAACACATTGGATATTATCTACAGACTAGATACCATCTGTTTCTCTCACTGCAGGAGCTGACCAGCTGACTTGCGCTCACCAATGCTAGCATAAGTTTTTTGATGTTTGTTATTGACTGCGTCCAAAAATACATTTTTGATGTCTGTTATTCCTTTTAAGCAAAAGATCTTCAGGTTTCACTAGGTTTTATCTGTAAAGCTATGCTTACAAATTATATAACAAATTATATTTGCTATGTTAACAATGTTTAATTATTTGCGGAACTGTAAGAGTGAATCTATCTCTATCATATATCTTTGAAAGTTGTGACTTTTCATTCTAATAATGTTTTGGAATATTACGTCATTGTGTACGGCATGCAACTGATAACGATGATACTATAATAGAGCAACTGATAGCGAATGCTTTAGTAGAGTTTAACGTAAGTATGTGAGCTCATTGTGGATCATCAAGTCTACAGCTACAACGCACGAGCGTTTTCATTAAAGTTTCACAACCATTCTCTTTAAATGAAAAGTCTTTCAAAATGTTCTTCGTATGTCGATAAAAAATAACGAATACTGCGGTATCTTTATTTCATCTAATTTAAATCAGCTACATTAAATGGTCACTCGCCCGCGCCGCTCATTCCCCTATTATCGACACAATGATATGACCTACTGATTAGTAAAACACTCACGTGCTCGAGCTGCGGGATCAGATCCGAAACCAAATCATAAAAATACACTTTCAGCTGTTACGCTACTTTCGTCCGCCCACGCGCGATCGCAAACTTATTGCTCTGTGTAAATATCGTTTTCTTTGATACATTACATAGTTTTAGTAAATAGGATGAAATTTAGGCGCCGACTGACGACGACCGAGTCTGCCTCTCCCGGCATACAGCTATCATCTTCTAGTTTTCAATAGTCTTCAACTCGGACGGATTGCGAACATTGCTCAACTTATTAAACAGTTAGTTAAGTTAGGTGAAGTAGGATGTTATGTTTAGCTAAGTTTGTTTAGGTTTAGTTCAGTTCTTTTTGGGTTTATGGTTTGGTTCAATAAAATGCGGAAGTTACAACACATACATCACAATAGTAATACATATGGATTCACAAAGTTGACTCGTCTTCGTACCGAGTACCGTATCACAAAACAAATATACTGCGGTCGGACATAGTTTGTTCCTATTTGGTGCCAGTAATCACGGCTAATAGGCCTACTAATGATACCTAATGCTGGGGGTTTCAAAGAGTAGGTTATTACACGCGCGACTGGTTTCTCATTAATGTTTAGACCAAATTATTAAGAAGGTACATTGAATTCGACCTACAATGCATCATCTGGTAACTGACCGTAAATTTGTGTGAGCTAAAGGCTAAGATCTTAGACCGCCGAGTTCGATAATCTAATTACCTAAAGTTACATAAAATCAGGTACGCCAACCCTGGCATAGTTCTATACTAACAATAAATATTAAACATTTAAATTGTTCAGTAGCCCCAGTCTCGGTAGCGGTCATTTTCCTTCGCCAATTCACTCTCTGATTCTTTTGAGCTATTGGACATTATCTTCGAAGCTGCTGCGCCATTTCAGTCATTATATGCATACAATGCTTCGCGTGCTACGACAGCCGTGACATACAAGTTGTGACTTGTGGCTCTTGTGGTGCTGTTCGAAACTGCGGCTGTTGTGCAATAGTTGCCGTCAAATCAAAACAGCCAGTTATTTGATGCTGTAATGTAATGCATTTGACGCCTAACTACAAATAACAGATGATTTAGATTACAAAAAAGCTTGGAATAAATCTGCTCCAACTCGACT